>JAFFSR010000401.1:600000-1175000 GCA_017163975.1 Anastatus disparis | reverse complement strand
TCGTTGCTATAAATGCCACAGATTTGGGCACACGTCACGTGTATGCAACGGACCAGACAGAAAAGATAACTGTTGGAAGTGTGGAGAAACTGGCCACATAGGAAAAAACTGTAAAAACAGAGCGAAATGTATGGCATGCGAAGATAAAGGTTATGAAGACGTTAATCATACCCCAGGTAGTAGAGAATGTACTTCACGGAGGGAAGCATGGAACAAAAAGATAAAAAGAAAAAATAGATTCGAAGATTTTAAAGATATTGCAAATTAATTTAGGAAAAAGGAAATTAGCATATGACCTCCTAACTCAAACAGGCATTAATTATAAGACGGACATATTAGCGTTTAGTGAACAGCCAAAGAAACCAGCAGTAGAGATGTGGTACCAAGATAAATCGGAAAAGGCCAGCATTAAAATCTGCAATCCGAAAATAGGGGTGGATAAACGTGCCCAAACGAAAAATGAATATGTGTGGATAGAGAATAAAAGCATGCGGATCTACAGCTGCTATTTCTCACCAAATGACCCTCTACATGTATTTAGCAAACAGCTCGATAAACTTAAGAAAGATTTAAGGGAAGCTACAGGTGACATACTTATCTTAGGAGATTTCAATAGTAAATCACCAGAGTGGGGAGATCCCCGCCTAGACAAAAGAGGAGAACTGATAAGCGAACTAATAGCTCGTAACGACCTAGTAGTCCTAAACAAAGGTACCGAACATACGTTTAGAAGAGGGGCTGCAAAATCAGTTCTAGATATATCGATAGCTTCAACCGCTATATCAAAAAGGATTTGTAAATGGGAGGTACTAAAAGAAGAAACCTTAAGTGACCATCAGTACATAGAAATTCACATAAAACCTAAAGGAAGCCCAGATATAGCAGAACTTTCAACGAAAAAGAAAGTGCGCTGGAACCAGAAGAAGCTGAATAGAACAACCTTAGTCAAAGCTCTAGAAGAACAGAGACTCATTGACGACTTAGAATCAGCATGGAAAGAAAGTGTAAGTGGAGTAGAAAGGATCGGCAAAATGGTGACAGCAAAGATAACTGAAATATGTTACCGCTCTATGCCCAAAGTTAAGGAAACCCAAAACAAAAAGCTCAAATATTGGTGGACAAAAGACATAGCTGATATGAGGAAAAAAACCTTTGCAAAGCGAAGGAAATATACAAGGTCTAAAGGCAATGAAGATCTGCAGGCTAAATATAAAAAGGCAAAAAAGAATTAAGAAAGAAAATAATCTTAAGTCAAAAAAAATGCTGGGATGACTTAATTCGCCAAGCAGAATATGATCCTTGGGGAATGGCATATAAAATAGTTTCGAATAAGCTTAAAGGTAAAAAAAATATTCCAGAGTTAAATAATCCAGGATGAGTAAGACAAATAATTGAAACCTTGTTTCCTAAAGTAGAAACAAAGTCTTCAATATCGGAAGAACGAGAAATATCCTCACAACAGGAGTCCTTTACTGTGGAGAAACTGATAAATGTAAAGAAATCCCTAAAAAATGGGAAAGCACCCAGAATGGATGGAATACCTAATGAGGTGCTAAAAGTCATTATAGAGTGCTACCCCGAGATGTTGTTAAATTTATATAACACATGTATTGAGGAAGGACGCTTCTACAATTCGTGGAAAGACCAGAACCTGATTCTTTTAAGGAAGGGAACGAAACCATTGAACGAGGCAAGTTCCTATAGACCCATCTGCCTATTAGACAACCTAGGAAAAATACTGGAAGGACTCCTGGTAAATAAAATAGAGGTTAATATGATCGATGAAAATGCCTTGTCAAATAAACAATATGGATTTAGAAAAGGAAAGTCGACGGTAGACGCCATTAAGGAGGTAGTAGAGTCGGCCATGGAAGTTAAGAAGCAAGTCAACGGTAAAAAAGGATACTGTGCTTTAATTGCAGTTGATGCTAAAAATGCCTTCAACTCCTTAAGATGGGAGGATATTATTGATAGTTTAAGGGAAAAGAACATACCAGAATACCTTATCAGAATAATAGAAAACTATCGGTCGAATAGGAAAGTCATTTTTAAAGGCGAAGTGACCATAGAGGAAAAAATGACGTGTGGAGCACCACAGGGATCCAAGTTCGGTCCTCTGTTCTGGAATGTTTCATACGGTGATTTCCTCAAAATGGATCTACTCAGAGACACGAACATAGTTGGTTTCGTAGACGACGCAATAATAATCTGCAGAGCGAAAACTCCAGAAATACTCGGCATCAGAGTAAACAAAACACTTAGAAGGGTTAAAAGGTAGATGGATGCAAGAAACATAGAAATGGCTGTACACAAAACAGAAGCTATGTTGGTCACGGATAGAAAAAAATTTCAATAAACCCATAATAAAAATAGGGAGCACAGAAATAAAATGGCAGAAATAAATAAAGTATCTAGGTGTATTACTAGACCATCGCCTAAACTTTGCAGCACATATAAATAAGATCGCAATTGAATCGGCTGAAATAGTAGGAAATCTGGGGACAAGCTCTAGATAAAGAAGTAAATAGAAGAAACTTGCAAAAGTACAGCGACGAAGTGCTATAAGAATAGTGTCGGGCTACAGAACGATTTCCGAAAATGTAGCATTAATGCTAGCAAGCCAGCCACCAATAGACTTATTGATTAAAGAAAGAAGAGAAATACAGAGTGATGTGGACAAATTAGATCCCACCAGAAATAGCAGTAACAGAGAAAGGATAAGAAATGAAGTTAAAAAGAAACATAGGTTAAACCTGATGAGAGCATGGCAGGATCGATGGAATGCGAAAGAAACCGGAAAATGGTCACATGACCTAATCCCAAACATAGAAAAATGGATAAACAGAAGCCATGGAGAGGTGAACTACTATATGACACAAATATTATCAGGCCATGGAAATTTCGCAGCATACTTGCATCAAATTAAGTGAGACCGCGCAATGTGTCCACTGCAAGTACCGAGAGGAAACCGCAGAGCATACACTGTTTTACTGTGAAAAATGGAACCAACAGAGAGAAGAAACTAATAACAAACTTGGAGTAAGAATAACAACAAATAACCTAGTGCCTACCATGATAGAGAAAGAGAAAAACTGGAAGGTGATCCAAGAATTTATTAACACAGTAATGAAAACTAAAGAAAACCATAGATGAAATCACTACATAAGTAATGCTTATAAGGGCGGTCCCGGGGTGGAAAAATGCTGTATAGAGCAAGTATGTGAGGGTGAGTTTAGTAGGTAAAAATCCTGTACAGCACTATGTGACCCGGTATTTTCCCAGGGGCAGTCTTCCCAGCATCCGCCGGAGGAGAGCTGGGGCTCCAACGAATAGGTTCGAAAAGGTGAAGGCGCCAAGATTATCATCCTTTCTACCGACAAAAAAAAAAAATAATAATAATGATAATAATAATAACAACAACAACAACAACAGCAGCAGCAGCCGCAGCAGCAGCATCAGCAGCAGCAACAACAACGACAACGACAACAACAACAACAACAACAACAACAACAACAACAACAACAACAACAACAATAATAATAATAATAATAATAATAATAATAATAATAATAATAATAATAATAATAATAATAATAATAATAATAATAATAATAATAATAATAATAATAATAATAATAATAATAATAATAATAATAATAATAATAATAATAATAATAATAATGATAATAATAATAATTTTTTTTTTTTTTTTATAGATTGGTTGAACCAAAAAAATCTTCTACCAGATTGCCGTCAGTTCGCTGGGCCTGGATAGGCATCCAAGCACATGGTAAAGACGGTTGAGAGGGGTTCTAGGAGTACTAGCTAAGCTCTAAAATTACGCGATTCCCTTGCCTGTTTAATGATAGCAAAAAAATGCAGTCATTAGACGTGCAGGGGATTCTCCAATCTCCACTCACGGCGTTGTTTTACCCCGGGACCGTTTATCACATTACTTCAGGGTGGCACCGCGTTCTAAGTCTTTTGAACCTTTTCCTTCTAACTTCATCTGTAAATATACAGATTTGTAAATATATAGATCTATGCTTCTTAAGCGACATGATTTAAAAGGCTATCTTCTGCCTGGCGATCGGCTCTGTAAAGGGGAGCATAAATCAATCGCCTGTATATAATATAGTATGGACTGGCTCTGTAAAGGAGCAAAATCAGTCCATAGTTTTTTCACTTCAGTCTTGATTCTCCTGTTCTAAGATCGATCTTATGCCTCTTGTTAGGCTAACCTCTCTACCGCGTTTGACTCACACTCACACTCAATCTCGCGCTTGTGTACAACGACCTTCATTCATACCACAGCCAAAGCTGGCGCTTTTGCTGCTATCTCAAACATTTCCTGGGTGCACGATTTGTTTTCGCCGTTAAGACGAATCCTCGTCGTCACCCTCCTCACACGAATCTATGGGACCGGCTACTGCCTCTAGGTAACGGTGAGGTGTAAGCCTGACTCCCCGCGCCTCATTCGTACTTAGCTCGATTGCCCTATCTAAGAACGATTTATTCTTTCTTAGTACGCTTTCGACAAATAGTGCCATAGCGTCCCACTTTTCTTTGGCCGACATCATTTCACTGATGATGGTATCCGGTATTAATGCTTCGAATATCCTCTCAACCTGGCGTCTTTCTTCGTTCCACTGATGGCAGACGAAAAACGTATGATACGCATCGTCGCGATCCGCGAAACAGAAGATGCAGCCCGGGTTCTGGGTCTTTCCCATTTTACTGAGATAAGCGCAGAAATACCCGTGGTTACTGAGGAACTGGGTGAGGTAATAGTTGACCTCCCCGTATCGTCTCTCGACCCATGGAGCTAGCTCCCTAATGAGTACGTGGGTCCATCGGCCTTTTTTCATCTGATTCCATGTTTTTTGCCAGGTTTCCATGGTAACCTGTCTTTCTTCTTTCTGAACGATTGCAGTTTCTTCTTCCATTTTTTTCTGTTCGTAGGTTTGCTTGCGTTCCATCGCCTGTAATGTGATCGGGATGATTCCTGCAATGACTAGCACTATGCGATAGGCGCTGGTGACTCTAAGAGCCCCTCTCCTTTGAACAGAAGATAATACGATCCTGTGCATCTCTTTGCTCATTTGGTCAGCCCATATTTCAGAGATGGCGCTTTCACTGCTACGCATTTAAGGACCTCGGATGGTATTCCGTCAGGGCCAGGTGCCTTTTTGTTCTTCATCATTCTTGCAGCTATCTGTAGCTCGCCGCTTGTAAAGAGCGGGATCTCTTCTGGTTCTCCTGCATTCTCCTGTTCTTCGAGTGGTCGATGCGTAGGGAACAGGTGGTTCACGATGTTCGCCATGATCTCTTCTTCAAATGGCAATGTGGGAGCGGCGCTAAGCTTCTTGGTCACAATCTTGTAGGCCAAGTCCCACACCTCTCTGTTGACGTCTTCGCTCAGGTCTTTCCAGCATTGTGCTTCGCTCCGATTGATCTTCTTACGAAGCTGTTTATGCACGTCTCATGTATTGTGCAGACAAAAGATCTGCTGCTGGTGAGTTCTTCTTTCTTGCTCTCAGTGATGATCTTCTGAGGCTGAGAGCTTCTGACCTGGTTCTAGGGATCTCGTCGTTCCACCAATACGCTGGACGCTTATGATTTTGCGATCCCTTGCGCGGCATAGATGCATCACAGGCTCTGTGAATCATCGTCTGTTTCACGAGAACCTCCGCAGCGTCGGCATTTTCAGTGGCAATTGTTGCATCCAGTAGATTGTCGAATCCTTGCTGCAGTACTTGGACAAGTTTCTCAGAGTCCAGCTTGGCAACGTTCCATCTGATTGGCCTAGCCACATTTCGCCTCAATGATTGGAATCTATCATGGATTTGAAATGTGATGTACTGGTGGTCACTTCGATTGAATGTCTCCAGCACTTTCCAATCTGACACCTTACGTGAAAGATTTTCTGATGCGAAAGATACGTCAGGAATCGTTCCGCTAGCCCCTCGTCTGAATGTTGTAGTGCCTCTGATGTTTAGCACTGTTAGACCGAGTCTGTCTGCCATCTCCATGATGTATTCTCCTCTGCTGTCCATCAGTGGCATTCCCCACTCCAACGCTTTCACGTTAAAGTCTCCTGCGACGACGACGTCGCCTTCCATTCTGAGGACAGAGTCTTCTTGCAGATCCAGACGTCGCCTGAACGTGTCTGCTGTTGTGTTTGGTGTAAAATAACAGCTCACAAATGTAACGTTTCTGCTTTTGACTCATACGAAGCCTTCTGCAGCTCCATCTGCGTCTACTCTGATGTTATTTGGGTCTACGTAGAACGCTGCAGTGCCAAGCTTGTCTTTAAACCAGGTCTTAACGGTCCAGTTTGTGTACTGCTTGCTTATCAGTAACACATCGTCATTTGTTTTAAATTTGATTTGAGTCAAAAGGCTGTTGGCTACGTCACTTCTGTGCAAGTTGGCTTGAAGGACCGTTATACGGCCCATCATCAACGTTTTTGTTTTAATCGGTTCAGAGTCTCGCGAAAGACTTTGCACTGACCTGACCCAGGGATGTATTTCCGCTCTGCTGGGTCTACTTGGCGCTCAGTACATAGTATGCACTGGACATCAGTAGCCTTGCAGGCCGATCCCTTGTGGCCCTCTGCTCCACATTTGTAGCACATCTTGCTACGGTCAGGCCCTCGGCAGTCGCGCGCCTGATGGCCGTAGTTCAGGCATCTAAAACAGCGCTGAACCCTTTGCCAACTTCTGATACGGCAGCTGGTGTAGCCGATCTTTATCCTGGTTTTTGAGAGCAGAAACGCTGCCTGGTCTTGTTCCATCTCTATAATGGCCAAGCGAAGCGCTCTGCTGTTCGGATTCGTTAGCGAGACGCTAAACTCTCGCACTTCTGTGTTGGCTTCCGCAAAAATAGCTTTAACAGCTGTCTCCACTTCTTCTACTGCGGACAGGCAGTCGAGATCTCGACTGTCTTCCTGGGGCACATCTCCTTGACGTTGCCCGTTTCGCCGACCGTCTTTCTTAGGAATTCACTGAAAGTCTCCAGCCCTTGGGATGAGCCTAACTCAATCAAGACATCTCCGGCCCTGGTTTTTCTAATCCCTTTTATGTTATTCGTTGGGCTCTCATTAATAAGATCCTGCCGGATGCTTCGCAGGACGTCACTGTGGGACTTTCCTTCTCCTGGCTTAATAAGGACGGGAGTAGACCTCTTTTTTGTCTTTCTCCTCCTCTTCTTCTTTTTTGGCAGCTGCTGTTTAGACTGCCTTGTCACTTTGGCCGATGTTCTGGCCGCTGGTGGTTTGTTGTTGGGCTGCTGCGATCGCTGATGCTGTTGTTGCGCTCGTTGCTGCTGCTGTGTTTGTTGTTTCAGCTGCTGCTTTTTCTGTTTTTTTGCAGCCCTAACATTCTTCCGACTATGGACGGTCTCGAAAAGCTCGTCTTCTTCTCCCTCAGCTCGACCCTTCTTAAGAAGAGCTTGCGGTTCGAAATTGCTTCCTGAATCAAGCGAGTCTTCTTCTCTGGGCCGCTTAACTGCAGCGCTTGCCTGAGGCGTTTCGGTTACTTCCATCTGTTCGGTGACCGTTCTCGCTTCCAGCAAGCGGGAAAACTCCATCTTGAGTGCATCCACGTGCTCGATGAGCTCTGGAAGGTTGTTCTTAACATCCAGGGAAATGCCGGGCATCGACTTGCATGCCTGCCTTATCAGCATAAAGATCTCATTCATCCTCTGAGACCTCTCCTCAACTGTCAAGCAGGCGATCTCTACCCCTGACTTCTTTGGGGGATCGGCCTGCATTCTCTGTCCT
Source organism: Anastatus disparis (assembly GCA_017163975.1). Lineage (NCBI taxonomy): Eukaryota > Metazoa > Arthropoda > Insecta > Hymenoptera > Eupelmidae > Anastatus > Anastatus disparis. The sequence continues at coordinate 1,167,217 of JAFFSR010000401.1, read as the reverse complement.
TCTTTATTTTGGCTATTACTAGCCGCATCTGCTTTGTTTTTGTTTTGGTTTTTTGTTGTTAAGTTTGACATATGAAAACGATACTTTGGTTTAAGACGGTTCGCCCATCATGGGAGCTCCAGACGCAGTAGAGCCACTATCCCTGCCTGTGAGGTGCCCTAATTAAGGATGCCGCAGCCGGGAAGCGGTTTTCGGGTGGTCAACCCTAGCGACACCGAGTGATTCTAAAAAAGGTGTTACGGGTTAGGCCCGCGCCATGTTGATGCTAAAGGTTTTACGTCATCCCTATTGAATAGGTGACGTCGGATCCGATCCGTGCCTGACTCTAAACTTCAGGCTAGACGTTCCGCAGTTCTCCTGTGCGGACTCGGTATAAGGAAATACTGACCAGGTAATCCTTCGCACCTGCGCCTGCACAGACCAACTTCAACCCCTTCATGGGCTCTGGTTACGTTAGTAGAAGTACGTAGAATCTCCTAGCCGACATGTGGTTTCACGGGACCTTTGCCCGTCACGACTGTCGCCGAAGAGGGGACTAATTTTTACCCTTATTACTAAACAGAGGTCAGCAAGTCACCACTAACGCACAATCCCCGTAGTCTGACGGGAATATTTATTGGCCGGCAGCTGCAGCTCATTCATACATCCATTCATACTGTGTTGCTTCTTAGTACACGTAAATACGAACTCAAAATTTTAATGGATTGGCAGTTTCGTGAAGCGGAAGTGCCTACGCGATCATCCAGATATCCTTAGCCATCACTAAGGATGGCTAGCGATATGTGGATCGTGCTTAAGCCTCCGCCCTGCCACCACATCGTAGGTGGACACTTACAAGGTCAACAACATGCGGAGGAATAATAATAATAATAATAATAATAATAATAATAATAATAATAATAATAATAATAATAATGATAATAATAATAATAATTATAATAATTATAATAATAATAATAATTATAATAATTATAATAATAATAACAATAACAGTAACAGTAACAGTAACAATAACAATAGCAATAACAATAACAATAACAATAACAATAACAATAATAATAATAATAATAATAATAATACAGCGAAAAAAACATATTTATACATTAAACTTTAATTTACATACTAGTAATTTCTTTTTCTCGTATATAGAACAGCACGTATATATTTAGTATCTCGAGAGAGAGTATCTAATCTACCTTTCTTTATCGGCATATGAACTTACACGTGTTCATTACGAGAGCATTGTTCTAACCTGCTTATGCTTATCCCTGCATGAACCCAACTAGCTGTTCATTGCGTGAGTGTTAGAACAGGACAAACTGGATTTTAGATTTAAAACTGAGACAACAGAAGTATAAACAGACGCGTCGTGATATGATTGGTCAATCAAAAAAGATAGTAAATTAATACAATACATTATCGCACTAAGTAAAAATTAAATTTTGATTGAAAACGTCAATAATTTTAACACATCCCCTTAACTAATTTAATATGGAATAAAACAACTCGCAACAATTAATTTTTCTTTTGCAACACACCCATCATAATCCTACCTATTATTTACATTTATTTAGCAGACCGACATTATCAACGAAATTTAACAATTTTGAAGCTGATGCTGCTTTCGTCAATGGTCAGCAACCATATCAGTTGAAGGTAAAAACTGGATATCTTCTTCTTCTTTGATTTTTTGTTTGATAAAGTGATGTCTTACCGCTACGTGCTTGGTACAGGCACTGAATTTAGCATACTTTCCTAAATCAATCGCCCCCTTGTTATCACATTTAATGACGAATGGTTTTTTTTTCTTGAATACCCAGTTCAGTAGTTAATCCTTTTAACCATATACATTCTTGGTTACAAGTAGACAGCGAGAGGTACACGGAAAAACTTTTACGATTGATTTACGTTCGAAAACACTAGAAACCGATTTGAATGCGCTCAAGAGTTACTTATATTTTCATTAATGACTTATTTTTACACTCAATAGTTCTAATGTAAATATATTATTCATGTAGATTCCAAAAAATTATCAAGTATGTACGTTGACTACATTCGAGACAATCGGACAGTTTTGGTACTTAGACTTGATGAGGTTTTAGCTTTAACTCGAATTGAAAAAGTTATAATAAATAACTGCAAGAAGTTTCATATCGAACTTGTATCTTTTATCCAATTACGTTTAAGAGTATAGTGGGAATCTTTCCCTTGAATATGTTTTGGTAATCTTACTATTATATAAAAGGACAGCGTTTGTTTGAATGTTCTCAATTATCTCAAAAACTACTGAACCGATCGTTTTCAAATTTTAAATTTAAATTCTTTATAATGTGACGAGTGTCATAGGCTATATAAATAATTACTTTTTTAATCAATAATTGCAATAAAATAATTATAGACCTAGATCTTAACGCGTAGGGAATAGGGACTACTTTTTTTCGGCGTTCTGCGGTCAACATGCTCTATCCTTGCTACTTTCCTTGGTTGCCCAATAGGTGACGACCGATTTTGTCTTTCACTTTATTAAACTGGTACAGTAGAAATACTTATACACCTATGATATTCCGTAACTTCAACACAATAAATTTTTATTGCATATTCTCTAATCACAGAGTAATATTACTTCGGATTATTTAATGAAATATTTTCCTATTCCATTAGGCAGAATCAAAAATTAGACAATTTTTTTAACTTTAGAAAAAATTTTATACCTTATTCAAGGAAATTTTTTATTCCTCAAATATTCATTGGCTCATACATGATAATTGAACCCTTCATGGTTAATAAAATAATTTTAAAAATAACAAATAATTATGTATGAGTTGCGATTTTTTCTAAAAATTTTATTCCAAATATATTAACAAAAAATATAAGATATTTGACCCGCTTTCAAATCACGTTAATTTTATTCAAAATCCAATTTCTCATAGATTTTTCAAGAAATTTGATGTTCACAAAAACTTAACCATTTTTATACAAATACATTTTTTTCAACTTTTTTAATCATTAATAATATTGAGAAAAAATTTTTTTCATTTATTAACACAATTGCAAAAAACGTTAAATTTATCATCCTGTGATATTTTCAAACAAATATTTCAGCAAATTTTCGGAAAAAATACATTTTTTCAATATTATTATTTACCGATTTTATTAAAAAAAAAAATGCTGAAGGTTAAATTGTCATTTTTAGTTTGAACAAAAATTTACATATTCAAGAAAAAAAATTTTTTTGAATGAAATCATTTTTTCAAAAATGTTTTTATTTTGATTTCATATTTTTGCCATTTTTTAATAAATAAGTGCTAAAGGTCGAATTGTCATTTTTAGTTTATGTTTACTACAATTGACAATTATGGAAGAAAAAAAAATTTTTTTAATGTCATTATATTTCAAAAATTTTTTACTCTCATTTCAGATTTTTGTCATTTTTAAATAAATAAGTGCTGAAGGTTTAATTGTCATTTTTAGTTTATGTTTACTAAAATCGACATAATTATGGAAAAAAAATTTTTGTAATTATTTTTCAAAATTTTTTTTATTGATTTCATTTTTGGTCATTTTTAAAGATAGAAATTAAATTATTTTGTACTTTTTTCATGTCACTTTAATTTTAATAACTTACGATTTTTTTATTAAAAATGACACTTCGTTCACTTCTAACACTGAAAAGGGAAGCGAACTGTGACTGTACTCTACGGTACAATCGGTGTCATTTTTAGAATACAGTCAGCCTACGCGTCAAAATGCGAACTAGTAGTCTCTACAGAAGACTCATTATTCTCTGAGCGAAGACCTGTTCATTTCTTCGAACAAAAACCATCGCGGAGAACACTCAAAACCTCGCAGAGAGCACTCATTATCCTCTAGAAAACACTAGCATCTCTCTCGTACTTCAATGAATGTTCGCTATCGATACTAGCGCCACTTGCCGCCATAGAGTACAACCACTGTTCTAACCCCTTTTCAGTGCAATAGGTGGCGACCTGTTTTGCCGCTCACTCTACTAGATTAGCACGGTATAGGTACTTATATCGCGAGGATAATGCGAACAGCTTATCGGCAATAAATTTTTATTACACTCATTCCCTATCATTGTTGAACATTTATATTTATTAATGAATATCTCTTTCACGATTTTGATTCGCTAAAAAAATTTTTTATTGTCAATTTAAATATATTTTTTGACTTATTGGTACTAAATTGAACATATATCGAAAAATAAAAAAAAAATTCAATGCTTATTTTTTCTACAAAAAAAAATTATTTTAAATGAAAATTCATTCTATTATCACATGGCTCACGAACAAAAAATGTTGTGTATTTCGAAGTTTTGTAAGAGTACGATTTAATAAATAATAGCTTTTGAGATTCTATTTCTATACCTACCGACTTCTGCCCAACTATTGCGCGGGCGAAGCCGAGACGGGGGATGCTAGTTATTAATAATTTTCAAAAAGTTTCAAAAATGTTATGTTAATTTTAATAAATTTTATTAAAGTGTGAATTTTGGACATTCAGAAAAACTTTATGAAATTTCATAAAAGTTATAAAAAATGATTAAAAATTATCAAAATGTATTCTAAGCTGTTACAAAATGATAAAAATAATTAAACATTTCTTAAAATTTACAAAAGTTATTATAAGTTAATTAAAATTCGTTAAATTTATTCGAATATACTAAATTTTTTTTTAAATTATTAATAATTTTTTAAAGAATCTTATAAAAAATAAAAACCATCCAAAATTTTAGAAAGTTTGATATCAATATTTATAAACTTTTAATACATTTTACGAAGTTCAAAAAACTTTTATAAATTGTTAATAATTTTTATAGACCTTCAATAACTTTAAATAACTTTTATTAAAACCAAATAATGTTTTAAGAAAATTAAAAAATTTTAAAAAACTTTTATGATTCTTAAATATCAAATTTTTATTAAAACTTATAAAATTTGAGAAAGTAAAAAAAATATTTGTACATTTTTTATGATTGTCCAAAATCTGTACTTACCAGGAGAGACTATGAGCTTCGGGTTACAGATCTTGATAAAACTTTAGGATATGTTTTCAGGTACCAAAATATGATTAAAGATAGAGCGGTACGGTCTAACGCTTCGAAAAACTGAAATTATAGACGTTTCTAGTCTTATTTTAAGAAAAATGTAAAAAAAATGCTCCTAATTGAAGTGTAAATAATTCAGTCTAGAAATATCTTTAATAAATTAACACAAACTGAAATAAAAGTAAAGAAAGAAAGCTTTTATTTGCCGTTTTAAGAATTGAGAAATAATAATTAGAACCAGAGATATGTTTCTTCAAAGTTAAGCAGCAAGAAAGTATCAAAAATCACTGTCCTTCAGAATTTAGATGATTTTTGGTATTATTTTGGTTATTGTTATTGTTATTGTTATTGTTATTGTTATTATTATTATTATTATCATTATTATTATTTCTGACTAGATTCGTTTATCTAACCTAAAAAGTGTATAAAAGATAAATCTGACGCGTTTTATTCTCGCATGCATACATAGCTACGCGCGCGAAAATCTTAAGTTTGGAGTAAAGTCCGGTGACTCGCTTCCACGATACACATATCTTGGGAGTCTAAAGCGACGCTCTAGGAGGGTTGACTTAATTTTCCAATAAGGATTTATACTTCCGACGATTACATAATCGGAAAGGCAACATCCGCCCATAGGACTGGCTCTGTAAAGGGTAGCAAAATCAATCTTTTTTATATCAGTCTTGTTCCTCATGGACTAGAAACGGTCTTATGCCTCACGTAGAGCTAGTTTATCTACGGCGTCTGACTCACGCTTATAGACGCGTGCGATACATCTTCGCACGTGGAGGAAGTCAACCCTCTGGCACGCTGACCTTCCGCGACTCTCACACCACAGTAAAAATTCGCGCTTTCGCTATCTTATCACACGTTCATATGGTGTACTGTTTGTCTTTCTCATTTGAGAGGAATCCTCATCGTCACCCTCGTAACCTGTATCTATTGGACCATCCAATGTCTCTTGGTTATGCAGAAACGTCAGCATGGCTCTCGTGGTATCATTCGTACACCGATCGATTTCTCCATCAAAATACGTTTTCTTCTGTCTTTGAACGCTTTTGACAAAACGTGTCATAGTATTCCAGATTTCTTCAGCCGAGATCATTTCATTTATGATTGTCTCTGGCATTAGTCGCCCGACTATTTCCTCGACCTGGCTTCTTTCTTTGTTCCACTGATAGCAGACGAAATACGTATGATTCGTATCGTCGCAATCAGCAAAACAGAAAATGTAGCCTGGCTTCTTAGCCTTTCCCATTTTCCTAAGATAGGAGCAGAAGTACCCGTGGTTACTAAGGAACTGGGTAAGGTAATAATATACCTCCCTGTGCTTTCTTTCAACCCATGGGGCCAGCTCCCTAATGAGAGCATGAGTTCATCTGCTGTCTTCCTCCTGATTTCATGTTTTTTACCAGGATTCCATGATTACCTGCCTTTCTTCCTTCTGAATTATTGCAGTTTCTTGTTCCTGTTTTTTCTGTTCGTAGGTTCGCTTGCGTTCCGTTGCCTGTAATTTGATCGGGATGATTCCTGCGATGACTAGCACCGCAGGACCTGAGACACTGCCATAGGCTCTGGTAACCCTAAGAGCCCCTTTCCTTTAAACAGAAGATTATATTTTTCGATGCGTCCCCTTACTCATTGTATTGGACCATATATCAGAGCTGTACAATAATATGGAGGTTGTAACTGACATAAGGAGTTGTCGTTTGCTTGATTTTGGTCTGTTGGTATTGGCCATAAGATTTATGGGTCTATAGGTTTATGGTTTATTTGTTTATGGTTTTTAGGTTGATGATTTGTATGTTTATGGTTTATGAGTTTATAGCTTATGAATTTATCGTTAATATGTTTTTGATTCATAACTTTATGGTTCATGGGTTTATAGTCTACGGGTTTATAGTTTACGGGTTTATTATTTATTGGTTAATTATTCATCGGTTTATGAGTTGATAGTTTATGGATTCATGCATCTAAGGATCATGAGTTAATAAATTTATGGTTTATAGTTTATGAGTTTATGTGTTCAAGATATATGTGTTTATAGTACATTGGTTTATAAGTTTATGAGTTTATGGTTGTAGATAATAGGTTATGGTTTATAGGTTGATAATTTACGGTTTTATAGCTTGATGGTTCATAAATTAATGGGTTTGCAGTTAATGAGTTTATGGATTTATGGTTTATGGGTTAATAAGGTCGATATATATGTGTTTATAGTATATAAGTTTATAGGTTTATGAGTTTATAGTTTTATAGTTTATGGGTTTATAGTTTCTGGGTTGATGGTCTATGGGTTTGTGAATCATGGATTTATGGTTTATGATTTTTAAATTCATAGCTTGTAGGTTTATGATTCATAAGATTATGCTTTATAGGTATATGCCTTATGGGCTTGCGCTTTATGGTTTATGGGCTTATGCTTTATTGTCTATAAGCCAATGCTTTATGGTTTGGAGGTTGAAGCTTTATGGTTTATTGGATTATGCTTTATGGTTTATGAGTTGATGCTTACATAGTTTATAGGTCTATAGATTATGGTTTATGGGTATATGCTTTGTAGGTTTATAGTTTATGATTTAATGGATTTCTGGTCTATCGGGTTATGATTTACTACTGTTTATAAGTTTGTAAGTTCAAATAATCTATATACACATAAATAATTGAAATATAAATTCATATACTATATATACATATATCTTGAACTAATAATCCCATTGACCATAAATTCATCAACCATTTACCAATAGGATAAACCATAAAACCATGACCCATAAAGCATAACCTGATCAACCCATGACCAGTTCATATAAACACATAATCTATGAACCCATAAATCGTGAACCATCGACCCTTAAACGATCAACCTATAAATCATAAACCTATAGACTATGACTCTAAAAACCGTTAACCTATAGGGCCATAAATTATAATCTCATTAGCTGTGAACCCATAAACTTTTGATATGTAATCCATGAACTCACAAGAAACCCATGAACCAGAATCCCGTAGGCGTAAGACCCATAAACCAAAAACTCATAAACCATAAATTTATAAACCCATTAATTATAAATATATTAATCCATTATCTCATGAACTTATGAACTATCAACTCATAAACCATAATCCTAAAAACTATAAAACCATACACCCATTAAATCATGAACCATGAAGCAATAAACAATAAACCAATAAACTATGTACCCATAAACCATAAATCCACAATCTGTTAACCCATAAACCATTAACCCATAAACCATAAGCCCATAGACTACAAAACCATAAACTATAAACACATACATCTCGTGCTCATGAAAGCATCAACCATAAAGCCATATAACATGAATTTATAGAACCATTAACTATCAATCCATCAATCCATAAACCATTATCCCAATAACTAATAAACCATCAACTTATAAACTATAAAACTATATACTAAGATACCATAAACTAACAAAATTATAAACCATCAACCCATAAACCGTGAGCCCATAAACCATAAACCCATAAACCATTAACCTATAAACTATAAACACATACACCATAAACCCATTAACCATAAGCCTATAGACCGTAAAACTATAAGCTATAAACCCATAGACCATAAACCCATAAGCCATAAACCCATAAACCATAAGCATATAAACCATGAACCCATAAACCACAAACCCATAAACCATCAACCCATAAACCATAAACCCATGAACTATTAACCCATGGAGTATAAACCCATAAACCCATGAACCATTAACCAATAAACCATAAATTCATAAACCCATAAATCATAAACCCATAAACCATAAACCCATGAACCATAAAACTATGAATCATGAACAAATAAACCATAAACCCATGAACCATAAAACTATGAATCATGAACGAATAAACCATAAACCAATAACCACAGACCAATCAAAGATAAACCCATAAACCATAAGCCCATAAACCATAAACCCATAAACCCTAAACCCATGAACCGTAAACCCATAAGCAATGAACCCATAAACCATAAACCCATAAACCATAAACCCATAAACTATTAACCAATGAATCATAAACCCTTGAACTATGAACCCATAAACAATAAACCCTTGAACCATAAACCCATAAACACATAAACCATTTACCCATAAACCATAAACCAAAATCCTATGAACCATAAACCTATAAACCATAAACCAATAAACTAAAAACCAATAACCATAGACCAATTAAAGATAAACCCATAAACCATAAACCTATAAACCATTAACCAATAAACTATTAACCAATGAACCATAAACCCATAAACCATAAACCCATAAGCAATAAACCCATAAACCATAAACCCATAAACCATATACTTATAACCCAATAACCAATGAATCATAAACCCATAAACTATGAAACCATGAACAATATAGTTTTTTTTATTAAAGAACAAGTTTTCACAGAGAAAATTACTACATCTATTGAAGTTCATAAACTATAGCTATTTAAACAATTAATTTGTTTATAACAAATTACCCGATCACTTGCGCGAAAAGCAAGTTGCGAAATCAGATTCAGCAGCTCAAAATACATATAAATAAACTACTCGCTTGGTGGGGCTTCTAACTTCATATGAAACACTCTGGGCACCTAGACTATACCATAAACCCATAAATCGTAAACCCATGAATTGCGAACCCATAAACAATATACCCATTAACTATAAACCTATAAACCATAAACCTATAAACGATAAACCCATAAACTATAAACTCATAAACCGTAAACCTATAAACCATAAACCGATGAACCATCAATTCATGAATCATCAACCCATAAACCATAAATTTATAGACCATAAACTCATAAACGATAAACCCATATAACATAAACCCATAAACCAGAAACCAGTAAGCCATAAACCCATAAGCCATGAACCAATAAACAATGAACCCATAAACCATGCGCCCATAAACCATGCGCCCATAAACCATGAACCCATTAACGATAAACCCATGAACCATAAAGCCATAAACCATCAACCAATAAACTATAAACCCTTAAACCATAAACCCATAAACCATGAACCCATAAACTATAAACCAATGAACAATTAACCAATTAACCATGGACCCATAAACAATTACCCATTAAACCATAATCTCATGAATCCCTAAACCGTTGACCCATAAACTATAAACCCATGAACCATAAACACATAAACTATAAACCCATAACCCATAAACCATAAATCATATACCCATAAACCATAAAACCATAAAACCATAAACCATATACCTATAAACCATAAACCCATAAACCATAAACCCATAAACCCTAAACTCCTAAGCCATTAACCCATAAACCATAAACTCATTGTCTATTAACCCATAAACCATAAACCATAAACCCATAAACCATAAACCTATAAACCAGTAAGCCATAAACCCATAAACCATAACAACGCGGACCATTAACCTTTAAACCAAAAACCTATAAACCATGAACCCATAAACGATAAACCAATGAATATGAACCAATAAACCATGAACCCATAAACCCTAAACTCCTAAGCCATTAACCCATAAACCCTAAACTCATAAGCTATTAACCCATAAACCATAAACCCATAAACCATAAACCTATAAACCATAAACCCATAAACCATAAACCCATAAACGATAAACCCATAAACCCATAAACCATAAACCCATTAACCATAAACCCATAAACCATAAACCCACAAACCATCAACCCATGAACTATAAAACCATAAACAATAAACCCACAAACCATTCACCCATAAACTATAAACCTATAAACAATATACCCATCAACTCTAAACAAGAAACCCATAAACTATAAACCCATGAACCATACATTCATGAATCATAAACCCATAAACCATAAATTTATAAACCATAAACCATAAACCATAAACCATAAACCATAAACCATAAACCATAAACCCATAAACCATAAACCCATAAACCCTAAACTTCCAAGCCATGAACCCATAAACCATAAACTCATAAGCTATTAACCCACAAACCATGAACCATAAACCCATAAACCATAAACCCATAAACCATAAACCCATAAACCATTAACCCATAAACCATTAACCCATAAACCATATACCCATAAACCATTAACCCATAAGCCATAAACCCATGATCCCATAAATCATAAATCTATAAACCATAAACCAATAAACTATAAAATCAGAAACCCATTAATCACATGTCCACAAACCATGAACCCATAAACTATAAACCATAAACTATTGAACTATAAACCTATAAACTATGAATCAATAACCATAAACTTATAAACCAAAAACCCATAAACCACAAACCTAGAAACTTGTAAACCATAAACTCATAAACCCCAAACCCATCAACCATAAACACATAAACCATAAATCCATTAACCATAATCCTTAAGCTATAAATGCATAAATCCATAAATTTTCAAACCATTAATTATAAACCCAAAAACCATAAATCTAGAAACCTATAAACCACAAGTCCACAAACCATAAACTTATAAGCTATGAACTCATAAACAATAAACCTTTAAACCATAAACCCACAAACCGTCAACCCATAAACTATAAACCCATAAACAATAAACCCATCAACTCTAAACAACAAACCCATGAACTATAAACCCATCAACAATACATTCATGAATCAGAAACCCATAAACCATAAATTTATAAACCATGAACCATAAACCATAAACCATAAACCCATAATCCATGAACCCATAAACCATAAACTAGTAAGCCATAACCCCATAAACCAAAAACGCGCGAACCATTAACCTTTAAACCATAAACCCATAAACCCTAAACTTCCAAGTCATAAACCCATAAACCATAAACTCATAAGCTATTAACCCATAAACCATGAACCATAAACCCATAAACCATGAACCATAAACCCATAAACCATAAACCCATAATCCATGAACCCATAAACCATAAACTAGTAAGCCATAAACCCAGAAACCAAAAACGCGCGAACCATTAAGCTTTAAACCGAAACCCTATAAACCATGAACTCATAAACGATTAACCAATAAATATGAACCCATGAACCATGACCCCCTTAAACTATAAACCCATAAACCATCAACCCATAAACAATGAACCCAAAGACCATTAACTCATGAACCATACACCCATAAATTATAAACCCACAAACCATAAACCCATAAATCATAAACTTATTAACTACAAAATGATAAACCATAAACCCATAAACCATAAACCCATGAACCATAAACCCATAAACCATAAACCCATAAACTATAAACCAATAAACCCATAAACCATAAACCCATAAACCATAAACCCATAAACCATAAACCCATAAACCATAAACCCATAAACCATAAACCCATAGACCATTAACCCATAAACCATCAACCCATAAACCATTAACCCATAAACCATTAACCCATAAACCATAAACCCAAAAACCATAAACCCATAAACCGTACACCCATAAACCATGAACCCATAAACCATAAATCCATAAACCATAAACCCATAAACCATAAACCCATAAACCATAAACCCATAAACCATAAACCCACAAACCATCAACCCATAAACTATGAACCCATGAACCATAAACTTATGAACCATAAACCCATAAACCATAAACCCATTAACCCTAAACTCAAAAACCATAAACCTATAAACCATAAACCCATAAACCATTAACTGATAAGCACTGAAATATGAACCCATAAACCATAAAACCATTATCCCATAAATCATGAATCTATAAACCATAAACCAATAAATTATAAATCCAGAAACCCATTAATCACAAGTCCACAAACCATGAACCCATAAACTACAAACCATAAACTAATAAACTATAAACCTATAAACTAGCAATCAATAACCATAAACTTATAAACCATAAACCCATAAACCACAAACCTAGAAACTTGTAAACCATAAACTCATAAACCCTAAAACCATAAACTCATAAACCCATAAACCGTTAACCCATAAACTATAAACCCATAAACCATAAACACATAAACTATAAACCCATAAACCATAAACCCATGAGCCATAAACTTATGAACCATAAACCTTTGAATTATGAACCAATAAACCATAAACCAATAACTATAGATCCACAAATCATAAACTCATAAACCATAAACCCATGAACCATAAACCCATAAACCATAAACCCATAAACCATAAACCCATAAACCATAAACCCACAAACCATCAACCCATAAACTATAAACCCATAAACCATAAACCTATAAACTATTAACCAATGAACCTCAAAACCAGTAACCATAAACCCATAAACAATAAACCCTTAATCCATAAACCCATAAACCATTAACCCATAAACAATAAACCCATAAACCATAACCTTATGAACCATAAACCTTTGAATTATGAACCAATAAACCATAAACCAATAACTATAGATCCACAAATCATAAACTCATAAACCATAAACCCATGAACCACAAACCAATAAACAATAAACCCATAAACCATGCATCCATAAACCATGAACCCATAAACCATAAACCCATGAACCATAAGCCCATAAACCATCAACCAATAAACTATGAACCCATAAACCATAGACCCATAAACCATGAACCCATGAACTATAAATCAATGAACCATTAACCCATTAACCATGGTCCCATAATCAATTAACCCTAAAACCATAAACTCATAAACCCATAAACCGTTAACCCATAAACTATAAACCCATAAACCATAAACACATAAACTATAAACCCATAAACCATAAACCCATGAGCCATAAACTTATGAACCATAAACCTTTGAATTATGAACCAATAAACCATAAACCAATAACTATAGATCCACAAATCATAAACTCATAAACCATAAACCCATGAACCATAAACCAATAAACAATAAACCCATAAACCATGCATCCATAAACCATGAACCCATAGACCATAAACCCATGAACCATAAGCCCATAAACCATCAACCAATAAACTATGAACCCATAAACCATAGACCCATAAACCATGAACCCATGAACTATACACCAATGAACCATTAACCCATTAATCATGGTCCCATAATCAATTTACCCTAAAACCATAAACTCATAAACCCATAAACCGTTAACCCATAAACTATAAACCCATGAACCATAAACACATAAACTATAAACCCATGAACCATAAACCCATGAGCCATAAACTTATGAACCATAAACCCATAAACCATAAACCCATGATCCCATAAATCATAAATCCATAAACCATAAACCCATAAAGTATAAATCCAGAAACCCATTAATCACAAGTCCACAAACCATGAACCCATAAACTACAAACCATAAACTAATAAACTATAAACCTATAAACTATGAATCAATAACCATAAACTTATAAACCAAAAACCCATAAACCACAAACCTATAAACCCGTAAACCATAAACTCATAAACCCTAAACCCATCAACCATAGAACCATAAACCATGAACACATAAACCATAAACCCATAAACCATAATCCTTAAGCTAAAAATGCATAAATCCATAAATTTTCAAACCATTAATTATAAACCCATAAACCATAAATCCAGAAACCTATAAACCACAAGTCCACAAACCATAAACTTATAAGCCATGAACTCATAAACAATAAACCTTTAAACCATAAACCATGAATCCATAAACCATAAATTCATAAACTATAAACCCATAAACCATGAACCCATAAACAATAAAACCACTAACCATGAATTTATAGTCCCATGAATCATAAATCCATGAATTATGAACCCATAGACCATAAGCTTTTAAGCTATAAATGCATGAACCCATAAAACTTTAAACCATAAATCATAATACCATAAACCATAAATTGAGAAACCCATAAACCACAAGTCCACAAACCATGAACTTATAAACCATGAACTATAAACACATGAACTAAAAACCTATAAACCATAAATCATAAATCTATAAACCATCAACCCATAAACCATAAACCCATGAACCATTAACCCATGAACTTTAAACTCATAAACTATAAACCATAAACCCAAAAACTATAAACCCATTAACCCCAAACCCATAAACCATAAACCCATAAACCATAAACCCATGAACCATAAACCCATAAACCATAAACTCATTAACCATGAATTCATATTCTTATAAACCATAAACCCATAAACCATTAACCCATAAACCATAAACCCATAAACCATAAACCCATAAACCATAAACACATAAACCATAAACCCATGAACCATAAACCCATAAACCATAAACCCATAAACCATAAACCCATAAACCATAAACCCACAAACCATCAACCCATAAACTATAAACCCATAAACCATAAACCTATAAACTATTAACCAATGAACCTTAAAACCAGTAACCATAAACCCATAAACAATAAACCCTTAATCCATAAACCCATAAACCATTAACCCATAAACAATAAACCCATAAACCATAAGCTTATGAACCATAAACCTTTGAATTATGAACCAATAAACCATAAACCAATAACTATAGATCCACAAATCATAAACCCATAAACCATAAACCCATGAACCATAAACCAATAAACAATAAACCCATAAACCATGCATCCATAAATTATGAACCCATAAACCATAAACCCATGAACCATAAGCCCATAAACCATCAACCAATAAACTATGAACCCATAAACCATAGACCCATAAACCATGAACCCATGAACTATAAACCAATGAACCATTAACCCATTAACCATGGTCCTATAATCAATTAACCCTTAAACCATAAACTCATAAACCCATAAACCGTTAACCCATAAACTATAAACCCATGAACCATAAACACATAAACTATAAACCCACAAACCATAAACCCATGAGCCATAAACTTATGAACCATAAACCCATAAACCATAAACCCATTAACCATAAACCCATAAACAATAAAACCATTAACCATAAACCCATCAACCATGAATTCATAATTCCATAAATCATAAATCCATGAATTATAAACCCATGAACCATAAACCTATAAGCTATAAATGCATAAACTCATAAACCTTTGAACCATAAATCATGAACCCATAAACTATAAATTCAGAAACCCATAAACCACAAGTCCACAAACCATGAACTTATAAACCATGAACCATAAACACATGAACAATTAACCCATAAACTTTAAACTCATAAACTATAAACCATAAACCCATAAACTATAAACCCATTAACCCTAAACCCATAAACCATAAACCTATAAACCATAAACCCATAAACCATAAACCGATAAGCCCTGAAATATGAACCCATAAACAATAAACCCATGATCCCATAAATCATAAATCCATAAACCATAAACCCATAAAGTATAAATCCAGAAACCCATTAATCACAAGTCCACAAACCATGAACCCATAAACTACAAACCATAAACTAATAAACTATTAACCTATAAACTATGAATCAATAACCATAAACTTATAAACCAAAAACCCATAAACCACAAACCTATAAACCCGTAAACCATAAACTCATAAACCCTAAACCCATCAACCATAGAACCATAAACCATAAAGACATAAACCATAAACCCATAAACCATAATCCTCAAGCTAAAAATGCATAAATCCATAAATTTTCAAACCATTAATTATAAACCCATAAACCATAAATCCAGAAACCTATAAACCACAAGTCCACAAACCATAAACTTATAAGCCATGAACTCATAAACAATAAACCTTTAAACCATAAACCATGAATCCATAAACCATAAATTCATAAACTATAAACCCATAAACCATGAACCCATAAACAATAAAACCACTAACCATGAATTTATAATCCCATGAATCATAAATCCATGAATTATGAACCCATAGACCATAAGCTTTTAAGCTATAAATGCATGAACCCATAAAACTTTAAACCATAAATCATAAACCCATAAACCATAAATTGAGAAACCCATAAACCACAAGTCCACAAACCATGAACTTATAAACCATGAACCATAAACACATGAACTAAAAACCTATAAACCATAAATCATAAATCTATAAACCATCAACCCATAAACCATAAACCCATGAACCATTAACCCATAAACTTTAAACTCATAAACTATAAACCATAAACCCAAAAACTATAAACCCATTAACCCTAAACCCATAAACCATAAACCCATAAACCATAAAACCATGAACCATAAACCCATAAACCATAAACTCATTAACCATGAATTCATATTCTTATAAATCATAAATCCATGAATTATAAACCTATAGACCATAAGCCTTTAAGCTATAAATGCATAAACCCATAAAACTTTAAACCATAAATCATAAACCCATAAACCATAAATTGAGAAACCCATAAACCATAGACCCATAAACCATGAACCCATGAACTATAAACCAATAAACCATCAACCCATTAACCATGGTCCCATAATCAATTAACCCTTAAACCATAAACTCATGAACCCATAAACCGTTAACCTATAAACTATAAACCCATGAACCATAAACACATAAACTATAAACCCATAAACCATAAACCCATGAACCATAAACTTATGAACCATGAACCCATAAACCATAAACCCATTAACCATAAACCCATAAACAATAAAACCATTAAACATAAACCCATCAACCATGAATTCATAATCCCATAAATCATAAATCCATGAATTATAAACCCATGAACCATAAACCTATAAGCTATAAATGCATAAACTCATAAACCTTTAAACCATAAATCATGAACCCATAAACTATAAATTCAGAAACCCATAAACCACAAGTCCACGAACCATGAACTTATAAACCATGAACCATAAACACATGAACCATTAACCCATAAACTTTAAACTCATGAACTATAAACCATAAACCCATAAACTATAAACCCATTAACCCTAAACCCATAAACCATAAACCTATAAACCATAAACCCATAAACCATAAACCGATAAGCCCTGAAATATGAACCCATAAACCATAAACCCATGATCCCATAAATCATAAATCCATAAACCATAAACCCATAAACTATACATCTAGAAACCCATTAATCACAAGTCCACAAACCATGAACCCATAAACTATAAACCATAAACTAATAAACTATAAACCTATAAACTATGAATCAATAACCATAAACTTATAAACCAAAAACCCATAAACCACAAACCTATAAACCGGTAAACCATAAACTCATAAACCCTAAACCCATCAACCATAAAACCATAAACCATGAACACATAAACCATAAACCCATAAACCATAATCCTTTAGCTATAAATGCATAAATCCATAAATTTTTAAACCATTAATTATAAACCCATAAACCATAAATCCAGAAACCTATAAACCACAAGTCCACAAACCATAAACTCATAAGCCATGAACTCATAAACAATAAACCTTTAAACCATAAACCATGAATTCATAAACCATAAATTCATAAACTATCAACCCATAAACCATGAACCCATAAACAATAAAACCACTAACCATGAATTCATAATCCCATGAATCATAAATCCATGAATTATAAACCCATAGACCATAAGCCTTTAAGCTATAAATGCATAAACCCATAAAACTTTAAACCATAAATCATAAACCCATAAACCATAAATTGAGAAACCCATAAACCACAAGTCCACAAACCATGAACCCATAAACCATAAACCATAAGCTCATAAACCATAAACCGATATACCCATAAACCATAAACCCATAAACTCATAAACCATAAACCCATAAACTATAAACCCATAAACCATAAACTCATAAACCGATATACCCATAAACCATAAACCCATAAACCATAAACTCATAAACCATAAACCCATAAATCATAAATCCATAAACCATAAACTCATAAACCATAAACCTATAAGCTGTAAATGCATAAACCGATAAACCCTTAAACCATAAATCATAAACCCATAAACCATAAATCCAGAATTCTATAAACCATAAGTCGACAAACCATGAACTCATAAACCATAAACCATAAACTCATAAACCATGAACTCATAAATCATAAACCAGAAGCCCATAAGCTATAAACCCATAAACCATAAAGCATAAACCCATAAACCATAAACCCATAAACCCATAAACCATAAACCCATAAACCATAAACCCATAAACCCATAAACCATAAACTTATAAATTATAAATTTATAAATCATAAACCCATAAACCATGAACCCATAGTGTATGAACCCATAAACCATAAACCCATAATCCCATAAATCATAAATCCATAAACCATAAACCCATAAATTATAAACCTATAAGCTATAAATGCATAAACCCATAAACCTTTAAACTATAAATCATAAACCCATAAACCATACGTCCACAAAGCATGAACCCATAAACCATAAATTATAAACTCATAAACTATAAACCTTTAAACTATAAACCATTAATCCATAAACTATAAACCCATAAACCATAAACCTATAGACCATAAACTTATAAATTATAAACCCATAAACTATAAATCTATAACCTATAAACTTATAAACCATAAATTCATAAACCATAAACCTATAAGCCCTTAATTCATAAACCATAAACCCATAAACCTATAAGTACATTATAAAGCGATACACCATATAGACCCATAGAAATTATTTCATAATAGGACGAAACTAATGTAATTAACTATAATCTATTACTTATAATATACAATAATCCTCAATTTAGTTCGACATCATAATAATTGTAATCTTTGATTATAGTAGCGCGAAAATACTCCAAGAAACTGTACTTCATCACTATCATACTACTACACTCCTTAGCTATAGTTTACTACGGTTATTGATTATAGTTTTTTTCTGTAAGGGTAAACAGTATTTTGTAAGTTCAGTTTTTCACCAGAAGAACAAATGTTTGAATCTTTACCACAATATATGTCACACTTAAACAAATATCCTTCGGGACTTGCTATCCTTCACTTTCTGTTCCGCATCATTCAGGTTTATTTTGCATAAATTGTAAATTTATACGACCGTGGAACTTGACCATTATCTCATCCAAGGGTGGGGCGGTGGAAAAAAACTAAATTGCTGTAGATTTCTTCTGAAAATTCGGAGAACTTTGCGAACCTCCTATGTTTTATTATTATTATTCTTATCTTCCAATTCATTCGGCTTCAATTTTGATTTTATTTCTAAAAATTTATCTTGAGACATTGCTGAAGAAACAGTTGGGCATGTGAGAAGTGGATTTGAGGACCAATTATCATTTCTTGATTTTCTTTGATTAAAAGTTTATAGTACTAACATTCCTATGAAAATATCTTATTTATTTTTAGTAAGGTTGTCACTATTTAAAAATATATACATTCAATAATAAAATTGTTTATTTCTTTGGAGAAACAAATTTCAAATTATTCTACTTCAGACAAATTTCGTATTATTTCTTTCGTACGATCAGAAAGTAAAATTTCATTTTTGAGGGATTTTAAATTCTTTTTTTCTCCATCAGCACATTCATAAACATGGTTCTAGTTGTGTTTGAT
The DNA here is from genome assembly GCA_017163975.1 of Anastatus disparis. Lineage (NCBI taxonomy): Eukaryota > Metazoa > Arthropoda > Insecta > Hymenoptera > Eupelmidae > Anastatus > Anastatus disparis. Next base: position 1,146,587 of record JAFFSR010000401.1, on the reverse strand, counting down.
TTTCGGTGTAGTAATCAAGAACTCGACGATACGAAACCTTGCATACCTGATCGAAGTTATTTGAACACGAAAGTTCTGCATCAGACTTTGTATCCAATTCCTTATCAGAACTAGAATCTCCAGAATCATGCATATCTGGAATGAAAATAGCATTATAATCTCAATATTCTCTTTCTTTGACCTCAAGTTTGTCAGTGTAAGATCGCTTTGCACGTTTTAATTTTGATGTGCCATTGCAAAAAATACCCTAAAAAAAAAACAATTTTGTGATGGAACTATTTAAAATATTCTAAAAAGAATGAAACTTCTTTTTCCACCTATTTCAGCTTATAAAATAATTTACGATAAGCTCATGAAAGTTAAATGAACAAGATTTTGATGGAAAATAGAGATTGCTATTTACTCTGTCTCTAGAAAAAACTTTGTATGAATGTATGTAGTAAGATATTGATCTTGAATCTAGAAAAACTGAACAGATTCATAATTAAAGACCTGGAAACCCCCTGTATCCCAGTTTTCATGAAAGTTTGATAATTTTGAACATTCCTGACCGCCATATTGGACCCACTATTTTGAATTTTTAAAAAATAATTACAGATTTGTAATCAGGGATAAAAAATAACCCGCTGTCACCAATTTCCACGGAAACTTATTGGGTACAAGTTGTTTTATTCAAAAATAATATAATATTGAAAAAAATTTTGGCTTTAAGCCGCCATATTAAATGCCGCTATGTTTATTTTCGAAAAGTCCATTGATGCTTTGAATACTCGAATCAAATCGATCTTCCGACGCATTCGATATGAAAAAATTGAACGAAAAAAAAATTGTATTGATAAACCACGTTTTTTTTAAAATGAACAATCATCACTTTTTTAATATGCATTTCTCATGATTCTGAGTGCACCAATCAAAAGTTTACAAAATTGGGAAAGACCTGTTTCAATTTTTTCCGCAGACGATTTCATATTAAATGATAGCTTCGAAAAAAGTATGAAAAAAGTGTCCCAGCCGGATTTAATAGGTTAATACAATATATATAAAATCGCATTATGTCTAAATATTATAAATAAATAAAATTTGTAAAAATGATAAAAAAAAGTTATTTTAAATCTTATTTTTGAGATTTTTAGAATAGGAGAGAAGATAAGATTTCGAATTCAACCGAATTCAAAGAGTTATACCGAATCGAACCTCACTGCTCTTTTTCGTTGACATTTTTATAACCATTGGATTTGCTTTAAGCGCACCATGCCTTGCAGGAACAGTTCTGGAAAAGTTTCTTAAATCGTTCGTGAAAGTTTCCATATAAAATAGCGACAAGGTTGCTAGAATGTATCGTGAAACCTTTTGTAAATTCTTCCTGTAATGTCCCTGAAATCTTTTGTGAAACTTTGCAGGAACATTTAGGAAGAGGTATTTTGAATTAGCATTTTGCATGAAAAAATATATTATATCTGTCACGTAGAGAACGAAAAAATGAAAGACCCGTATTTTTTTGTTTTTCAAAAAATGATGAATCGCCAAAGTTATAACCAGTACAAGTTAGTTCAATTTTTGTATATACTGATATAGTGCCATGATAAATAACTTTATGATTTCCATGGCTACAATGACATCACAACTGCCTCAATCTCTTCGAATTTTTATTTTCATGATACAAAAAGAAACACGTATCTTTTATTTTTTCTTTTTCTAAATAATGGATATAATGAGTTTACAAAACAATTTTCATGCAAAATTTCAATTTTTCGTCAAACTGTTTATGTAAAATTGCTTAAATGTATCGTGAAACTTTTTGAAAATTCTTCCTGTAATCTTTCTGAAATATTACGTCAAACCTTGCAGGAACATTTCAGGAAAGGTTTCTTGAATGGTTCGTGTTGCGTCGCAACACAAATTTATGTAAAAATCAAAAACGATGATGAGCGGCAGCACTTACAGTCGCCTGTTCTCACCTCCCTTAAGTCAGCTCATAGACGAAAGGGGGGAGAGAACAGGGAGACTTTGCAAATGCCGCGGAAAAATAGTTTAGTATCAAGCATGACCTCGCCTCGAGCGGTCTTGTCTCTTGCGAGAACATCAAATTTCGTTTTACAATTCTTTCTTTTCAAAAGCGATCAGAAGCTTTTACTGGTGCGGACGAGTTTCCGTACAGCGACGAACGGTCGATTGCGAATCAACGCATCACCTTCGCCCACCTAAGCCGCGGCTATACAAATTTTCTCTTTTTCTTCTTTCATCTTTGCGTGCGTGCGTGCGAATAAAAATATAATCGTGCGGCAAATAGTGTGTAAAGTTGTAGGGAATAAATCAAGGGTTTTTTTATGCCACATGGCTTTTTCCCTTTATATTTGTGTATTTATTGAGTGAATCCCTTTCCGATAAATAAAGTGTAAATTTTAGATAAAATCAATTAAAACAAAGCAACCACAACCGCAAGGTTAGTTGCTTTGTATCAGTAGAATCCTTTAATTTCTCTTTTGCAAATTAATAGATCTTTGTGTGCAAAAATTAGTGGTAAAGTCAAATACAGTGTAAACTTAAATTTAATTCAATTAAAGGGTTCAAAGTTAAAGTAAAATTAAGTGTCAATTCATTTTTATTCAAACAAGGGTAAATTCAAAATAAGATTAGTTAGGGAATTTCATCATTAGATAAAATTTCAAAGGAAAAGAACCATGTTCTTTTCTTTCTAAATCATCCAACAAATTTAGTTAAAAAATTCGTTGGAAAAAGACTACGCGTCTTTTCAGTTCGTGAGTTTTGATGTAAGATTGCAACAAGGTTACTGAAAAGTATTGTGAATCCATTCGAAAATTTTTTTGTAACGTCTCTGAAACTTTTCGTGAAACCTTGCAGAAATATTTCTGGAAAGCTTTTTTGAATGTTTTGGAGGAAGTTTTCATAAAAGATTGCGGCAAGGTTGCTGAAATACATCATAAAATCTTCCACAATTTTGTTATTAAAATGATTCATGTAAGCTTTCTACAACGTTGTCGTAACCTTTTACAGAAATACTTTACGTAATCTTCTAAAAGGATTCTGAAAGGTTTCTATAACCATGCGGAAACATTTTGTTGAAAACTTTTATTGACAGTTTTTCTGAAACATTTCATATAATTATGTCAAAGTATTGAAAATTTTCAAACACTATGGTAGAATTATTTACGTAAAATTAATTTTCTTTGTTTTTTTTTGCTGTTTATTTCAATTTTGAATTTAATCTAAATTTAATAGAAGCGCATATGCAGTTAAAGAGTATGGGGCTTCTTTTTAGCATTGAATAATTGAAACGATGTTTTCGTTTATTTATATATAAACTAATTATTTTTTGCTATAAGTCAAGACAGTTTAAAATACACAAACCATAACTACAAGGAACAGGAAGGCACAAGAAGGAACAACATCGCTGTGTGTCTTTGTGTATAGTTGTGCATATGGTTAGTAGTTTTGATCCTTAGAGCATATACTACTGGAGGCAGCTTTGAATTCGCCGTACGGGCGGTTAAGTTGAGAAAGAGAAAGGTATATTGAGGTTGACAGATATCTTGTTTTCTCTGGCACGTGATTGGTTTGTTTTGTTCCTTACTCCCTTATCCCATGACGGAGAAATAGAGATGACTATCAACCTTAGTATATCTTTCTCTTTTCCCTACCTAACTACGCGTACGGTGCATTCAGAGCTGCTTCCAGTAGTATATGCTCTAAGTCTTAACCTATTACAAGCAAGTATTGAAATGCAAGAAATTGTGAAAATTCATTGAGATTTTATTTAAATTATAAATATGAAGAAAATAATGTCATTGCTGACTTAATAACGAAATACTTAAAGAAAATTGGAGAAAAAAAAATTGATTTGTAGAGTTATAAATATTTTAATTAAAGAATGAATTTGTAATATTTTTTTTACAGTAAATAAAGTTTTTCTTTTGTAAACAAATGCATTCATTGCTGTTTGGTGTTGCTTCTTATCAATTTTTACAATTTCTTATAATTCAAATCTTTGTTTGTAATAGGTTAAGACCACTAACCATATGCACAACTACACACAGCGATGTTATTTCTTTTTGAACCTTCTCATTCATTGTGGTTATGGTCTGAGCATTTTTAGCTGTCTTGGTCCTATAACTAAGATCTGAATTTATAGTCGATGCTCAAACTCAATCTCAAACCTCATTCTGTCTTTGTTTCTCTTATGATAACCCTATTAAAAATATCCAGATGGATAACGACGTGGAGAATCCACGTGGATAAACATGGATTCCACGTTGATTCAAATGGAAATTCACGTTATGATCCACACGGATATCCATGTGGATCATGCTCGTGGATTTCCCAGATAAAATAATTAAGATTTTGAGGAAAGTAAATTTGTTGTTAGTAATGAAAGATATTTTTGATTAAAAATTCTTTGTGAACAACAAATTCACCTACTTCAAAATCTACGTTATTTCATATAAAGGCTATAGCGGGATAAGAGGTTCTTATATAATTTTTACCGTGCGTAGTTTGCGGCCGAAGAATCTGGAAATATACAACTAGCCTTGTAATTATATTCAGAATTTTCCCCATTTTTTCAAATTGTTTGCAGATTTTTTTAGCCCGAAATTCCCATTTGCAATGATCTTTGAAGTTTCTTATCGTCTTTTTAACTATAAAGATAATATTTAGCCAAAACCTAAATAGCTTTTGTTTATGTATTTTTACCATACTTTTCAACGCTGGGTCGCAGAAATCATTTTCCCACCGAAACATGCTTAAAATCGAAAAGCAGCAAAAAACGGGGTCTTAGCATTTTCTCTGTTTTTTTTCCTAACCTCAAAAACACGTTTATCTATCAAGTTATTAGAGATTTTAATGCCTTAGAACTTACGACTAAGTTTAATTACACCTCATCGAGCAGTATAGGCTCTGAAAACTGAAAAAAACACGAATTTTGCGGAGTTTTCTTGAGGAATGTATTTCTTATATCTGTTCCTGCTCTTTTTTTAGCATTTATGGTCCTAACACGCTACTTTGTGGTACCGCGTGGATTTAATACAGTCCACTTTAACTACATACATACCTTAATATCACGTAGTGGATTTATTTCATACGTACGCACGTACGATTTTATGAAAAGTAGTTACGAAACATTTCAAAACTCCGCAGAATATTCCGAAATGTAAAAAAGGTGTGTGCAAAATGTGCATTTTTTTAGCTTTCATTTCGAAACATTCCAAAACTAACTGAATATTTGAAAGTTAAGGAACGAACGTTGGTGCAAACGTATGACTTACGGAATACGTTTCGCATAACGCACAGCAAGTAATAATCTTTCATTGCTCTGCAGGCTAAAAGAATAACGCGAGGGAATGGAAATAAAAGAAAAGAAGCTGTACATAAGAACACTTACCTTCACTTTATTCTCAAGCTGGAGCGTCAAGACACGACTAAACTTCATGTATGTAATACGTTTTGACTCTTAACGCAGTAGTAATATTGCGCCATCATCTAGTCACGAAGATCCAGTAACCAAGCATAGCTTTCTTCAGTGTTAATAAAACACCTCAAACAAATATCAACTGAAAAAAAATATAAGAGAATACGTCAGATTTTATGCCGAAATCCTATGGAAAGATATGATCTAACATAATAAACAAGTTCAATTATGAAGTAGCACCCTGTTAAAACAGTAGAACTTCATTTCCACATGGAGCTAGATTAAAATGGATTGCAAATGGATTTTTTTACTTTATATTCAGGTGAATTCGAGGTCTTCGAAGGATGTTGTGGTAGGATATCGATTGTAATATACTAAACATATAAAGGAAAGTTGAAGGAAGCTTGCGCATGCGCAGAAGGTTAAAGCAATATACGGGGATACGCAGTCAATTTGTAGGAGCTGTGGTGCTGTACATTCAGATCTTCCTTTAAGGGTTGTAATTATGTTCAGTCATTCTCTACTGATTATAGGTTGCGCAGATGGTCTGCAGGACTTATGCGCAATAAGTCTCTATAGGCTATAAACGTGCGCAGTCGGTTCTTAGGGATAATAGGCATGTGCAATCGGATTGCAGAGATTGTAAATAAGTAGAGTTTTATTAATATATTGGCTTTTCATAAAGATTTTACAAAGCTTGGTCCAAAGAAAACGGGAAAACTCCGCAAAATCCGTGTTTTCTTGAGTTTTCAGGGTGTATACGGCTCGTTGAGGTGTAATTCCACTAGGTTTTGAGTCTCAAGACATGAAACTCACTTACAACTTAGTATAAAAACCTGTTTTTGGAGTTATGGTGTGGAAAAACCATGGAAAAAACGCAAAAACCCCGTTTCTTGCTGTTTTTTTGATTTTTGAGCAATTTTTGGTGGGAAAATTATGTCTGCGACCCGGCGTTGGAAATTATGGTAAAGCATACGCAAAAAAAGCTATTTAAGTTCTAGCCTTATTTTAGGAATTTCGAGTTGAAAAAATTGGCAAACAATCTGAAAAAAATCTGGAAAATTCTGAATATAATTAGAAAGCTATTTGCGTATTTCCAGATTCTTCGGCTGGAAACTGCGCACGGTAAAAATTATTTAAGAAAAAACACGTTTTGGACATTTTAGGGTCCCTCGTGGCAGCGTGGAGGCTGAAGTTTTGCACAAAGACATCTTTCAACATAGTCTCTTGAATAAGCAGCGAGCTGTAAAGATCCCGGCTAGGACTAATTTGATCCTCTTATGCCGCTATAGCCTTTGATATTAATAATGAAAGATACCTTGTTAAAAAAATCCCATTGGATTTCCAATTAGAATTTCAGAAATTTCTGTATATTTTTAAGTAACTAAAAATTTTTTTAAAATTAAATTTTATGTTTACCATTGCAACTTATAAAAATATCTCTGTTTATTGAATAAAATAGAACGTGAGAAAGCAGACCGAATGATCGTCGTTTTTGACCAAATGAAACTGCCAGTTTATGAGCTCCGAATTCTCTTATTCTTTTCGTGTGTATCCGCTTGCCATAAGAAAGTCAATAGATAGAAAGCATGGTATCCCTCTGGCGGCTAATCATCGAATATGAATATACACATTTATATAATAGTACTGATAATTAACCGCCCGGGGGCTACCACGCTTTTTATCTATTGACTTTTTTATGGCAAGCAGATACGCACGAAAAGAATAAGAGAATTCGGAGCTCATAAACTGGCAGTTTCATCCGGTCAAAAACGACCATCATTCGGCCTGCTTTCTCACGTTCTATTTTATTCAATAAACAGAGATATTTTTATAAGTTGCAATGGTGAACATAAAATTTTATTTTAAAATAATATTTAGTCACTTATAAATATCCATAAATTTACGTTGGATTTCTAAAATTCTAATAGGAATTCCATTATGAATTTCCAATTGAAATTATTAACAACAAATTTAGATGAAATAACGTAGATTTCAAAGTAAGTGAATTTGTTGTTCATAATGAAAGATATTTCTAATAAAAAAAAATTTATTACCAAAAAACAAAACCGACTTAAAAAATATGCAGTAATAAAAAGAAATTTTTTAACAAAAAACAAAACCAACTTCAAAAAAATGCACTAAACAGTTACAAATAATTTATGATTTTTAATAATTATACGCATACTACGCATCTAACTCAACACATGTCTAGCAAACATATTATAGATTATCTAATTATTTGTAAACAGTACAAACAAATTATATTGTTTTATGATTCACAAAAAAGCACAAATATAGGTAGACCCACTAATTACACCTAATTTTTATTATTAATTCATAATGCATTAGTACGCTATATCAAGCAATGTATAGGAGGAAAGAGAGAAGGCTCAACGGTACAGTGTCGTTGTGTATGCATGTATACATATTCAAGCTTAGGTAAGAGAGGAAGAGAAAGAGAAAGAGAGAGAGAGAGAGACAGAGAAAGAGAAAGAGAGAGACAAGGAGAGAGAGAGAGTACAGCAGGCGAAGTATAAGGGAAATAAATAAGATGAGAAAACGAACCACCCGGTTTTTCTTAATTTGATAATTTGCTTACACACACCGAATATTGGTTCAATAATCATAGGACACGTATGGGACCTTTCTGCAGACATCCTCTATCAGATGAAAAGAAGTTTTCAGTTCGAATCGGCTTAGAAATGACGGAGTTATGAGGTAATAGACATAAAAAAAAAGGGAAAAAAAAATTTAATCAGATTGAGAATTTCCTCCTTTTTGAAGTCGGTTAAAAACTTCGAGCATATACTACTGGAGGAAGCCTCCCAGCTATTAACTGCGTTACAAGGCGAAGAGAGAAAAAGCCTCTATTTTGGTACGTGCTATCTCTCTCTCACTTTCTCAGTGGGGAACAGAAGCAGCCAATCAAATCAGGCTAGAGAGAGACAGCACGTACCAAAATAGAGGCTTTCTCTCTCTTCGCCTTGTAACGCTTGCTGCCATTCGAAGGCTTCCTCCAGTAGTATATGCTCGAAGGTTAAAAATAACTTTCATTATTAGCAATAAATTTACTTACTTCAAAATCTACGTTATTTTATCTGGGGAATCCATGTGGATGATTCCCATGGATATCCGCGTGGATCATCCATACATATTTCCATTTGAATCCACGTGGATATCCATCTGGATTTTCTTAATAGGGCAAACCTCATTCTGTCTTTTTTCTGCTCGAGTTTGAGCATCGACGATAAATTCGGGCCTTAATGTTATGAAAAAAAATCAGCATTCGTGCAATTTTTTTATGATGCCTAGACCTGTGTATAATTAATAATAACTAACTAGGAGAGTGTCACTCCGGATCACGGATTTCGCACAAACTTCGGGATAAGTTTTCAGATGACAAAGTATGGAAAAAGCTAAAGTTTTAGTCACGAATGCTGAACATTTCCCTAGATACAGGCAATTAAAGAAAATCACTAAAAAAGTTACTAGATTTTCAAACACTTATAGCTCTTAAGCATCCATAGCTAGAAGCTTATAATTCTTTTTAAATTAAAGCTAAGCTCAAATCCTTTCAAAAAAGTAGTTATAGCATATCAAAATATTATTTTTTGCCAAAATTATAGCGTAATAAAGATTGCACTTAATTTCAGCTCTTATTATTAATTAATGTTTTAAGAAAAAATTCAGACACAATCTTTATTACGCTATAACTTTAGGAAAAATAGTATATTGTGTACCAAGGGCGCAAAATAGGGGATTACGGCCAGAGTGTGAATGAGCGCCAGAGCGAAGCGAGGGCCGCAAATCCCCTTGCGCCCGTGATACAGATATTGTTTTTTGATCCAAAGGGTGAAAAATTCGATTTCTATGCTTGTCAAGCGTGCGCAAAATAGACGCCCTAGGACGGGAATGTACTATTTCGCGCCCGTCTGACAAGTATAGAAAATCAAATTTTGCGCCCTGAGGGTCAAAAATAATATTTTGATATGCTATGATTGCTTTTTCGAAAAGATTTGAGTTCAGCTTTAATTTAAAAAGAGCTTTACCCCTCTAGCAATCGGTTCTTAAGAGCTATAAGTGTTTGAAAATCTAGTAACTTTTTTAATTATTTCCTTTAATTGCTTGTGTTTGGGGAAATATTGAGCGTTTGTGACTATAACTTTAGCTTTTTCCATATTTTGTCATCTTGAAACTTATCCCAAAGTTTGAGCATAATCCATGATCCGGAAATGTGACACTCTTCTAGTAATAACAGTTTTTAGAATATTAACAAATTTATGATTGTTTTGATAATTTTTTTTAATATCTAAATGTGTGCTAATTTTTTAAAAATTGTAATATCACATTATGCTAATTGAGTTCTATCAAATTGCAGTTTTTTTTTCATGTTTACACGTTTCCCGGCTGAATGAGAGAAGGTCCTCAAGAGCTTTATTTTTCGAATGATTTGCCTATTTTATCTCTACGTAAGTCATTAAAACGATGTTTTCAGAGAGATGCTTTAAGCATGCGTTTGCACGCACCGAAACTCTGATGATTTTTATTGTTGCCAACCTATAAAAAAAAGTGCTCACATAAAGGAAGAGAGTTCATTCTTCAAGTACTTCATTTTGTAGGTTGGTTACTATGAAAATCAGTCTTCGCGTGCGTTCGCGTGCATACGCGTCTATGTGGCCGCGGCCTTAGAGCATATATACGTTGAGGGAGCACGTAAAGCGTGAAAATTTAGTCGAACCGAAGAGAGAGAAAAAAGCTTAAAGTGGTCAGTTTTCTCTTTCACATCTGCTGTGCTGCTTCAAACATATACTTTGAGGGGGAAAGCAACAGCCAATTAGAATCCGCTAGAGAATGAGAGAGAGAGAGAGAGAGAGAGAGAGAGAGAGAGAGAGAGAGAGAGAGCTGACCCTCTTTAAACTACCTTTTTCTCTCTTCAGTTTGACTATACTTTTACGCTTTGCATGCTCTCTCCAGGAAAATATGCTCTAAGGATCAAATTTCTAGTCGACTCTCAACACTCAGCACTCAGTTCTCAACCCTGAGATCTTAAAGTTCCTTTGTTCTGTGATCCATACAAACGTGTGTCTACGTTTATCGGAAATACGAACAATGAAACTTTGAGATTTTAGGGTTGGGATCTGAGTGCTAAGTATTGAGTGTCAACTAGAGATTCTAGCCTAAGATCGGAATGCGGATTAAGCATACAATCTCATACCACCATTAGATACATAATTTCGAAGATAGAAGAATAGTATGTTCATTAACAAAGAAGAAAAGGTTGCCAAACCTGAGTAGAAAACACATATTTGTGATTATAGTTTTATTAATTTTAAGCCCATTACACGCTAAAAAAGAATGGGAACAGATATAAGAAACATATTACTTATATATATATATATATATATATATATATATATATATATATATATATATATAAGTAACAACGAGCTGTTGTTGCAACAAGCGTGTTGTTCCCATGGAAACAACACGCTTGTTCCTCATATATATAGATATAGAAGCAATGTATTTCTTAGGCCGAGTCCAGACTGTGAATGTGAATGTGCCTGCGACTTTGCGCTGTTTTTTTGTCTTTCCGTTCCCGTTCATGCATTGTTATTAAAAGTTCTGTTTGTCAGTACCCTGTTAAAAATAACCGGCTGGATATCCAGGTGAATTATCTACTTGGATATCCAGAAGGGTATCACTTTGATCGAGTTGGAAATCACTCTGATCTTCATTCACTTGGATGCAGCTAAAATCCGTTTAGATATTTTTTACGAAAACTTATAATTAGGCATTATAAGCATCTGTATAACATAATAATACTACAAATAAAAGAAAATTGAAAATTTTACCCAAATTAAAATTATCCAGGAAGATTATCCTCTTGGATATGTAGTTGGATTAATGAAATCGAAAAATTAAGAAGTAATTTTATCAAATAATTTACTGAAAAGCTTACTTTATAATTTTTCGATTTTATTAATCCGGAACTGGATATCCAAAGGGATAATCCTCCTGAATAATTTTACTTTGAGTTTTTAATTTTCTTTTATAGTATTACTTTTATAAAAATGCTTGTAATCCCTAATGATTAGTTTTCGTAAAAAAATATCCAAATGGATTTTAGCGGTATCAAGGTTAATGAAGATCAGAATAATATACAACTCAATCAGAGTGATATCCAACTCCATTAAAGTGATATCCACCTGGATGTCCAAGTGGATAATTTACCTGGATATCCAGCTGGTTATTTTCAACAAGGTAGAGAAGAAATATAAGTGATTTTTATGTTAATGGTCAAATTAGCATAACAAAAACAAAAATCAGCTTGTTGCTCCAAAAAGTAATTAAATATTTTTTTTTATCTTGCTGATATTACAATGGAGCTAGATAAATAGAATTTAATTAGAAATTTATTGGTTATAAACCATAACCTTTTGACATTGCTGCGTTATGGAAAAAATTAAAGAGAGTTAATTAATAGATTTCTTTTCTATATTGACAAACAGAGAACTTTTAATAAGAATGCATGAGGCCCCGGCCACATACACGCGTATGCACGCGTTTGCACGCGACGACACTCTGGTAATTTTCATTGCAGCTAACCTGTAAAATAAAGTACTCACATAAAGAAAGAGAGTTCATTCCTGGGGTACTTCATTTTGTAGATTGGTTACTATGAAAATGACTAGAGTATCAGCGCGTGTATACGTGTATATGTGGCCGGGGCTTGAATAGGAACGAAACGATAAGAGAGCAGCGCAAAGTCAGGCCGAGTCCAGACTTGTACTATGTGAATGTGCCTGTGACTGTGCCTATGACTTTGCGCTGTTCTCTTGTCGATCCGTTCTTGTTCATACATTCTTATTAAAAGTTCTCTGTTTGTCAGTACCTTAGAGCATATATGGGAATTATAATGGATGATGGTAATAATGATTATCTGACTCCAATTAATAATTAATCCTAGCTCGCAAAAGCCAAGGAATGCGTGTAGGAAAGGAAGAAGAACTTTAACAAAAAAAAAAAATGTGTTAATTCTTTTTATTTGACAGGCGACTGCGCTGAATCTTTTTCACAGTAAATTCAAACGCTACTGACCACGCAACATGGATGCTTCGTCTTCTTCGGCAATGAAGCCGGCTAGCGCAAGCGCAATACGGGAACACACATACGTGTCCCCACACAGTTCCTCCCAAATGCCAACGTGGGGAAAATACGGTATTTTTGAACAGATTTTTGGCGATAAATACAAAAATACATTTTTAACGCGTTGCATTTAAGTAAGGCCTAATAAACATTACGCTTATAATCTATTCCATTAATAAGGCGAGATTACATACATTGCATTCCATGAAGCGGTAATACATATTTTAATATCACAGACTGTTAACTTTAAGTACAAACAGAGGATATTCATCCAAAATATGTCAATTTACTCTATTACAACTAGTTAATGTTAAACATCTGAAGTTAAATTACAAAATAATCAGTCTTAAAAGACGCTCAACATTTTAAAACATAGTCAACACTTGATAGCACTTAATTTACCAGACAATAATGCTTAAAAAACTATTGATTTGTATGCAATAATCAGTCTTACAGGACGCTTAACATTTTTAAAACGTAGCTAACATTTGATAGCATTTAATTTGCCAGAAAATATTGCTTACAAATATTGAACTGTTTCTTCAAAATACATGAATACTGAAGATTACGATTAATTGTACTAACGCTTTTTACATAAATAAGACTAGTACTATTTTGACTAGTTACGTAAAGTACAAAAGTCCTGTGCAATCACATAGAGTACTTACAGAAATATTTGCAGTCGCTTGAGTATAAAAACCAAAAAAAAAGGTAAATACGATATTTTACATTAAGTAAAATGTAATTTGATCAACATGATCAACGCTGCGCTAAACATACCTTACGCGTACAATCATTCGTCCACGGGAACGCGACCGGCCCGACTTCTGTCCCCTTCTAAAATCAAATCCTCTCCCGATTTAGAAACACTATAGGCACGAAAACAAGATTGTAAGACTTCTAATTTCTCGGCTCTACGCTTAATTAATTCTACGCGCAATTGACTAGCTGTCTTGAACATACTATGTAAAAAGTCCAATTTTAAAAATTCACAACTTGTTACAAACTTTAATACTTTGCATGTCTAGGCTCGCGATAGATGCCAGAGAATCGTACAAAAACGGACTATAGTCCATACTTAAGGTTTTCAGTCTTGTAGATTGGGAAAAGTCGAGCACATAGTTAATCTTCAATCCATTTACAAACAAGTGCTCTAGATAAGGAGCTTCAGCTAAAATACTAGCTACGAGGCCCTCGAGGTCGCGATCATTACTTATATCCATATATTTTAATGCGGATGATAGCTTCAGATGCGGCTCGTAAGCCCATTCGATTAAAGGATTTCTCTCATTAGAGAAAGCTAACTCCCATTTTTCAATGAGACACTTTGAACTAAACACATGGTCAATCAACATAAAATTGTATACCTCACGGTTGCATCCTCTGCGATCCCACATCGACAACTGCCTCAGAGTTGTATTGGCCCTTATAAAATCTATAATACAATTGATCTGAATCCTTTTACAATTTAATACAGTTAACACTTTAAGTTGCAACAAAGGCTGTACATTTAAAAAATCTAAGGTGAGGTTATTGTTGTTGGCAAAAGACAACTCCTCTACCATGTTAAACTTAGTGTCTCTGTGGACAAAGGTACGCGAGTTTCCAATATAAAGTTTCTTTATTGACGACCAATCGTCCAACAAGTAGAGGATAGTTGGTGTCACTTCAACGTCCGTAAAATCCACAACATCGAGACACCTAAGAAGGTTCTTCTGATGGTTAATGATCTTGAGAAGCAAGCTGCTATTTACGTTTTGAGTGTCAGCTTTGGCAATGATACTTTTAAACTTGAAATGAGTAGCATCATGGATCATCAACTCTAACGCGTTTTCTTTCTTGTATCTAGAGATGGAGGCATCGAATGAAGTTGGTAATGACCAAAAGGTGCGTAAAGAATGACACGCTTTGTAGAACGAGAAGAAATCCTCAGTGCTAAGATGTTGGGTTATCAAGGGCAAGATGGAATGGTTTGCTACTATGCTGATGACCTGTTGAGGAAATACACGAAGGTCTAGGACGCGATGAAAGAGAGGTGCCCCCGGAGCACACAGCGACTCCTCACTTGGCCTCACACAGATGGTACTAGAGCCCCCGGCTTCGTACTTCCAGACTAACTTTTCACTGGCGGCAGCACATTGCACGCGACATGATGCGGCTATATTCTTACATGACAATGTAGCTGATGTTTTACCGTCCTTGTGAAAGACTTTATCCACCTCGACATCAAAGCAACCAGCATCCACGAGAACCTTTAAAATCTGTTTTTTAGTAGTTTTCAAATAGATGTTAAAAAGGAATAATTTCCTAACTGTCTGATTATCGATCAGTAGAATAGGGCATCTGACGCCGTGGGAGACATAGTCGGCCGCTATGGTATGTCCAATGTGACGCGTGCAACGCCGTTTCCTACCTTCCTCGATGTTCTGAGCCTCAACTTTATATTCCTCCAAACACAGCAAAGCCAAGAAGCAATCTGCCTTGATGTTATGGCATTGTTGGCTATCCTTGAAACGCTGTAGCTCCTCAATCGTTCTATTCAGCTCATCCATGTTACCTGCAGAATAACACGGAAAAGTACGTTAGCCAATCGACTATCGATCACTAACAATCATCTTCTAGACGCTAAATAGCCTACCTATTCTCTAACTACTGGTAGTCTCATTAAATACGCGCGCTTTTAATATAATAATACTATTCACAAAGTTAAAATCGCGATTATAAATATTCAGAGTTATAAGCTAAACCTATATTAGGGAAATGACCGTATTCTAACATACTGTTAAAAAGTATACCGCCAATCTTGTCATAGTCAATATTCTGATTATAACCGATACGTGCTAATTCTTCCATAAGTTCAGTGAAAGGTACAGGCACGTCGGTCGAGTCAAAACATTTCTGCAAAAATTCAGAAACGTTGTTAAAAGCTTGGTTTTTCAGCATTTGCACAGGTTTAACTCTACGCAAACTTGTCCTAGGTAAGGACCCAGTAGACCAAGATATCATGTTGTACACAAGTGACTCTAAATCGCCACGTCTTGTACACATACCATTATGAGCATCTCTGCTCCTATATACACAGTAACCCTTCTGAACCCTTGAACTATCAGGCTTGAAAGGTCCAGAGTAAACCTTAGATATCTGACCGAAATCTGTCAAATATACTTGTTCTTGATTGGTCAGGTCAAACACAATATTACCAGGTTTCATACCGTTGTGAATAACGTTGGCATTATGCAAAAATTCGAACGTGAGGACCAACTGCCACGCGATCACTAACACCTGATGCAAGGGCAATTTATCATTCGCTTCAAAAAGAGTTTTTTCTAAACTAACACCATATCTTTCCATGACCAAAAACTTATAATGTTTCTCGTTAACTATGAATTCGCCATGAGTTACCGCTCTAGGGATAGCCAGTGCAGGTAATTTAAATTCATAAATCCAATCTAATAGACTGCTATAACTGGCATGCTTGGTAAAGAAGTCAATTTCAGTAGCCAGTCTTGATCGGCCGAACGTCTCAAACTTAATAGCCACAGGCATCATGCATCGAGAGTAATTTCTACACTCTTTAGCAGCTCTTCAACAAAGCTAAATTTATCTTGAAATAGCTTCTCCTTTAAAAGCTATTTGTGGCCAGAGACGTCAGCAACGACAAGATCTCAAAAAAGACGTCATTTTTCCAATGTTTAGAAAAGTTATTCAATAAATAACGTCTTTTTATTATTTCAAAGACGTATTTTTTTTAATAAAAATGACGTCTTTTCTTACAAATTTTTATTTGAAAAATACGTCTTTTCTCACGCATTTTTATTTAAAAAATAAGTTTTTGAAATTATAAAAAGACGTATTTTTATTTTAAAAAATACGTCTTTGAAAATGTAAAAAGACATTATTTGTTAAATAGCTTTTCTAAACATTGGAAAAATTACGTCATTTTTGTTCCAATTTCAGACACAACCAAAGACGTCTTTCAAAGACGTCATTTTCTCCGAATTCATGAAAAAATAACGTAATTTTTCATGAATTATGTCATTGAAAAATGACTTTACATGATAATCATTTTCCATTTAAAGGAAAAAACAAAAACGAGGTTAACCTCGTAGTTTCAACTCTTCGAAAAACGAAGAGCATTTGCGATTTAACTGAGAGCGTTCTGGCCTTTTATATCTGCGTCTTTGAAATTTGTATAAGGGATCGTAAAACTTGAAAATAACCACCTGATGAGTTAAAATTAAATTGACGCAATCAACCATCAATTCGACTGTAAGTCACTAGGTGGCGATTTTCAAGTTTTTTCTAAACATTGGAAAAATGACGTCTTTTTTGGTTCCAATCTAAGACACAACCAAAGACGTCTTCAAAGACGTCTTAGAAAGATGTCTTTCAAAGACGTCTTCGAAAGACGTCATTATTTTCATCAGGAAAGACGTCATGCGTTTTAAAAAAAGAATTTTATTTTTAAATTTACGTCTTTTACTATGAGTATTTATTGGAAAAATACATTTTTGAAATTATTTTACTTATAAAAAAGACGTAATTTGGTTACTATACAGTCATCCCTCCGAATAAGTGCATAGAAGCCCCCAAGGGGTAGAGGTTTTCCACGAATCGGGGTTCCCCCACCGCGCGTACATAGATTCTTTTTTCCTGACTTGCTGTCTCTCTTGCACATTTTAGGTTTAGTGCTTCTCAATAAGCGTATTGGCGATAGTCCCTTAAATTGGCGTACATTTATTGTTTTAACGGCTACTGTTTGAGAGCAGACACGTGTTATAAGTACAGTAACACTCGGTGAGTGTGTAAAAATGTCAGACTCGATTAAAAAAATCAAACGCGAAAATTCTTTTGTTCAAGCAGGTGCTAGTGATGCAGAAAATGAAAGTGATTCCGTGAAAGTGAGTGTCGAAGAACCTGTAGCAAAAAAACGCGATTCAAAACAATTTTCAGAATGATTTTCAAAATGAATTTCTAATAACAAAAGCTTACAATATTTTGTCAGAAAACATTTAATAAAAGTAAATAAACGTTAGAATTAATAAAACTATAAATATTTATTATTAATATATTTATAAACATTTTTAATAAAAATTTATGCTTCAATAAAAAATTTCGTCATTAATAGTAAAAAATATTAAGATTTTATTTGAAATTTAAATTTTAAATCCTCTATGAGCGATTGCGCTTATTGAGAAGCAGTCCGCAAAAGTTTAGTGAGCTCGGACTTGGTAGTCGCAGTGGGGGCATGGCTTGCGAGCAAACATAGGGGTATGCGCTTATTCGGAGGGATGACTGTATTTCCGGAACATTAAAAAAATGACGTCTTATTTTGTTCCAATCTAAGACACGACCAAAGACGTCTTCAAAGATATCTTTCAAAGACGTACTGGAAAGACGTCATTATTTTCAACAGGGTTGACTGTGACTAGGGAAATAATGAGTGTTTATGACTATAACTTTAGCTTTTTTCATATTTTATAATCTGAAAACTTATCCCGAAGTTTGAGCAAAATCCGTGATCCGGAGGTGTGACACTCTCCTAGTTAGATTTATTCTTTACTGACAAACAGAGAACTTTTAATAAGAATGCATGAACGGGAACGGAACGACAGCAGCGCAAATTCACAGGCACATTCACATGGTACAATTCTGAACTCGTTCTCACAATCACAGGCAATGGTACAAGATTGGACTTGGCCTTAGGGTGAAATCAGATGGAGCGGAAAATAGATGACGGAACGTCACAAAACATTCATTCCGTCGCCTTGTTTTCCGTCAAATTTTTTCCCTATATTCACATGGCGCGGAATGTAGCTGAAAAATTGTTAAAAATAGCATACAAATGTATCCGCGAATTTTAAATTAACAACAAAAATGTTAAAAAAGTTGGAAATAATCACCTATTGTTATTGTAATGAGATTCTTTTTTTATAAAAATAAAATATAGTTTGTTATTATAACCAAATATTTCAATTAACATCATTATTTTTTAATTATAAAATTGCTAATCAACGTCACAGAACTTCTATTCCGCTCCATGTGAATATAGGGAAACAAATTTGACGGGATAATAGAAGCGTCACAGACTTTTTGAAATTGTTTAAACAAATAGTTAACCAAAATAGAATTTAAAAGTTTGATTGAAATTAAAAGTACAGCTATGGAAAGCAAATTAAAAATATTACGTGAGGTTATTGAAGCACTAATAATTTTTTTAAACAAAATAAAAATTGATGTCGTCTATTACGTCGTCTTTACTCCGTTGGCGGAATACAAAGATGCGGAATTGAGGTTCTGTGACGTTCCGTCGCCTATTTTCCGCTCCATTTGATTTCACCCTTATATCTATTCCTGTTTTTTGTTAGCGTGTAATGGGCTTTATATTTTATATTGTATATAATTGTATATAAATTATAAATAATATAAATATTAAATAATATAATTATATATACATAAATATATATATGTTTATATGTATATATATATATATATATATATAATATATATATATATTTATTATAATAATAATAAATAAATGCAAAGTTAACCAAGTTTCAAAAGTTGAACAGTTTGTAACTAACTGCTTATAAGTAATTTGGGATAGGTAGGTAAAAAAAATATAAATCTTACAGAAAGATAGATTTTTATAATAAAAAATTTTCCAAGAATTGTTTAAAAAAAATTAAAGGATTCAAATAAAATTAATAAAAGCTTATGAATTTTATTTTTATATTTTGACAGGAAAGAGTATAAAAATATGGATTTTATCTAATTATAATAATAGAATTAAAAAAATTAAAAATAACTCACAAAGAGCATGTTTTACCTTTGTATGACAGATTTAGACCAAACTTCATAATTTAATTCAGGATAACGAAAATACATGATAAATAGAGTTGTAGTGCCCAATACTTTCTTATTTTTAAGATATTAAATTTTTGTATTTTCCAAAATCAGCTTGTTAATACTATCTAAAATTCTTGTTATAACAATAAGTTAATAATGTGATATATAATTTTGATGAAACAAATATGTTCACTTAAAATATACATTTATATATATATATATATATATATATATATAAATAAATATTTTTTAATAAATTTTGAACATTACACCAAATAGCTATATTTTTTTTCAATCCATATGCTGTTCCATGTTATTTTCTTGAATACTCTATCTTTTTATAATTTTAATCTAGAAATTATATAAAGAGGAACAAAATATTTATATTTTTTAAAATTAATAATATCCAAACCTAAAAAAAGCATATCTCTATCCGATAGTGGAGCAGAACAACAATGCACAGTCTTTTACACAATCAGATAAGTATGTACCTTTTATAAGTTCAGATATTTTTATTTAAAAAAAAACTAAGTACATTCTAATTCTTTGCATATAATTTCCAGGTTGATATCATAAAATAATGTAGTATTCACGGAAATTAAAAAAAACATGGATTGAAAAAAATTGGAATAGTTATGTAATATAATCTGTAGATATATAAAACAATTTAAATCATTCGGGTAGTACATAATAATTAAATTATATGAAATATGAAAATTACAAATCTTAAAAATGAGACATTATTGAGCCTTACAAGTCTGTGGAACATCCTTTTCTGATGTCCAAAATTTATTAATGGAATTTGGTTCAAATCTATGACTTCCAGGTCAAACTTCCACCTTGTCAATAAAGTAACAGTCAATCTCTTATTTTGTCAGTTAACTGACAAGGAGAAATCCTCACCACCAGGAAACGGATTTAGCTGAAACTGCAAGATATGATTTTTTTATGAAAAAAAAATTAATTCTTGTCCTTTTCTTTTATTTAATAGGTCCTAGTGACAAAGATATATACTTTTTTTTTCAAAAATATAGTAGAAGAAAGCGCTTTCAAGAACTTAAATAATCAAAAAACATAAATTTTTACATAAAAATGTATGTAAAATAAAAGAAAGTACAAATTAAAGACTTATTTAATTTAGCTTTAGTGCATTAAAAAAGCTTTTAAGGTTCAGAAGTTATGCTTAATTAAATATTACTACGGATTTGTTAATATCTTTTGGGTAGACATGATGAATTTGCTACATTATTTCATTAGCATATTTTAATCAAACTAGATAAGACTTCTTTAGACAAAAAAGCTTTAATCTAAATATTTAACTTATACTTTCATACATTTTTCTGTGAGAGTTGTAGTTTTTTTTGTTATTGAAGTCCTTTTAAGCTTTTCACTAAATTTTCAAAAAATATATATATCTTTGTCTCTGAAGTCTATTAGATAATAAGAAAGAACGCAGGTTAATTTTTTTCATTAAAGAATCATAGGCTGCAATTGCAACCAAATCTGTTTTCCGGAGGTTGAGACCTCTGCTTGTGAATTATAATCTTACTATGGTCTTACAAGTTTGACTTTTGGATCACAGATTTAAATCAGATTCCATTAGTACATTTTTGACAGTAAGAAAGGGTGTTCTATTTCTAGAGTTCAATGCTTTCTAATTTTTGAAATTCTTAATTTTTATATTTACCAAAATTAACTCATCGATAACATTTAAAATTCTTACAGCAAAAAATTATCATTTTGATATATAATTTAACCCTTTCAGTCATGCAATTCAATTCACTTTTTTTGTATGTATTTGTTTATAATAATAATTAATAGTTATAAATTTATAAAATATCATCAGCATTATAAATAGTAAGGCTATGTGTATCTGAAAATACAAAAAATCTAAGAATCAAGCATGATATTGCAAAAATATTGAGGTAAAAAAAAGAAAATTAGGTAGATGATATATCGGTTCCTGTGACTGTAAGGGTTAAACAAAATCATAAATATTTATACTGAAAATATACATAACGTATGTTAAAAAATAAAAATTCAATAAAAAAAGTTGATTAAATTATTATCCATTTCATGAATAATTAAAATTTTCTAATACATCTACGTATCCCACACAGTATGTAAGCTTCCTGGAAGCTTCCTGGACGCATCCCGGAAGATGTTGAAGAAAGGTTGGAAGCTTTCAGGAATTATCTAGTGGAAACTTCCCGGAAGATGGATATGTCCTCGATCAGGAGTCTTCCGTTAGTTTTTCATGGAATATTTCAGTGGAAGCTCACTGGAAGCCTCCGTAAGTCCTTCATGGAATATTTCAGTGGAAGCTTCCGTAAATTATTCATGGAATATTTTAATGAAAGCTTACTAGGCCAGTCAAAATAGGGTATTGTTCTGCCAAAATTAGTAACCGGCAACGACCTATGCGATCATTTAAAAGATAGTCCGTGGATGTTTACTTATGTTTTGTACTGGCAACTATGATTTATCAATTAGTTATTAACAAATTAGTGCAAAAAAACGCGTTTTTTTAAATTTTTTGCTAATAAAATGAAAACTATTTAACGAATCATTATGGTGTCAATGGAAAAGTTGTAGAGAATTAAATTATCAACAAAACGAGAGGTCAAACGACCCGATCGGTTTATTAGAACCGAAGAAAATTCGAAAAAACCGGAAATTTTTCATTTTTTTTTAAAAATTCATAACTCTGTTGTTTATGAATATTAAGAGCTGAAATTTGGCACAGTAGTAGATAATTATATCTACTTTTAACATGCCAAAGGCAGGTACTATCGGATAATTAGTTTCTGCGCAATTGCAATTTTTTTTTTTCGGTATTCTTCCCTTCTTTATATTACCAATTGAGAATATCGTACATACATTTTTAAAACGGTTTTGAAAACTAGAAGCAATATACTATTAAACGTATATTCTAAGTTTTCATTATAATTGTGTCGAAAGGGTAAAATATGCACTGGAACATCGACGTAAACGGTCGAGCGCGCGGTACACAGCAAAAAGTAGGGATGGAGGAGAAAGGATATATATAGATATACCAGCTTTTAACTAAAATATAAAATATCCTATTGAGATTTCACGAATAATGAAATCAAAAGGTATTTTCAGATTTCGGAGTTATATATATATCCTTTCTCCTCCATCCCCACTTTTTGCTGTGTACCGCGCGCTCGACCGTTTACGTCGATGTTCAAGTGCATATTTTACCCTTTCGACACAATTGTAATAAAAACTTAGAATATACGTTTAATAGTATATTGCTTCTAGTTTTCAAAACCGTTTTAAAAATATATGTGCGACATTCTCAATCGGTAATATAAAGAAGGGAAGAATACCGAAAAAAAAAATTGCAATTGCGCAGAAACTAATTATCCGATAGTACCTGCCTTTGGCATGTTAAAAGTAGATATAATTATCTACTACTGTGCCAAATTTCAGCTCTTAATATTCATAAACAACAGAGTTATGAATTTTTTTAAAAAAATGAAAAATTTCCGGTTTTTTCGAATTTTCTTCGGTTCTAATAAACCGATCGGGTCGTTTGACCTCTCGTTTTGTTGATAATTTAATTCTCTACAACTTTTCTATCGACACCATAATGATTCGTTAAATAGTTTTCGTTTTATTAGCAAAAAATTTAAAAAAAACGCGTTTTCTTGCACTAATTTGTTAATAACTAATTAATAAATCATAATTGCTAGTCCAAAACATAAGTAAACATCCACGGACTATCTTTTAAATGATCGCATAGGTCGTTGCCGGTTACTAATTTTGGCAAAATAAGACTTTTTTTCGGTCTATTGACTGGCATATACCGACAGCTTCCGTAAATTATTCATAAAACGTTTCAGTGAAAACTTACTAGAAGCCTCCGCAAATCTTTCATGGAATATTTCAGTAGAAGCTTACTCGAAGCTTCCGTACATCATTCCTGAAATATTTTAGTGGAAGCTTCCAAGAAGCTTCGGTAAGTTTTTCGTTGAATATTTCAGTGGAATATTACCGGAAGTTTCCTACACAGAGAAAAAAAAACCGTTGCGTTTACTGTGCTCAGTTTAGTAACCTTCAGAGGGCGCTTCCTCAGTTACAGCTACTCAAGATTTCAGTTAATTTAACTTAAATAGGTTCTACTGAACTGTCACTTCAGTTGGGACAACGTAATTACTTCGGTTAGATTTACTGAACTCCTTCTTACTGATGTACTTAGGTTAAATTTACTGAAGTCTTCAGTAAGCGCAACTGTTTTTTTTTCTCCGTGTAGAAGAAAACGTGGAAGATTGAATTCACTGCAGGAAAAACATTGTAAACTTCCAGGAAGATTCCAGTGAAAAGTACCCGGAAGATGGATATGTCCTCGATCAGGAGTCTTCCGCAAGTCGTTCATGAAATATTTCAGCGGAAGTTTACCGGAAGCTTCCGAAAACTTTTCATGGAATATTTCAGTGGAAGCTTACTGGAAGCCTCCGTAAATTATTAATGAAATATTTCAGTGGAAGCTTACTGGAAGCCTCCGTAAGTTTTTCATGAAATACTTCATTGTAAGGTTACCGGAAGCTTCCGTAAATTTTTCATGAAATATTTCAGTGGAAACGTACTGAAAACTTCCGTAAATTATTCATGAAATATTTCAGTGAAATATTAAATAAGTGATGAACTAATATTTCTTTGAAATATTTCAGTTTATGAATATTAAATAATTCACTGAAATATTTCTATAATATTGCTGGAACATTTCATGTTTTATTTCAAAAAATTTTTGAATCCGACACTGAAGTATTCGAACTATTCAAGTAAGTTATTACATTATTTCTTGAAATGTTTCAAATTAATATTTCTCAAAACATTCAAGAAACATGTCATGAAATATTCCTGTTATATTTGAAAAATATTTCATGAAGTATTTGAAAAAATGTTTGAATATAACACTGAAATATTGAAGAAATATTACTGCACCATTTCTTAAAATATTTTAAATCAATAGTGTGCAAATTTTTCAAGAAATATTTCATGAAATATTTCTCTAATATTCCAGAAATATTTCATGAAGTATTCCAAAAAATTTATGAATATAACAGTAAAATATTGGAGAAATATTGTCTAAATATTTGTAGTTATCTTGCGTGCGTAGCAATTCTTCCATCTTGCCAGCAGGTGGCTGCTTGATTATATTTTCATGTGATCGTAAATGTGGTTGACAAACTCTCGCAAGTGGTGGGACGTTCTCTCGTTTAGTATATAAGACCGAAAATTCTTGATAAAAATAAATAAGCGCTTAAATTCTGAATAACAAATAAATGTATAGGTATCTAATATGGTTTGTGATGCAACTCTTACAAAATCAAAAATAATATCTGATAGAATCTTTCACCAATATTACAAATCAATACTTCATGAAAGATTTTAGAAATATTTCAGAAACATTTCTTGAAAGATTCATAATCTTTTATGAATCCTTTAATAAAATATTTCTGCAATCTTTCAACAATATTACAAATCAATGTTTCATGAAAGATTTTAAAAATATTTCAGAAACATTTCTTGAAAGATTCATAATCTTCCATGAATCTTTCGATCAAATGTTGCTGAAATCTTTCAACAATATTACAAATTAATATTTCACAAAATCATGGAAGAATGTTACAGAAACATTACATGAAATATTTCAAATCAATCTTCTAGGCGGACATATCAATATTTCAGAAACATTTCATATCAATATTTCTGTTTTATTCCGAATCTTTCAATGAAATATTTCAGAAATATTTCAGAAATATTTCATGCTATATATAACTTAAGTTATATAAAAAAGGACGTCATTGTTATTAAAAAATGACGTCATTTTTCGTTAACATTTAACGTACTAAACGACGTCATTTTTTGTCCTAATCCCTAACATACTAAATGACGTTATTTAAAACGCCTTTTGGTGTGTCAAGTAATGTTTTGGAAAAATATCGTCATTAGATATAATAAAAAATTTGAATGGAAAAGGACTTGTTTTTTGTTATTGGAATAAAGTCATTTTCGTTAAAAAAATTACCTAATTGTTATAACAATTATCTCATTTTTATAAAAATGTCTTTTTGGTGTAGCTATAGCGTCATTAACATTGTTTCTTATTAACTTACAAACGAGGATAAGCCATATTTATGAGTGCTAGTGTAGTGTCCGTTTTACATCAATTCAAAATAATAATTCCCGATTCATTAGTCTACTGATGAAATCTTCCATGGAATGTTTACGAAAGCTTCCTGAAGCCTTCAGCCCGAATGTTTCAGTCAAAAATTTCCAATATTTAGCTGCAAGGTAAATGCAGTCTTCCTCAGAGCTTCTATGGGTCTTTCCCTGCAATAATTCATCAATCTTCCAACAGAATCTTCCTTGCAAGGTTTACGGAAGCTTCCAGGATACTCGAACCGGAATATTTCAGTGAAAATCTTCGATATTTCGCTGAAAGGTAAACGGAGTCTTTCATTCAAATTTCCATGAAATCTTTTGGTGTAATGATTCATCAATCTTTCAACGGAATCTTCCTTGGAAGGTTTACGGAATTTTCCAGGAGACTTAAGTCGGAACATTCAAATGAAAATTCCCAACATTTCCCCGAAAGAAAAACGGAGTCTTCTATAAAGCTTCCATGAAATTTTTCGGTGCAATGATTCATCAATCTTACAACGGAATCTTCCTTGGAAGGTTTACGGAAGCTTTCAGGAGCCTTCCACTGGAATGTTCTAATGACAATTTCCAATATTTCGCTGAAAGGTAAACGGAGTCTTTCATTCAAGTTTCCATGAAATCTTTTGGTGCAATGATTCATCAATCTTCCAACGGAATCTTACTTCGAAGGTTTACGGAATCTTCCAGGAGACTTAAGTCGGAATATTCCAGTGAAAATTCCCAACATTTGCCCGAAAAGAAAACGGAGTCTTCTATAAAGCTTCCATGAAATCTTTCGGTGCAATGATTCATCAATCTTCCAACGGAATCTTCCTTGGAAGGTTTACGGAGGCTTCGAGGGGTTCTTCGTAGAAAGTTTCCTTTGCAATATTCCAGAAATATTTCTGCTTTCTTCCATAAAGCTTCCATACATATTTCAATGAAATATTCCATTGGAATATTTCGGAATATTCCAATGATATCTTTCATGCTGTGTGGGATTATATTAAATAGATATTCCACTTTTTTTCAATTCGTGTATTATTTTATTTTCTTGATTACTGTATCATTTTATAATATCAAGCTAGAAATTATATAGAAAGTATTACAGTGTATTCAGTTTTTTTTTCTAAATAATATCTGAACCTTTAAAGGGTGTATACTTTTCTGATTGTATAATAGAGTATGCATTGCTGTTTTGTCCCACTATCAGATAAGTACATGCCTTTTTTAGGTTTGGATATTATTTTAAAAAAACATAAGTAATTTAGGTTTCTTTTTATATAATTTCTAGATTAATTAAAGTCATAAAAAGATGAAGTATTCAAGAAAATAAGGTGGAAAAGCAAATGGATTAAAAAAAAAGGTTGTGGCTAATTGGCGTTAAAAAAATTTTAAACAATAAGGTAGGGGATAATAATTTAATCAGCTCTTTTTGATTAAATATTTATTTTATATATATATTATGTGTATAACAAGAATTTCAGAAAATATCAACAAGCTGATTTTGGGTAATGTCAAAATTGAATATCTCAAAAGAATGAGGCAGCATTGGGCTTTACAATTATGAAGATCATCTATTTTAGTTGTCTAGATATCTGGGACCTGAAGGGGAAAGACTCTTCTTGTTAGTTTATTTACATGACGAAAAAGAATTATGATTCAAATGCTCGTGGTAACGTTAAAAAAAAGGTTTACATTAATATATATAGAGCAATTGTTATATTATTAAAATTTTATTTTTTGTTTGAAATTTAGATTAAAAAAATACAGCAAACCCAAGTAAACAGAGGTTGAAACTACACTGAGAGAAAATTCATGCTAACAGAGCATGCGAACTGCCATCTATGCGAGCATATAAAACATTGATACAAATATGACAGGCCGTGAGAAGCTCTATTAGTATTGGATTACCTTATACTAAAAAAGATGGTATGGAGAGTAACTAAAGCATGAACGGCATTCACTGATGACTCGCGTGGTATACTTCGATGACTCCCCACTTTCATATCCTTTGTTTGCTTGAGTCGCCTCCTCTTTTGGGTGGCGACGTGAGCAAACACGGCTGGTCTATACCCAAAATTATGTTGCAAATTTCTTTAACGTATTTTCGTAGCGTGAATCTTTTATTTCTTTTCTTTTTTTATGAAGGGAGATACGTTATAAATATAACCTGTTAAACTTTTTAACTTTAAATAATTAATTTTTAACTTAAAATTTAATTATTTTAAACCGCTGGGGGGCAGATGAGCATGTACGATTTTACGCCAGAGATATTTCGGAGTAGCGTTGGTCTAGTGCGTAACGTTCACGCTTTTCCTTTTGAGTACGCGAGTTCAACTCTCGGCTAGGGTCACTTTTTTTTAATTTTTTTTTATTGTTTTAATATTTTTTATTCCTTTTTATATTTATTTTTTTTAGATTTTGTATTTTTTTAATAATTTTAAAATTTAATTTTTCACAAGTACGCTTGTTTTTTCAATGAAAATTTTTTAAAATAAATTATTCTTTATAGGTAGTAATTACAAATATTGATAAATAAATAATAGTGATGTTTATTTTATAATAGTGATGTTTATTTTATAATAGTATAGTTTAATTTATTTATAATTTAGTTTATAAAATTTACAATAAATTACAATAAATAAATAAAACTGAGGTATTATTATTTATGTTATAATATATATTGTATATTGAAATATGTTTATAAAGACAAAATTGAACTATGGTATTGTAAATACCACTATTATTTATTTATTAATATTTTAAATTATTTTCTAAATGAAATAATTTATTTAAAAATATTAATAAAAAAAACGAGCATATTTTAAGTAATTTGTGAAAAAATAGATTTTAAAATTAATAAAAAAATAGAAAATAAAAAAAATATAAATAAAAAAAAGCAATAAAAACTATTGAAATAATAAAAAAAAAGTTTAAAAAAAGTGGTTCTAACCAAGAGTTGAACTCGCGTACTCAAAAGGAAAAGCGCGAACGTTACGCACTAGACCAACGCTACTTCGAAATATCTCTGGCGTAAAATCGTACTTGCTTATCTGCCCCCCAGCGGTTTAAAATAATTAAATTTTAAGTTAAAAATTAATTATTTAAAGTTAAAAAGTTTAACAGGTTATATTTATGAGCCGGTCTGTGGCACAGTCGGTAGGAGCGTTGGATTCGTATGCTTGGGGAACCGGGATCGAATCTCGCTCTCGGCTGTTTTTCAAACGAGCACCTCTGTTATATGTGCTTTGTACTCAGTACACACTTACGAGCTCCGTCGCTAAGGGATGAAAAAGTGCAGTTGTAAAAATCAACTGACCTTGCGTCCCAGTGGATCGGGGTTTGACTCCCTTGGAAAAATTAGAAAAAATAGTTTTCGAAGTTTTCCGAGGGAGTAAACCCGAAGAACACAAAAAACATATATATATAAAGTCCCTCTGGGCAAAACTTGAATTATAATAAAGTCCCACTGGGCAACAAAAAACAAAATATATAATAATCACTTGGTGATGGCCTAAGACGTAACGCTCATATGAGCAAGCCAAGAGGCCAAAATAATAATTAAGAAGAAGAAGAAGAAGGTTATATTTATAACGTATCTCCCTTCATAAAAAAAGAAAAGAAAAGAAATATAAGATTCACGCTACGAAAATACGTTAACGAAATTTGCAACATGATTTTGGATATAGACCAGCCGTGTTTGCTCGCGTCGCCACCCAAAAGAGGAGGCGACTTGAGCAATAGAAGAATGCCATAGTTAGCAGTAAAGAAAGAATAGTGGACAAGCCACGTTTACTTCCTTCACGTCCCATGAGAGGATACAGCGCTAGCTATCGAAGGATATTAGAGTGGGGAGCTACTAAAGCATGTAAACAAACAGTTTTTGGATAGCACAAACCTCGTAAGAGTAGATGGCGCTGTTATTAAAGCATAGGATATTACTTACTAACTTTGGATACGTAGACTACATGCTCTATTGGCATGAATTTTCTCTCAGTGTAGTAAACACACATTCGTATACATTTGTTAATAAAAATTTGATTTGTTATATTATTTACAAATAATTTTAGTAAAATGTTTTGCGATTGCAATTGATTTTTATAATAATTATTATTACATAAATGTATTTAAATATATTTTGTTTGAACTCTATTACATTATTTTTTTAATTACCTGACTGATTCCATTCAGATTCATGCAGACCCTCACTGATCGAATTTCTTTTACTCTTCTAAGTAATAAAAATACCTTCCAATACATATATGAAGATAAAATTTACCTTATATAACGCTCGAAAATATGTTTTTATTTTTTTTCTATTTTACGGAAACCATTCGATAGATTTGCTCTAAAATTTGTATGCAAGTTATTCATTACTGTCTCAAGAAAAAAGCTTTGGTAAACTTATTTCCTCAGAGCAGTTTTAATTTTAGAGCATTTTGAAACTTTTCAAAAAAATTTTTATTCATCATTTATCTTCTATTTTGCGTAAACTATACTATAAATTTTCTCCAAAATATTTATACAATCAATTCGCTATTGTCTGAAAAAAATATTTTGAAAACTAATTTTGTTAGCGTGGTTACAATTTTAGAGAATTTTAAAGATTTTAAAAAAAATTTCGATTTTTCTTTTCTTTTTTTTTTCATTTTACGTAAAGTACTCAATAGATTTGTTCTAAAGTTTGCAGGGAAATTATTTGCGACTTACAAAAGAAGGGAAATTTTCAAAAATTGATTTTCTTAGCATAGTTTTAATTTTAGAGCATTTTAAAAATTTTGAAAAAGAAATTTGTAAAAGAAAATGTTATTTATTTAGATAATAAGATATCGAAAATTGCTCGATGGATTTGCTTTAAATTTTGCATATTATCTTATTTTGTTTAAGTAGGCGGAAAGCTATTGAAAATTGGTTTTCATAGTGTGGTTTTTTTTATGGAGCCATTTTAAGAATTTAAAAAAATTTTTGATATTTTATTTTTTACTTTTATTTTACGAAAATTGATGAATTTGCTTTGAAATTTGGATGAGAATTATTTGCATCTGTCAAAAGAAGTATGACTTTTAAAAACCGATTTTCTTAGCATAGTTATGATTTAAAAAAAATTTTTTTTTTCATTTTTTATCTATTTTACGTAAACTACTTGATAGATTTGCTCTAAAATTTGTATACAAGTTATTTGCTACTGTCTTTATAAAACAAGCTTTTAAGAAATAATTTTCTCAGCGTAGCTATTTGATCACTTTTTTTAATTTCTGATCCAATGCTTTCACTAACTCTTTTCTCACGTCCTCACTTCCTCTCTGTCTTTCTATCGTATTGCTCCTCATTTTTACCCTATTTCTATCTATCCCTGACTCTCTTCCTATTTCCTAATCACTCTCTCACATTCACTAATTTTTCTTGGATAGAAATTATGTTTTTCACATTGAAATCACATTTAAAAAAAATCAAATCAAATCACTCTATAATCAAATGACCTCTATAAGAAAGCATTGCGCCAAAGCACTTCGCGGCGTTTTTTTTTAATAGATTTGTAAACACTTTTTCTATATTTTCCATTTTAAAGCATTGATATTATGGCGCATCATGCCGTTTTTCCAGTGATAACAATTTTTCACAATTCGTTTATGCTTTTATTTATTAAATTATCAAAAATGTTAACAAAAACCTTAAAAATGAACCCTTGATAAAATTTTTTTATCAATCAGAACCGAAGTTATGACGATTTTAAATTTGAAAAAATGTTAAAACTAAATTAAAATTGTTATTTAGATAGAAGAATGAATGAGTTATTCTTTTTTTTTTTAATTTTGTTAAAATAAAAATTTTATTTCTGTTATTTATTAAAATTTTTTATTTGCAAAAAGGTAAATTTTTTAATAAAGACATTTTTAATGAACAACAAATTTACAAAAAAATTAACAAATAAAAACTAATGAATTTATAACCGATTTGAACAAAAATAGTCCAAATTTAAATAAAACGTTTTAATTTATTTCTTGCCTTTTATATGTCTCAAAGTTCTAGCAGTGAATATTTGATTTTGTTCACTCTTCTAACAGTGAATTTTTTGGATATCTTTAATTTCTTTTGTATTTTCTAACCATTCCATTTTTTTTGTTTGTCGAAAAACTTCTAGTTCATCCTTGGGGATAACAAGAATGTTTATCGGCGGAGTATACTTTGACACATGAGTGGCAAAATCTCCAACATTTCTAATAAAATCAGCACTCTTCTTGGACAGATTATGTGTAGTAGCATAATGTTTGACTAAACCTACAATGCCATGACCTGTTGCAGAAAAAAACCATTTTCTGCTTATTTTTGAGTTTTTATGTTCATAAAATTGATATCTGTTTTTGAAATGACTTGCAGCTCCATCAGAAATGGTTATGATTTCATTAAACTCTTGCGAAATGTGTTTTTCTTTTAAACTGTTGATAATTAAATTCTTCTTCTTCTTTCTTAAAATTGGTCTTCGACTTTTCATCATAAGCCATCATCAATTTATTTTATTTATTAATTATTTTTGCCCTGAGGGGACTTTTTATTATTAAATTTTTTGTATTGTTCCAAGGAATTCTCTATTTTGTGTTTTTTTGTGTTCTTCGGGTTCTCTTTCCTACGGAAAACTACGAAAGTTGTTTTTCCCAATTTTCCCAGGGAGTCGAACCCCGATCCACTAGGATGCAAGCCAGCTGCCTTTGGCAACTGAGTTACTTTTCGTCCTTTAACGACGGAGCTCGTAAGTGTGTTTACGAAAAACATAGCACATGTAACAGAGGTGCTAGCTTGAAAAACAGCCGAGAGCGGGATTCGATCCACGGTCCCCCGAGAACACGAATCCAACGCTCCTACTGACTGTGCCACAGACCGGCTCAATCGATAATTAAATTCATAGCCATTAGGGCATGATACGAATCATGTTTAATATCGTCAGAGACGATGACATAACTGACTGTTTTATCATTTCTAAAATAGTATACTGATGTGAATATTGATAACTGGTTCTTACTCTAATGGCAGCTTTGAATTTCATTTTGAAGTGGGACTGTCCAATTTTCTGCAAAATCAACATGAATAACTAATTGGGATAGACTTTTTTTTGCTAAAAGTTTAACCTTTTGAACTGCAGCACGTTGAATTTCTTTAACCATATTATGAGTAATTACAGTAAGAGCTTAACTCAATTAAGAAATCTTCAATTGTGCTAATTTTATCCAGTGAATCTGATTTTTCCCAAATATCGTAAGTTATTTCTTCATATAAATCTTCTTTTGTCAAAGAAATCACTTTTAAATCAATACTATCTCCAATTGGGCATTCTTCACATGTTCTTATATATAGATTTCATATCATCTTTTGAACAAAAAAGTGAAGAATATATTTTCAATTCCAAATCCGCAATGTCATGTTTATTCTCTTTTTTATATTTATTTAAAGCATCCAACATAAGTTCTAGGTTCTCACAATAAATGCAAAAACACGAATCGTTGGGTGGATCAGGTATAACCCACTTCCGTTTTAAGAAATAGAATATTAATTTACAAATTTTTGTTTCGATTTCAGGATTTTTTTCCTATAAATAATTTATATATCTCTTTTATGCTTCACGTAAGAAAGCTTTTAACTTTTTTAGTTTTTATACCATTTTTTTAACAGATATTGTGTCACTTTTATTTGCACTTTGACGAGAACAATTGGAATCATCGTTCAAATAATAAATTTTAGTTTCGTTATAATTTCTCTATCCAAAGAATGACCACAATGGTTCTGAGGCTTTTTGCATATATCTTTATTATTTACCAATGATCTTGCTTGATCAATCATATAAACAGTTACATTTGGTAAAACTGATAATAAATAATTTTTGGAAATGTTGCTTGGTATAAGACTTAATAACCGCACTTTTTCAAGAAAATTTGAACAATTAATTATCTAAAGCAATTTTAATATTTTCGAGCCATTCATCACATGTTTCACATTCGTTATTTTCATTGAATGTGGGCAAATCCGTTATATCGTATAATTTTACTTGCTATATATTAATATTCTGAGGCATTTTGATTGGTGAAATTTTTAATTCCAAATTACTTAAAGTCTGATTGAACTGTTCTACCACAGCCTCACTATAAAAAACTTCTTCCGAAGATTGTTGACTGCTTGTGGTAGATCAAAAAGGTTTATTTTTCACTCCATCTAAAAATATTTTGTAACATGAATAACATACTTTGTCCTATCTAGAAAAAGAAGTATTCGGACACAAGCGCTTCAAAGACTCCGTTAGATCACCTAATTCTCTAAACGGATTTTTGGAGCAATCGTAAACAACTTATTAGCTTTTCCTTCAAATCCTTGCACTTAGTCTTAACAACAAGTGATGCCATTATTATTAATTAGTTCTTCGACAGAGCGAAAAAAGAATTTTTTGCTAGACAATTTTATTTTTTATCTTACTTGTCTCATATACTTGAATGCATCAAGTCGTTAATGAGAATGCTAAAAGTGAATCGTCGCCACCTAGCGGTGACACATGTCAACTCCCTACAAACAAAATTTAAATCGTAGGCGCAAAATTCAAACTGAATAAAAAATTTTAATTTCCAACGAAAAAAAAATTCTATCTTTATAAACTTAAAATCGTCATAACTTCGGTTCTAATTGATATAAAAATTCTATCGAGGATTTATTATGAAGATTCTTGTTAATATTTTTGATAGATTAATAAATAAAAGCATAAACGAATTGTAAAAAGACGTAATAGTTGGAAAAATGGCATGATGCCCCAGAGTATCAATGCTTTAAAATGGAAAATATAAAAAAACGTTTACAAATTTGTTTAAAACGAATTAGGCAAAATCGCATATTCTCACCTATGCTAAAAGTTTGTATTTTTAATGTATAAAAACATAAAAATTGAAAAAAAAACATATAGTTTTTGAGAAAATCGCGTTTGAAAAAATCGCTTTTTTTAGTTTTTCATGAATAACTCAAAGAGATCAACTCGTATCGAAAATCAATAGTATCGAAAATAAAAATTGAAACGGCTTTGGAAACTAGAACCAATTTCACCCATTTTCACCAGAAGAACGTCCAAAAAGGTCGAAAATTGACGGAGCTACAACAATTTGAAAATTGAGATTCATTTTTATTTTTTTATTTTCATTTTTACATCCAACACTAAATACGCTGTAGCGAGGAAAAACATATTTACGAGCGTTCTATGAGATAAATTTTATCTTCATATACGTATTCCCTGCTGAAAAAAATCAGGTGAGAGATCACCTGATTCCTTAGGTAATTTATCATGCCAACCCACACAGCATGAAAGATTGCTGCAAGGTTGCTGCAAGGTTTCATGAAAGTTTCGAAACTTCGCAGCAACCTTTCATGAAAGATTGCAGCAACATTTATATGTCCGCGCTAGAACCCGGTTGAAATATTTCTAAAAACCTTTCAGCAATCTTTCATAAAACCTCGCAGCAACCTTTCATGAAAACCTCACAGCAATATTTCAGGAAATGTAATAGAAACATTTCAAGAAACCTTGGAGCAATCTTTTAGAACACTTCACCGCAACCTTGCAGGAAACCTCGCAGCAATCTTTCAGGAAATGTAACAGAAACATTTCAAGAAACCTCACAGGAATCTTGCGGGAAAATAGCAAAAATATTTTAAGCAACCACACAGCAATTTTTTAGAAAATCTCACCGTAACCTTGCAGAAAACCTCGTAGCAACCTTTTATGAGATATTGCAGCAACATTTATGTGTCCGCGCTAGAACCCGATTGAAATATTTCTAAAAACCTCGCAGCAACCTTTCATGAAAACCTCGCAGCAATATTTCAAGAAACTTTGCAACAATCGTTCATGAAAGGTTTCTTGTAATATTTCATGAAATTTTTCCCAAATTTTGCCGCGAACAACGCTCATACCTTTTCGTATGGTTTCCTGCAATATTTTGTAAAATACTTCTTAAATCTTGCCAAAAGCTTGCTGCAGTAATATTTAATAGTAGGTAGGATTTTCTATCCTTGTGTGATAGAGTTTTTCTTATTTGCTTAAGTATCAATCGTTGTATCTATAAATTACTAGTTGAGCGCAATAGTATTATTATCAATATTTGTGCACAAGAAGAAAAAATTCCTTGGCATCGTTTTTGAGAAAAGTAGAGAATATCGAAATAAAAGGTTTTGTTTCTAATATTTATGCGTTCTTTACTTTTTTCAATAACAATTCGATGGATTTTTTTACCCTACGCATAAATATTTATAATAATAGCATACTTATTGCGCTCAACTTCCCGTTTACAATACAACTACAGCAATAAATACTTGAGTAAATAACAGGAAACTAAATATAAGGCAAGAACAGCGAATCTGGACTGCTCTCAGAATCTTTTATAAAAACTTGCGGAATTATTGCTGAAACTGTTTATGAAAGGTTTGCTGCAATTTAATTTTGAAATTATTCATGAAACTTTGCTGATACTTTTTGTGAAACGCTTTTCTGTAATATTTTATAAAGATTGCCAAAAATATGGTAATAACCATTGGCGAAATGTACATAGCAATATTTTTTGTGATATCTTAGAAATCTTGTCAAAAACCTTGCAGAAATCTTACTGCAACTTTTAACAAAAGATACCTCGTAATATTTCCTAAATATTCATCAAATTTTGCTGGAAACCTCGTTGAAACCTTTCATAAAAAGTATCTTGCAATATTTCGTAAAATGTTTCTAAAATCTTGCATGAATCTTACTGCAACCTTTCATCAAAGGTCTCTTGCGATATTTCGTAAAATGTTCCCCAAATCTTGCTAGGAACCTCACTGAAACCTTTCATGAAAGGTTTCTTGCAATATTTAATAAAATGTTTCTAAAATCTTACAGGAACCTCGCTGCAATCTTTCATGAAAGGTTTCTTGCAATATTCCATGAAAAGTTCCCCAAATCTTGCTGGAAAACTCGCTGAAACCTTTCGTGGAAGGTTTCTTGCAATATTTCATGAAATGTTTTTAGAATCTTGCAGAAACCTCGCTGCAACCTTTCGTGAAAGGTTTCTTGCAATATTTTATAAAATATTTCTAAAATCTTGCAGAAAGCTCGCCGCAATCTTTCATAGAAAGTTCGATGCAATATTCCATCAAAATGTTGTCTAAATCTTGCTGAAAATCCCGCTGAAACATGTAATAAAAGTTTTCTTGCAATATTTCATAAAATGTTTTTAAAGTCTTACAGAAACCGCGCTGCAACCTTTCATGAAAGGTTTCTTGCAATATTTCATGAAATATTCCTAAAATCTTGCAGAAAACTTGCTGCAACCTTCCATGAAAGGTTTCTTGCAATATTCCATGAAAAGTTCCCCAAATCTTGCTGGAAAACCTCGCTGAAACATGTCGTGAAAGTTTTTGTCCAATATTTCATGAAATGTTTCTAAAATCTTGCAGAAACCTTGCTGCAACCTTTCGTCAAAGTTTTCTTGCAATATTTCATGAAATATTTCTAAAATCTTGCAGAAACCTCGCTGCAACCTTTCATGAAAGGTTCCTTGCAATATTCCATGAAATAATTTCTAAATCGTGCTGGAAACCTCGCTGCAACCTTTCGTGAAAGTTTTCTTGCAATATTTCATGAAATATTTCTAAAATCTCACAGAAACCTCCCTGCAATCTTTCATGAAAGGTTTCTTGCGAAATCTCATGAAATATTTCTAAAATCTTGCAGAAACCTTGCTGCAACCTTTCATGAAAGGTTCCCTGCAATATTTTATAAAATGTTTTCTAAATTTTGCTGGAAACCTTTATGCAACCTTTCATAAAAGATTTCTTGCAATATTTCATGAAATATTCCTAAAATTTTTCAAAAACCTCGCTGCAACCTTTCATGAAAGGTTTCTTGCAATATTCTATGAAATGTTTTCTAAATCTTGCTGGAAACCTCGCTGAAACATGTCATGAAAGTTTTCTTGCAATATTTCATGAAATTTTTTATAAAACCTTGCAAAAACCTCGCTGCAACCTTACATGGAAGGTTTCTTGCAATATTGCTTGAATTATTTTCTGTAACCTTGTAGCAAGTTTGCAGCAATATCACACTGAAATGTTTCATGAAACCTCTTAACAATGTTAAGACAAGATTGCTGCAATCTTGTGACAATATTTCAGCACAATATTTCAGTGAAAGTTTCACTGCAATATTTCATGCTGTGTGGGAAAACATCATGTTAAGATTTTTTTGGTTCTTACACGTTTCAAACCATGCTTACTAGGAGAGGCCCAGGCCTCCGGATCACGGATTTTGCTCAAACTTTGGGATAAGTTTCTAGGTGTCACAATATGAAGAAAACCAGAATTTTGGACCCTAACGCTTAAAATTTCCCTAGTTATAGGTATTTAAAGAAAATCACTGAAAAAGTTACTAGATTTCCAAACACTTATAGCTCTTTAGCATTAACAGTTACAAGCTTAAAACCATTTTCGAATGAAAGCTGACCTCAAATCCTTTCAAAATAGTGCTTGTAGCATACCAAAATATTATTTTTTCCCAACGTTACAGTGCTATAAGATTTTAACGTGAATTTCCTTTTAATAACATTAATTAATAATAAATGCTAAAATGTAGTACAATTTTTATAACACTGTAGCTATAGGAAAAAATAATACTTTGATATGCTGTAGGTGCTATTTCGAAAGGATTTGAGCTCAGCTTTCATTTAAAAACAATTACAAGTGTCTAGTTGTTAATGCTAAAAAACTATAGGCGTTTGAAAATCTAGTAACTTTTTTAGTGATTTTCTCTGATTGCCTATAACTAGGAAAATTTTGAGCGTTAGGGTCTAAAATTCTGGTTTTCTCCATATTTTGACACCTAGAAACTTATCCCAAAGTTTGAGCAAAATCCGTGATTCGGAGGCCTAGGCCTCTCCAAGTTAGTCGATTCAGAGCAATTTTTGAAAATTTTTGAAAGTTTTGAACGAAGACAAAATTATCTAAAAAAATTTCTAAGCTCAAAATTTTCAAAAATTTTTAAAAACTGTGCTGAATTGAATAAGCATGGTTTGAAACGTGTAAAAGCCAAAAAAATGGTTACATGATGTTTTGGCATGATAAATCACCTGGTTTTTTTTAACAGGGTTATTACAAAACATTTATTTACCTCAATCATATTGCTCCAAATTTTATACGCAAGTTGTGTTCACGGTAAAATATTTTGTAGTAAACGGGAAAATATTTTGTAGTAAACGGGAAAATATTTACAAATTATTTCTATACTATTTTTAGTTTTTAATTAGTTTAGATACATAATAAATAATTTAGAAATATTTCCTGGTAAAAAATACTCAAAACCTGATAGTACTGAGATTTATGGTTAGTATCGTCACTACATATTTACATACGAT
Source organism: Anastatus disparis (assembly GCA_017163975.1). Lineage (NCBI taxonomy): Eukaryota > Metazoa > Arthropoda > Insecta > Hymenoptera > Eupelmidae > Anastatus > Anastatus disparis. Next base: position 1,107,578 of record JAFFSR010000401.1, on the reverse strand, counting down.
ATCTGATAAAAATGTAATTCTACGTTTTCTTCAAAACTAAGTGCATTGAAGAGAGAAAATCTCATGACTGATTAAAAATGACTGTTTTTTATACTTTTTCGCAAATTACGGAGTTTTTAGAAATTTTTTTTCGTCATCGCTGAAATTTATTCATTTTTTATAAAAAAAACACTGCCAAGTGCTTTGGCGCAATGCTTTCTCATAGAGCTCATTGAGTTAAGTAATTTAGTAGTCATTAAGTTTAGTAATTTTATTCTATTTTTTTAAATGTGATTTCAATATAAAATACAATTTTCATTTAAGAAAAATTAGTGAATGTGAGAGAGTGATTAGTAAATAGAAAGAGAGAGACAAGGATGGATGAAAATAGGGTAAAAATGAGGGTTAATCTGAGAAAAAAAGACAAAGAGGAAGTGAGGAAGTAAAAAAAGAGTTAGTAAAAGCGTTAAATCAGAAATTAAAAGAAATGATCAAAGACCTATACTAAAAAAATTATTTTTTAAAAGCTTAATTTATAAAGACAACAGCAAATAACATGTATACAAATTTTAGAGAAAATCTATCGAGTAGTTTACGTAAAATAAAAAAAATGGAAAATGAAAATTGAAAAAAAAATTTTTTAATTTTTTATAATTAAAACTACGCTGAGGAAATCGGTTTTTAAAAGTATTCCTTCTTTTAAAAACCGATTCCCAATTAAAAAATAATTCCCATGCGAATTTCAAAGCAAATTCATCAAGTAATTTACGTAAAATACAAAAAAAAATGAAAAATCGAAAATATTTTAAAAGTTTTTGAAACAGCTCTATAAAAAAAACTATGCTATGAAAACCAATTCTTAATTGATTCCCGTCTACATAAGCAATAATAGATAGTGTGCAAAATTTGAAGCAAATCCATCGAGTAATTTTCGAGATCTAATTGACTAAATAAATAACATTTGCTTTTCAAAATTATAAAAATGCTCTAAAATTAAAGCGAGGCTAAGAAAATCAATTTTTGAAAATTTCCCTTCTTTTGGCAGTCGCAAATAATTTCCCTGCAAATTTAGAACAAATCTATCGAGTACTTTACGTAAAATAAAATTAAAAAAGAAAAGAAGAATCAAAATTTTTTTAAAAATCTTTAAAATTCTCTAAAATCGTAACCACACTAAGAAAATTAGTTTTCAAAAGCTTATTTTCTTCAGACAATAGCGAATTCATTGTATAAATATTTTGGAAAAAATTTATAGTATGGTTTACACAAAATGAAATATAAATGAAAAGTAAAAATTTTTTTGAAAATTTTTAAAATGCTCTAAAATTAAAACTGCTTTGAGAAAATAAGTTTTCTAAAGCTTTTTTCTTGAGACAGTAACGAATAACTTGCATACAAATTTTGGAGCAAATCTATTAAATAATTTCCGTAAAATAGAAAAAAAATAAAAAATAAAAATTTTTAAAAAAATTTAAAAAATGCTCTAAAATTAAAAGTGCACTAAGAAAATCAGTTTTTAAAAGTTTTTCTTCTTTTGACAGTCAATAATATGTTCCATACAAATTTTCAAGCAAATTCTTCGAGTAGTTTACGTAAAATACAAAAAAGATGAAAAATCGAAATTTTTTTAAAATCACTAAAATGGCTATAAAATTAAAAGTACACTAAGAAAACCAAATCTCAATAGCTTCCACACCAGTTGATCGGAAAATTAAATTGTATGGACAATTTGTAGTAAATCCATCTAGTAGTTTTTAAGATTTTATTGGCTTAATAAATATAAACATGTTCTTCAAAAATTTAAAAATGATCTAAAATTAAAACTAAGCTAAGAAAATCAGTTTTTAGAAATTTTTTTTTTTTTGGGTAATCGCAAATAATTTCCATGCAAATTTTGAAGCAAATTCATCGATTAGTAAACAAATAAAACCAGAAAAATAAAAAATCGAAATTTTTTATTCTTATAAAGGACTCTAAAATTAAAACTACGCTAGAAGAACCAATTATCAATAGCTTGCCAGCCAGTTAGACAAAAAAATAAATTCCATGAAAAATTAGAAGCAAATCCATTGAGTAGTTTTCGAGATATAATTTACTAACTGACATCACACACACTCACACACTCACGCACACGCACACGCGCACACCTACACACGTACACACAAGCTCACACACGTACACACGTGCACACACACACACACATTTTCTGGAAACCACTTTTTCTGACTTCCTGAGTCTAAATATGTACAAATTAATAAAAAAAAAAATTTTTTTATCGATACAATGCTTTTTCTGTGAGAAAGCAATATTAAGATACACCATTTAAAATTTAATCAACTAAGACAATTTTTGTGTGTAATAAATAGTAATTTTCTACTTATCAGGTAAACTAAAAAATCTCCATATTGTAATTTTCAAAAATTCAATTATATTGTATACATGTTATTTCCAACAAGAATATTTCATTAAGTTTTTACAAAAGGTTGATTCTTTTTAGTAGAAAATTCGTTAAAAAATTAATTTAACAAGAAAATTTGAAAAAATAAAAATATTTCATTACCTTGAATTCTTAACCCGTAAATTTTTATTGTATATTTTGGAAACCAAATGGAACATATTTCCAGACTTATTGATTTTTATTATTCAACCGTGTAAATTTATGTGAAATTTCTTATACACATACATGAGGATATCCGTGAAACTTTTAACAAATTTCTGAAAACAGTAAATTTAGGAGCACACCTCCCATTTTTTAATATAATGTTCTTTATGAACCACAAAACAATAATCAAGGTGTTGCAGCTCAAATCTAAGACGTTATCAAAGTTACATGGACATTAGTGTCCAAATAAGGTCGAAAAAATTTTAAACTTTAAAAAATCCTAAAAAAATTTTAAGTACATGTTTTTTGACGTAAAATTTTACGCAGATTTCGAAAAAAATATTATTTTTTACATTTGATGTCATTTGACGACGCTAGGTTCTTAAAACCTATCGTAAGAGCCGATTTTTTGCCCTTTTTTTTATAAATTCTAATTCTAAGCTGAATTGACGTAGCGAGCCGTCATTGGTCTCAAAACGTTGGTCAAACCTTCAATTTTTCGATAAAGATATATTCATAAGCCAAAAATTGGATTTTCGTACAGCTACTGCACCAATTATGAAACGCGTTTTTAGCCACTTTTTGGAGTATCTTCAAACGGCTGTAGCTCACCCGCTTATTTCTCCTCGTAATTTTAGCAAATTATTTATTTTCCATAAAGGGACCAAAATTTTAAGACCAACCGTGATTTGGCCCTTATGGCCCTTATGGCCCTATAAATTTGGCGCTACTTACTAAAATCTTCAGTTTCAAGACACTGCCAAATTATTTGGTCTTTTTTTTCAAAAATTTTTATAATTAGGCAACTTTGATATCAACTGACAAATCCTAAAAGTTTTTTGAATTTCGCAAAATAGAGCTTGAAAAATTCAGATAAAAAAAATTATCCCATGTAGGTTTTACTGTAAATTTAAAAAAAAATGTTTAAGTTAATCTTAATTTTAAAACATGAAAAATTAACGAGTGAACTGGTGTAGTAAATTAACCTTTCTGCAGAAAAGAATTAATTCTTTTAAAATTCCACATCTAATTCAAAGTTACAAGATCTTTTACCGCGACAGCTCACTGTTTTTAAACTAATAAGTAGTACGTATTAAGAGTAGGTCGAGTATATCTGTCCTTTTCTAATCAAAGAATTGATTTTTTCACAAAAATTAATAATTGTAGCAAAAAATAAGAAGAAAGCCCCATCTCGTATAATAAAAAGGAAGATTTTCTTTTATGAGGAAAAATTATTTTTATCGCTTCGTTTTTAAGAAAACCTTGAAAAACTGAATCGTCCATCCTAACCTTTATTTTTGAAGTTTTTCAAGGTTTTCTTCAAAACGAATCGATAAAAATAATTTTTTCTCATCAAAGAAAATCTTCCTTTTTATTATACGAGATGGGGCTATCTCCTTATTTTTTGCTACAATTATTAGTTTTTGCAAAAAAATAAATTCTTTGATTAGAAAAGGATAGAGATATACGACCTGCTCTTAAGGACAAAAAAAATTTTTTTTAATTATGGTCCCTTTATGAAAAATAAATAATTTGCTAAAATTACGAGGAAAATTAAGCGGGTGAGCTACAGCCGTTTGAAGATACTCCAAAAAATGGCTAAAAACGCGTTTCATAATTGGTGCAGTAGCTGTACGAAAATCCAATTTTTGGCTTACGAATATATTTTTATCAAAAAATTGAAGGTTTAACCAACGTGTTGAGACCAATGACGGCTCGCTACGTCAATTCGGCTTAGAGTTAAAATTTAAAAAAGAAAGGGCTAAAAATCGGCTCTTACGGTAGGTTTTAAGAGCCTAGCGTCGTCAAATAACTTCAAATGTAAGAAATAACAATTTTTTCGAAATCTGCGCAAAATTTTACGTCAAAAAACATGTATTTAAAATTTTTTTAGGATTTTTTAAAGCTTGAAATTTTTTTGACTATTATACTAAAAACTGGGAGGTGTGCTTCTAAATTTACTGTTTTCAGAAATTTGTTGAAAGTTTCACGGATATCCTCAGATACAAGTTCTATAAATTTGAGTAGATAAGCTATAGGCTTACTGGGTCACACGGATTCTGGATCACTCCTTCTCTCCTCAAAGTGATCCAGAATCCGTACGCATTGTAGATCATTTCAGTGATCAAGAATCCGAACGTGATCCAGAATGCCTATTGCGTTCTCTACTATTTCTTTTCTTTGATTTTTTTCTTTTTTTTCTTATTTTCTTACAAATGATTTTGTCTTGTTTTTGTATTGAATAATTTCATGAGTTTGACATTGTGTAGTGCCCAGACAGTTTTATAAATTGGATTATGGTTTGTGCATATTATAACGCACTTAAAAGATGGGTTTGATGGATAGCCGTATTAATTGATGTTATTAGCAGGAAACTTGAATCGTAACTCGAATCATTCATAATAAAAATTTTAGTAGCATCATGTTAATATTCACGAATTAAGTTTGCAATTTGAGAGTATAGTCAAGCCCATCAGCATTCCAAGCTATTCCGTGATTATGTTTGAGGTGAATGTTTTCTTCTGGCAATTCGTCAGAGAGTCTTTTCCATGAAAAAGGTTTTTTGAACAGATGAACGATGGGATCCCCACTGTCGTTGAGAGAAATGAGCGCTATTTCCTTTAGAACATATTCATCACCCATTCGCTTAAAACCAATCATGTCTACCGCAAATTCCATCTTAAAATATTAATTTTTTTCACGTAATAGTGAAGATAATTCAGACCAGCTTCTGAACATCTCCACTAATAAGATTGTACTGAACGATGCGACCGTGTAAGATCATGCTATAAGCTGAAGTATTAGCTGGAATGTCAGTTTCAGACTCAAATTCTAGACGTACATTGACAGGAGCGCTCTTTAGAGATTTGTTTTGTCGAGAACAGTCAATAACTGAGTGGTTTAAAGTTGATAAACTGAGACTTTGTCAACAATAGCTGTGGATCTCTTCCGTAATAGCTTTTGTGAAAATTAGCATACATATCATAGAGAATAGCAAACTGATTCTTAGATATGTCAAGATTAAGATTGTTGTACGGATAATATTGCAAATTCGAGAAAAGTCTCACATTACTCATATTACAGTGGTCAATGCCACTGGCATTTTTAGTTTTTGAACCTTTTTTTCCGACTGTAATCCAAGAATCACGAAACGTGGTTTCTCCAATTGATACAAAGTTTTTACCGTCCATACGTGTTTATTTGTTGTTGGAAGAAGAGGATATTCAAATAACTCCCAAGACCGAAAACTCATAGAAATAGGATTACTTTGCTAATGAAATTTAATAGCTGGATTTTTCGATTATCTGATGCAATAACATATGGCATTAATCACTCCATCTTTGATATTTTTATTTGATAATTTTCACATATGGTTACAGTGTTGGCTCCAGTACCTTCCTGGATTATAGCAGTTAAGTCGTTTCTTGATCTTGTGAGAATGAGCTCATGCTTCATATTAACAACAATTTTCTTGTTATCTTCTGCGAAGCCCAAAATCATACTTGAAGGAATAGAAACGTCAAAATTTCCTTGTTCATCTACTAATTCTTGTTTCCTTCTTCAACGCCAAGCCAGCCTGCATTCTCTAATATAAGAGTCTGATTTAAATTGAATGAAGCGCATCCCCTCATGAGACTACTCAAACCAACATTTTTACTTTTATCTATCTCTACAGCATTAAGTTCATATCGAATTTTATTAAACAGATGTCGAATGCCTTAACGAAATTAGTTTTAGTTAGTACTTGTCCATCTGGTTTTTGTAATCTTCCACATACATGGATGTAACTACATGGTGAGAGGTGATGGTGAGAGGCATAAATCTTGATGCTGATTAGAAATACGAATTTTAGAGCTGATATCGAAGCTTGATATGGAGTATGGTTGATGTGCGTGAACCTCATAATGAGCCATAGACTCATCGAATGCGACATGATTGAATGCTTAGAATTTTATCCATTTTTCTGGAAGCAACAAAGAATGATACAATTTTTTTTTCCACGTACTTTTAGACTTATGTTTTTAAGAAACAGGATGCTCTTCCATGTTAACGGTTTGAGTACCTTTGGTCGACTGATAGTGGGTTGACATGATGGCTGACTTATATGCACACTTGAATTGTAAACGATTCCCATTATACGGATTTGATGTGAAGCCTAATAGTAATTTTCTCTCCTTGAAAATTCACTAAATTTCCGTCTTGATCAACAATTCGAATTTGAAGATGATCTATACTCTTAACATTGAGTGGTAAATATATGACATGCGATGGAACTTCTATAACTTCATATCCTGGAGGAACTTTTGGGAAAAACTCATGGATCGTGTGAACTTTTTTGTCGTAGATGTAAGCAGTAATATTACACTCTACTCTGAGTGCGTTTATTTTCAATATCTTCACAGGTATATCAGAGCTGTGATGAATGTTTTCATTAAGAACGTGACGAGCAAAACGGAAAAGACGGCCTATTGAATCGCGAGGTCTAAGATCTATCTGATGACTGCAATAAATTTCACTTCTGAGAGTATTGTTGTTAGCTTTTAAGGAAAACTTGGTTCCTTTAGATTTCAAATCTTTTTGCGAAATTTGATTAATAGCATTAATTTTATAACTGCCAGTGGGAACAGTAATAATCTTCTCTCCGTTTATATAAAGTTTATTATTCGAATCGTCAACATTGGGAATCGAGTTGAATGCTAGAAGTTCAACCAAAGCCAAAACAAAATTCTTATGCTGTGGTTGTTCTATCGAAGGAAAATATTGAGCTTCGAAGACAGAAAATTTGCCCAAAAGACTCAAAGTGAAACTATCTTCCATGACTGTTTGAAAAAGAAGAATCCTGCTTGTCTGAGAATTCTTCTTTTATAGTCTTTCACACAAGAATCGAATACAAAGATGTACACGAATAAATGAGTCAAAATTCTGATATCTTTTATAGTTGTATTTCACTTCTGTCACATTACAATATAACATAAGATCTATAGGGGGTTCAAGATCACCAAACCTATCAAAATAAATCACTTCAGAACCTTGTTTTCGATAACATATCCAGTAAGTGCCTTTGTTTTGAAAATTATCTAAGTTAACTATAGCAGATTCGTTATGGCATGGACCATCAGAAGGTAGATTATTTCTCATGAAAACACCTCGAAAATATGGGATTTGAATCATGCGAGCATACTTATAAGATCATAGTCAGTCAGTGCACGATTTGGCAAAGTTAAATCGAAGTTTTTTTATAACTTTTTTTTATAACTTGACCATGACTGATATGAAGTTTCATAAATAATCCCATTCCAGTTTCATATGGTTTAAGATAGAGACCTTTTCCTAGAGCAATAGCTTCCATAGTTTTATTATGCCTCTTACTTTCTTCATAATTTTTCTGTGCAGCTTTAGCCTCATTCACTGCTTTAGCTATTCCGGCAGCTTCTTCAGCCAGAGCATCAGTTGCACTTAGTGCTGTGAACAATGGTATGAGAAAAGGCAGAGCGCCACCTATATTCAATGAAACAGGTAGAATACATGGAATGATAATTTTTTTCTTACCGCCAATGATCTTAAGAGCTTCACGTGCACCTTTTAAGGCGGACTGAATAGCTTTACGAGAATGTTTACTTGGTTTTAATGATTTTTTACTTGCAATTACTAATTTACTCTTGATTACACTTGTTGATAAAATAATAAAAGTGAAAGATTTAAGTTTTCCTAAAAGCAGTGGTCTAATGGAATTGCTTTTAAAAAAAGAACCAGATGATAATCTTTTAAGTACAACAGATCGCAAGAACTATTGCATTATCCTGGAAGCAACAAATGCCTATAGAAAAAGACATAGCAAAAATGAGAATATACGCTCTTCGAAGAGTAGAAAATATTCAAAAATTATAGCACCAATGTTTCGCAGTGATCGCAGTAGAATGTCTACCAGCGGATGGGATCTCATACCTAAATATAAAATAGAAAAAAAGAGTACTTCCATAGATCTAGTCTACTGGGATGATCCAAATGAGATTGTCGAGAGACTGCGATTATTAACAGCTGAACGATCTGCTGGAAATAATCATCACAACAATGAAATCCAATCAATTATAGAGGAATCACGTGAAGCTGGTCATATATATTGACGTACACAATTTTTGAATCAATAGTAGTAACGATGTGTTTGTAAGAAAACTTGAGGACTCGCAAGTCAGTCGTGGTCCTCGAGGTATTGGATTTAATTTTACATCAGATGGTAATTTTGATATAGAAAATAAGCGGCTTTGCAACATTGGAGAGGCTAGTTATCCAAATGATGCGATTAGTTTGAATTCACTAATTAATATCCTACAGAAAGAAGTTGATTTCTTATCTTCTAAAATTATAGAAGTTGCTAAAGCTATACAAGAATATGAGAACAAAGTTTAAGAATATAAAGCAGAAATAGACGTAAAATTAACTTATCTCTATGATATGCCTCAACGAAATTTTGCAAATATTAAATATATAATTAAAGAAATGAATAGACAATCGGATATTGCTATTGTTGAAGTTTAAGATGAAACGTCAAGGAGTAGTTGAAGAGCTAAACAAGCCAGCACGACGAAGGTACGAGCGATGGAAATATGACACACGCGGATTAGATGAGACTTGGCTAGCTGACCTTGTAGAAATGATACCTTATTTTAAGGAGAACAAAGGTTTTCGCTACTTACTAACTGTTATAGATATATTTTCAAAGTATGCATGGCCTGTACATGTCAAATCGAAGAGTGTACATGATGTTACTCTAGCTTTGAAGTCAATATTAAAACAAGGACAGGTGCCATTGAATTTGCAAACTGACCAAGGAAAAGAATTTTACAATTCAAACTTTCAGAATCTTATGGAAAAGTAGAAGATAAATCACTACTCTCCACATAGTAATCTTCATGCAAGCATATGTGAGTGCTTTAATAGAACTTTAAAAAATGCAATGTAGTTAGAATTCAGCAAACAAGGAAGCTATAAATGGTTAGATATTCTGCCTGCGTTAGTGAAAGTACACAAATCAAGAAAACATCGGACAATAGGAATCGAGCCTGAAAACGTTACGAAGATAAATGAAAAAGAAATTAAGAAAAATTAACTATCTGAAAAAAGACCTGTAAAAAAACAAAATTCAAAGTAGGAGATAAAGTGCGAATAAGTAAGATAAAACAAGTTTTTGAAAAAGGTTATACACCAAATTGGTGTATAACGTTTCACAATAACAAGAGTTGTTAAAACCAATCCTATAACTTACCATGTCAAAGATTATTATGATAAACCCGTCTCTGGCGGCTTTTATGAAACATACATTCAGAAAACTATGTATCCAGAAATTTATTTAGTAGAAGAAGTTTTAAAGAAAAGTGGTAAACGTGTATATGTTAAATGGTTAGGTCTAAGTAGCAAGCATAATAGTTGGATGGATAAAAATGAGATTATTTGAATAAGCTAAGACGTATTTTACAATGTATTTTAGTGTAATAAATAAAAAATGAAAAATTTAATTTTATTATGTTTATTAATTTAAGTTATGTATATATATTTTTATTATTAATATTTTCTTTTTATGATTCAATATAAATATAATTATAAGTGGTGGTAATAAATGAAAACAATTGTATAATGTTTAATAATTTTCATTCATTCATGTATTCTTATCATGTACAATTTACAATAAATAGTTCGAAAATAATTTGATGTGTATATTTTATTTATTTTAAGCTTGATCGAATTCAAAAGAAGATCCTCCCAGGTATATTGCAATCGAACGGAGTTTATTTGCATCATCACATGGATTGTAGAAAAATTCTTTATCTTTTAGGATTGCAGATGAAATCTTTTCTGGTAAGAAGACTTGAAAGCTTTGGTCGAAATCTGTTACGACCTCGGTACCGAATCTCGTCTTGACTTGTTTCAGTGCAGTCACCATGTACTGCTCGTCTTTTCTTAAGTCTGTGATTTTCTTCCTTGTTAGGAAGTCGCTTCCAGCAATCTTGTTTAGTGCAGATAAATCCATTCTGAAAACAAGAAAAAGTAAAAAAAATTAAAATTTCTATTAGAGAAAAATTTTGATAGAAAAAAAAAAAAATTCTTTTTTTGGTAAAACCTCAAGTCCTCAAGTTCTTCTATTACTTGAATGCGCTCCTAATCATGGTCCGTCGGTTGATATAGCCCATTACCCATTTCGATATCTGCCCTTTCCATTGCTACTCGTAATATATCCTTTTTTTTCTCCTTCCTGGGAACTTGCCCCCTCCAATGATGGATGCCAGTCATTCATGAACTCCTCCAACACATCATACTCAATGGTAATTTGCTCGCCTTCATAAAGTGTCATCCCCACTTGCTCTGTACTATTTTCATTGGTTAGTTTATCCCTTCTCTCGATTTCCCTCTCTCTTTTACTCTCTATAGCATCCATCTCCACTCGTGTATCTCCCCTCTCTATTTCTACCTCCCGCTCATTTACTTTTTTTTCAGCATCCAATATTCTTGCCCATTCCTTCTCTACTTCAAGTGCATCTTGCGCCATCTGTATTTCTTCAATTTTATAATGTCCCCAAGGTAAAATATCTGTACTATCAGGCAATAAAAATCTCTTATCATCGTGAGGATTTAGAGCAATTTTTCTCTGTTTTTCAGTATGCACCGTGTGCAATTCTGAACAGATATTGCACTGTTCATGGTATATAATAGTGAGATCCTGAAGACAGTTTCGGTAATTCTCAAAAGTAATTGATTTTTTAACAACACTGGACTTTATACCTTTGGCTTTCTTTATAACTTCTACTTCATCGATTGAAATACTATACATTTTACTTCGTAATCCTATAAATTCTATCATTATCTTACCATTACATTCATCTTTCATCAATCCCGGAACTTTCTTATTAACTCGAGAAATTTTGAACTGATGGTTTTCTTTATAATCGGAAGTATCAAATTTATGTATGTCTTCTTTCATTATATTGTACATTCCAACGTCCTCAACTTCGTATATGAGACTATCAGTATCTGTATACAAAAGTTTACATTTGTCTCCAACTCGCTTTTTCATATACGAATAACGAAAATCGTAAACTAATGTTATTGATAATTCTAAAATGCAAAATCCAACGTAAATTGGTTTTTGATTGTGGTGCTCGTTATCTTCATTTGAATGGTAACCAAATTCTCATAAAAAATAGCACAACTGTGAAAATTTGGTAGAGCTATGCGTGCTTCTGCTCTATATCTACCAGTGAATTTATTTACCAATCGGATATCAACTCGAGACCGCTCTCGCTCAATGCACTCTGCATAGACAGCATTGATTAACAATTTATAAAAAAGTTTTTCAAATTCGTTCTTTGCCTGCATTCTTTTTTGAGTATTCTATTCCACATAAGGTTTGAGCCATGCCTCCTGCTTAATACTCAAAATTCTATGCACTATTTTCAGTCGAAGCCCATTTTCCAACACTTGTCGAAGTCTTCGATAGTAAATAACATAACTCTCCTTATTCTTCAAAGTAGTGAGAAGTTTCTTTTGTTTCGAGCCATGTGGCGCACAATGCTCTGCGCAGAATGGAAAATCTCGATGTTCATCGTGTATTTCCTCAGGATACTCCAAATCTACTTCAGCAATATATCCAATATTTGAATCTGGCGGTGCGTTGTAAGAGTTTGGATTAGTCTCATATTCTACCCATTTGAAGTTTCCGACTGGCAAATATTGAACCATTGCCTATTCATAAAGATTATTAATATCAAAGTTTGTAAGTGTTTTAATTTTATGTTTTTCATCATATGAAGAGCCCGTATACGGATTGTTCGTATTAGCATAGCGATTACAGCATTGACTTATTCCTTCCCGAATACCTGCTTCAATGAACATCAACATATCTATGTCTGTAAGAAGCTCCAGTTCTACCTTTGTCATTTTTGGCGCTGCTGAAAATGTCAAGCCTAGAGACGTATAAAAGTGAGCTGGACATAAACCGTAAGCTTTGAGAGATGTTTCTCGAAAACTTTCAAATACATCTACTAATAGTTAAATATCTGTTTTTAAGTATAAATCCGTAATTTTGTAACTAATAATTTATCCAATCCATCTAAAAATCATATGGAAATATACCTTTACGTTTGAGAAAATCAATTTTCTGATCTGTAAATCCATCAGTTCGAAACTCTTTTATCATAAGTATAATGCCAACTTTTTTAATGACGAAGGAAGAAAACGTCAAGAATCTATGAGTCTAAAACTTTGATGACTGCCATCTTTGTATTTTGTAAAAGGAATATATTTTTCCTTATTATGTGGCAATAGCGTAACTCTTCCTCCCATTAATGAAAATGTGGCTATCTCTTTTAAAATGAAGTGTGTATCGTAATTGAGGTTATAAAAAACAACAGGAATAATTTTTGAATATTTGTAATTCAAATTACATTAATTATGCGCTGCACCTTTGAAACTAATGTAAAAATAGATATTTTAAAATATTTACATAATAAAGTAAATTTTCTTCATTGATTAATATCTTACCGTTCTGTGAGATGACAGTGATCTCGTACTGCAAGTTCTTCATCATGGATTAGTGTTCGGCATATGTGACAAATGATTGACCTCTGGAAAGAAATTCTTCTAAATCCGTAAGTTTCAATAGTTTCAGATTATAGTAGAGTTCATCAATTTCCTCACTGATTGATTTTAATTCTTGAACAAACCATTGTGCAGGAGTCTGTCCATCTTTGATATTTTTTTTATATGATTTATAAGCAGACAAACTGTCATCAAAGCTACAATTTATATAATATCCTATGCTATATGCTTCATGAAGTTAAGAGGCAGTCTCATTCATAGTAGGCTTCAGTAAACATTCAAAATCAGCATAAATAATAAGAGGAACTTTTTCGCTCTTATAATAATCTTCAAATTTCAGAATGTTGTTCTGAGAGTCAGGTAGATTAATTTGACAAAAATTCAAATTTTTACAATCATTTTCATGAACTTGCAATCTTTCTTTATTATAAAAGACTTGTAAACATCTTTCACAATGGAATGATTTTACATGTGTTTTAGTTGGTTGAGAACTCAGAAGACGAGACATGTTTTTTATCTAAACGTAGTGGTATTTAGGTAAACTTCTATCATCAGAATGATTATCTTTTTCATACTCATCTATGTAAAAGTCTTGGATGATGAGTAAATTGACATGCTTTTCCTTTTTTTCCGATGTAATGTGGCAAGGTGATCAAACTTTTGTCCAAACTTCTTCAACATGTATACATTGACTAAAACATTATTCAGTTCTTCAAATTTTGGAACATTTTTAAGTGTCACTGGAAATTCCATGTTATCAAATTTCAACTTGTTCTCATACTAGCTATATTGATTAACTCTATTAGTATTAGTTTTACTTGGATTTATTGCTGAGAGGATAGCATACTTAAAAAATTGATTGTCATTATTACGAACATTGACACATGCTTTTTTCTTTTGTATAAATGGTGGTAGAGGAATATACGAGCTGCCCTGGATCGGAGAATATTTTCTCATATTTATACTCAGACTTGTAATACTTTTTAGAGCCCAGCCAGAAAAATTCTTTTTCCAGAAATTCTTTTATCTGTGTTAAAATAGAACCTTTGATATTTATTTTGAACCATTCTTCTAGATCCGTTGACATGAAAATTCAAGTACTTGTAGTTGTAATATATTTAATATCGGTCATTTCTTCACTGCTTTTCTGTATGGAAAATTCTGCGGTGAAATCCGAATTCACTTTCAGAGCACTATATTCTTCTAAGCATGACTGTGCATGTACTTTAAAGAGTTCTTGGGCGTCATTTAAAAAACTTAAAATATCCACATGATTTATATTTACCACTACACCAGTTCTAATTCTGTTTTCTAAAGTTGACTCTCGCCATTCAACAGAAGCTTCTGTTTCTTCAGATTGCAGACTACCTCCTCGTTAGAGATGATGTTTAAATTGAACTTGAATACCCGAAAGATGTAATACATAAGTTTGACATCTCTGCTTTTCTTTTCTTGTGAGATCAGAATTAGCAATTTTTTTCATTTAATTTCTCTAAACTACCATTGCGCATATCTCTCCAATAATGGAGATCGGTATTATTCAGTTCATTTACATTTTGTAAAGTATCACGGAGTACTTGCACAAGACGTGCAAAGAAATTAATTAAAGACATTTTTTTTTCTTTCTAAATTAACTTTATTTAAAATTAATAAAGTTTTTAAAAAAATTAATTTAAAATAACCTTTCGTAAACACAAACTTTCACGATTAGTAAAGTTTAGTCCCGACGACTATGTACACTCACGATTCCTCTGACGAAGTATGCTCATCCAGAAAACTTCAGTCCTTTTTAAAGCTTAAGTTAATCTAAGGAGAGATGGAAAATTCGATTAACTAACCAATGGTAAAACAAAGTGCAAGTTTTTTATAAAAAAGAGAGTTTCCACGGGTAGGGATGAATTTTTTTACCTTTTTTAACCTATCAAAATCATTTCTTAGTTTCAACCAATGAGGGTTGAGCAATTTTCCATCGTCCAATCTTAAAAAAGCAAGAGAGGGAATGGCTTGTCATAAACTTACGATTTGAAAATTTTCTATTCTCATTTCCCGATATAAATTCATACTGAAATATCCAAGCTACGAGACGGCTAGATTTCATGATTACGATATGCTGTTCAAAAATTATATCATGCAGTCTGCGATAGAAAAAAGCATTTATATATGTGGTATTCAAGGATTTCAAAGGATATCAGAGAATTCTTTTATTTTTAAAGAAGTTAGTTTTCTCAATTTTAGAAAAACAACTTTACCTACTATCTATTTTTTCCAATCTCCAATTACATGGGAGGATCTAAAGGCCGAAGAAAAATGCATGGCTCAGTGGGTGGAAAAGTTCATGGTATAACGTGGAATTCCGGAAATATTCCATATCATCGTCTACAACGAGTTTTCCAAATCTGTTCGAGAAAAATCAAAAAATTATTCGTCAAGGGAGAGCAGAAAGTACAATGGTTGAAAAATCTTTTACCAAATGTGTAAGTAAAAATTTATTTACATTTTTTATATTCAAATCAAACTTTTTCTATGCTTTTTTATACTTTGTTTATACTTTTTTATACTACTCCTATACTTTATAATACTTATTCATACTTTTTAACACTTTTTTCTTACTTTTTAATACTTTTTTCATAATTTTTATTACTTTTTTCATACTTCTTAATACTTTTTTCATACTTTTTAATACTTTTTTCATACTTTTCAATACTTTTTTCATACTTTCTAATACTTTTTTCATACTTTTTAATACTTTTTCATACTTTTATATTATAGTTTAATTAACCTGTTTATTTTATTCGCAGGTAAATTTTAAATGTTGAAGATTTCGGCTGTCCAGGATTAAAAGAAATAATAAGTGATAGATAGATAGATGATAGATAAGCATTTATTCGTATAGGTATACAAAAATGCGTGTAACAAAATGTGTAATTATAAATATTGCACTTAAATACAGATGTCACAGTCAAAGAGCTAATCCTAATAATACTCAAAAAGTAAGTCACTATAAAAAGCTATATCACAGAATGATACAAACAAAGATTGAAATAATAAAAATACACGCAATAATACAATAAATTAAAACCAGTCATTCCTTATCTATCAGTCAAAATGTTAAAATTAAAATTTAAAAGTATATAACAATATTTAAATAAAATAAGACAATAAAAAGTATATGTAAAAGCATACGACGCAGTCAATATAATAAAATGAAATCATTCACCCACCAGTCACACAATAAATACATTCACACCTTAAGCCTATATTAAGGACATTACAAAAATAAATTAACATATTAATTAAAAATATTAAATTCAATCGAGGTCGAGCAAGTACCCCCTCACTGCCGATTTGAACCTGCTGAGAGATGGAAGATGTTTAATCTCAGCAGGCAGGGAGTTCCAAAAATGCGCACCTTGAACTCTGAAAAAATTTTGTTTTTTTCAGTTTAGAAAAAGAAGTAGAGGGTCTACTTCTCTTAGCTTCAGGAGAATTTTTTTCACTCCTACCAAGAAATTTCCTTGGCCTCTTTTTAGATCTTCCTGTAGATTTCTATCTTGATGTTGGTCAATAAATCTGCCTCTTATTTCTCTTTGATTATTTGACATTTTTGAGGTCAGTAATTTTAATGTCAATTCAAGCTTTTGACGCTTTAAATACACTTTCTATTTAGATAAACGTAGAATTTCAGGCGCATATAAATAAATACGAAATAACTCGCGAAGGTGTAATTTATTAAGGGGTATCCTCATACCAGCATAGAGTCCTACCTTATCTACTTCTAATTTATGTATTGTAATTAAAATTTAACTATTCATGGCTAAAATTTATAGTAGAGGCACATTCTCAACATTCTAAAGAATTTATTGCAATGCTAAAAGACAATATAAGGATAAAAATAAAGACGAAAACTGCATGATACGAATATCTATGACTACATTGGATGGCTAATCGTATTAAGCACTTTTCATCTTTATTTTTACCCTTACATTGTCTTTCATCACTGCAATAATTTCTTTGGAATGTTAAGAATGTGCCTCTACTATAAATTTTAGCCATGAACGGTTGAATTTTTATTAAATGTATCGTTCAAATGTAGATAAGAACTGTATGCTGGTATGAGGATCCTTCTTAAAATTTAATAATTTGATGTAAATTAAATCACAAAATCTACTAATAATTTTTTAAATGCACTTTAAATAAACAAAATAACTGCAAACTGACCATACAATCAACTGAGACTGACTGTAATGTAGCGAATGATATGAGCCGAAAGCACGAACGCGCGATATTCAAATTGATTAAAAATTATATGAATAACTATGTGCCACTCGTTTTCTTACAAAATCAAAACGGAATAAAATATCGATATAAAACTTTTTAGAGCTTAAATCAAGATAAATATTTTGTTAAAATTAAAAAAATTAACTCTTTTTTTTAATCAATCCTAAAAAAATTAATAAAAATTTAAAAAATATAATTTAAAATAATTCTTAAAATTTTTTAAATTTGTAAAAATTATATGATTATAGACTTAATAAATAAAAACAAAATTAAATTTCTTAGAAAAAACTTTTTGGAGATTAATTAATGATTTATGAATTATTGAATCAAGCAATATAAAAATAATTTCTTATAATGTTTTAATAAGGTTAGCTGAAAATTCGAAAAAAATCTCAAAATAGCAAAATCAACAAAAAAATCAATTAAAAGTTTATCCTACTAATTTCTTCATAAAAGCAAAACCAAATGAGATAGGGTAAAAACATTTTTTGGAGCTTATTCTACAGTAAATTTTCTATAAAAAAAGCAATAAATCCAAATTCGATTGTGGGACCGGAAAAAAGTGTTTCGTGCCCTTAAAAAGAAAATCATAGAAATGAAAAAAGAAAAACATGCAATTGTGAACATTAATCTTTCAAAAGAAAAAAACATCTTCGGACTCCCTACCGTATGGGACCACCTACAAATCAAAGAAAGAAGACGCAACTTTTATGGGTTTATACACACATTGGATTCTAAATCACATGGAGTAGGGAAGGGTAGGCGTGAATAAAAAAACTGAAATTCATAAAATCACATGGAGAAGGGGCTACTCCTATATGCTTATACACACGTCGGATTCTCGATCATTTTGAGGAGATAGATTTATTGATTTAATTTTATTTGGCTTCGGGGTACAAACCCTGTATGGCACTAAAATTTAAATACACCGACGAAATACAATAATATTCTTTATGACTATACATAAATTGAAAAATAAAATAAAATATTCGATTCATTTTGATTTTAACTAAGCAATAACTATTACAAAATTAACTAAATATATACTATTATATGCTAAATAGCAAAAGCAGTACTAATTGATAGCATCAAGTAAAATACAAAAGTGATATAAAGAATTTTAATGATATTAATAACAGCAATAATATCTACAAACAAATAAAGCAGTATACTAAAGTTATCAGCAAAAACACAAAGCAATAATTTCAATTTAACAAATCAGTTATTTAATATTCTCATATATGTAATGCTGTAATAAATCTAGCAAATTCCCATTGACTTGCTTATGTCATAGTGACTACTGAGTCATTCAGCCGGCACTCAGCTCACGCTGCCACAACTAACATTCATTCAGGAAGAGATCCATTCCTATCATACAGAGATCGTTTGAAAGAAAAAGAAGCTTTAGGAGAGAATGACTCCAATGAAGACAGCTCATTGTTGAAGTATTCAGCTGCCGAGAAGGCAAAAGAATGCTGAAAAGCCGCAGTACGAATGTTCGGACACATAAATAATCTAGGAGGAAGCCTGGATGAAGAACGCACTGATGCGTCAACATGTTGCCTTACGAACCTAGAGGCTAAGTAAGATAGATTACCATGAGTGACCACGTTATAGGCCAAAGAAATTTTCAGATAAAGGTATCTATTCTGTACAGAAAGCCAACGATAGTCTAGACGAAAGGGCGTAACCCTACTACGTCTACCTATGTAGCCATGAACAAAACGAATGCAGGCGTTAAAAGCTCTATGCAAGCGTAGATTTAGGGTTTGCGGAAGGTCGTCATAGGCAACCGCAGCATAATCAAAAAGTGGAAAAATCAGGGACTCAACTAATTGTTTCCCCGTTTCTTGAACCAAAGCATGCTTATAGAACTTCAGTGAACGAAGAGTAGCGTGCACCTAATGGATGGTAAAAGAAACCTGTTCGTTCCAATCAAGTGTAGAGGAAATCCACAAACCAAGGTTTCTAACCACTGAAGAATAAGGAGCGAGCATATCGCCAATCACTATATTAGGAACAGAAATCTCCTTTAAGAGGCGGCCGTATCATTCTGTCCTTGTCTAATCTAAATTGTCGTTATTATAAATAAATAAAATATTTTCATAGAAAAGTAAGACAACCGCCCAATAGAGCAAAAGACAAGCAAACAATTCTTTTCTATGAAAAAATATGAAATTTTGATTATTTTTCGAATGAAGTCTGAAACGAAAAAACAGTTCAATCAACTCAATCAAGTTCGATTGTTTTTCCGTTTCAGACTTCATTCGAAAAATAATAAAAATTTCATATTTTTTCATAGAAAAGAATCGTTTGCTTGTCTTTTGCTCTATTGGGCGGTTGTCTTACTTTTTTATAAAAATATGTTATTTATTAATAATAACGAAAATTTAGATTAGACAAGGACAGAATGATACGGCCTCCTCTTAAACGAGTAATATACTGATCAATTCTGATAAATTATATTATAACTAAGTTTTGTAAGAATATGCTTTTGAGCATGCATACACTTCAAAGAACATCAAAGGTACATTCAACCAAAAAATTAATTATAATTCAATAAACATCATAATCGTTAAAACAAAAAGACGAAGTTATCCTTTTCAACGTAAACGTCAACCACATCATCATCATCGTGAGATCTCATGTGAGATTGGGTATTGGGAAAAAATAATTTTTTTGCACACGAGATCTTAGATGAGATCTCATGTGAGATATGGTATTGGGAAATATTAATTTTTTTGCACATGAGATCTCACCTGAGATCTCACGTGAGATCGGGTATCAGGAAAAATTAAATTTCGCGGCACATGAGATCCAACGTAAGATCTTATGTGAGTTCTCATATGAGATCTCGTTTTATTTTCAATCGTGAGAGCTCATGTGAGATCTCGTATGAGATCGCACGTGAGATCTCATGTCATTTTTTTCAGTAGGGTTGTACAAGTTCTTACGTGTATTTACGTAATTGTACGAGTTGTTACGTGTTTTTAGGTCTATGTAAGAGTTTGCACGTGTTTGTACGTGTTGTTACGTGTGTGTACGTGTCTGTACGTAATTGCAAGTGTGTACGTGTTTTTACGTGATTGTCCGTGTTTGTACGTGTGACTACATGTTTTTATGTGTATGTACGTGTTTTTATGTGTGTGTACGTGTTTGTACGTATTCTTACGTGTGTACGTGTTTTTACGTGTCCGTACGAGTTCATTCGTGTCTGTGCGTAATTGCAAGTATGTGTACGTGTTTTTACGTGATTGTCTATGTTTGTACGTGTGTGTACGTGTATGCACGTGATTGTACGTTTGTGCACGTGTTTTCACATGTGTGACGTGTTTCACATATTTGTACGTATATGTACGAGTTTGTACGTGTTGCTACGTGTGTGTACGTATGCACATGTATTTTTTGTGTATTTTCGTGTTTGTACGTGATTGTACATGACTGTACGTAATTGTACGTGTTTTTGAGTGTCTGTAAGTGTCTGTACGTCTTCGTACGTGTCTGTACGTGTTCCTTAGTGTGTGCACGTATTTGTACGTGTGTGTACGGGTTTGTAGTGGGTGCGAGTTCTAACGTGTGCGGACGTGATTGTACGTAACTGCACGTTTTTTACATGTGATACCACACAAATACACAGACATACACCTTGAAACATAATAGCACACACTTGCACACGCTTATACACGGACATGGACATACGCATACGCACACATATTGTTGATGATATTATTATTCAGAATCAAGTTATTTATTTCTATAATAATAAGAAAGTTTTAACGATGACAGTGACCGTTGCGTTTATGATGATGTGGTTGACGTTTACGTTGAAAAGGATAACTTCGTCTTTTTGTTTTAACGATTATGATGTTTATTGAATTATAATTAATTTTTTGGTTGAATGTACCTTTGATGTTCTTTGAAGTGTATGCATGCTCAAAAGCATATTCTTACAAAACTTAGTTATAATATAATTTATCAGAATTGATCAGTATATTACTCGTTTAAGAGGAGGCCGTATCATTCTGTCCTTGTCTAATCTAAATTGTCGTTATTATAAATAAATAAAATATTTTCATAGAAAAGTAAGACAACCGCCCAATAGAGCAAAAGACAAGCAAACAATTCTTTTCTATGAAAAAATATGAAATTTTGATTATTTTTCGAATGAAGTCTGAAACGAAAAAACAGTTCAATCAACTCAATCAAGTTCGATTGTTTTTCCGTTTCAGACTTCATTCGAAAAATAATAAAAATTTCATATTTTTTCATAGAAAAGAATCGTTTGCTTGTCTTTTGCTCTATTGGGCGGTTGTCTTACTTTTTTATAAAAATATGTTATTTATTAATAATAACGAAAATTTAGATTAGACAAGGACAGAATGATACGGCCTCCTCTTAAACGAGTAATATACTGATCAATTCTGATAAATTATATTATAACTAAGTTTTGTAAGAATATGCTTTTGAGCATGCATACACTTCAAAGAACATCAAAGGTACATTCAACCAAAAAATTAATTATAATTCAATAAACATCATAATCGTTAAAACAAAAAGACGAAGTTATCCTTTTCAACGTAAACGTCAACCACATCATCATAAACGCAACGGTCACTGTCATCGTTAAAACTTTCTTATTATTATAGAAATAAATAACTTGATTCTGAATAATAATATCATCAACAATATGTGTGCGTATGCGTATGTCCATGTCCGTGTATAAGCGTGTGCAAGTGTGTGCTATTATGTTTCAAGGTGTATGTCTGTGTATTTGTGTGGTATCACATGTAAAAAACGTGCAGTTACGTACAATCACGTCCGCACACGTTAGAACTCGCACCCCTACAAACCCGTACACACACGTACAAATACGTGCACACACTAAGGAACACGTACAGACACGTACGAAGACGTACAGACACTTACAGACACTCAAAAACACGTACAATTACGTACAGTCATGTACAATCACGTACAAACACGAAAATACACAAAAAATACATGTGCATACGTACACACACGTAGCAACACGTACAAACTCGTACATATACGTACAAATATGTGAAACACGTACACACATGTGAAAACACGTGCACAAACGTACAATCACGTGCATACACGTACACACACGTACAAACATGGACAATCACGTAAAAACACGTACACATACTTGCAATTACGCACAGACACGAATGAACTCGTACGGACACGTAAAAACACGTACACACGTAAGAATACGTACAAACACGTACACACACATAAAAACACGTACATACACATAAAAACATGTAGTCACACGTACAAACACGGACAATCACGTAAAAACACGTACACACTTGCAATTACGTACAGACACGTACACACACGTAACAACACGTACAAACACGTGCAAACTCTTACATAGACCTAAAAACACGTAACAACTCGTACAATTACGTAAATACACGTAAGAACTTGTACAACCCTACTGAAAAAAATGACATGAGATCTCACGTGCGATCTCATACGAGATCTCACATGAGCTCTCACGATTGAAAATAAAACGAGATCTCATATGAGAACTCACATAAGATCTTACGTTGGATCTCATGTGCCGCGAAATTTAATTTTTCCTGATACCCGATCTCACGTGAGATCTCAGGTGAGATCTCATGTGCAAAAAAATTAATATTTCCCAATACCATATCTCACATGAGATCTCATCTAAGATCTCGTGTGCAAAAAAATTATTTTTTCCCAATACCCAATCTCACATGAGATCTCACGTGAGATCTCATGTGCAAAAATAGTATATTATGCGTCAAGGCCGCAAAATATATCATTCTTTGCGAGTGCATGCTGAGGGGCCTAGCGTAGCGAGGCCGCTCCAGCTGCACGAGCAAGAATGATACGTTTGTGGCCGTGACTGCATATACTTTTTTTTTGCCCGAAGGCCGCTAAGCGGAAGCTGGGGCAGAGCCTCCCTCCTAAAAAAAAACAATTGATAATTCTGAAAATATAAAAGAATTCAATAAAAAATTCAATTATAAATAATAAATAACTAATAATTCTTAAAATACAATAAAAAAATATAATGAAAAAATTTGATAATAAAAACCACTAATAATTGTTAAAATATAAAATTAATATTAAAAAAAATACAATAAAATATAAAATAAAGCTAAACTATAAAAATTATAATTAAAAATATTATTTAAAAAAAGAAAGAAAAAGTTTTGAAAAAATAGAATTAAAAAAAATCGATTATAAAAACGACTAATAATTGTTAAAATATAACATTAAAATTAAACAAAAACACAACAAAATATAAAACAAAAACTAAACTATAAAAATTATAATTAAAAAATATTATTTAAAAAAGAAAAAGAAAAAGTTTTAACACGCGAAACTTGTAACTATCTCTTTCTCTCGCTCTTTCCTTTTCTTTCATAATACCCATATATTGAGTCTAAGTCATTCGTTGACGCATACCCAGTATAGTATATGTGAGAAAAGGATAGCGATATTAAGGGAAGCGAGCAATTCATTAAGATTAATTCCAAGAATCAGAGACGTCGAGAACGTTTTTTTGCAAACTTTTATTAAAATAATACATTGGATATACACATTTTTCTTTTGCGGCCTAGGGCAAGAATACACTATTTTGTGCTCCGTATACAGGACACAAAAATTCATTTTGCGGCCTGAGGACAAAAAAATTTTATTTTCTCCTACACTTATAGCTATAATCAATGTCAACAACATCAAATCTGCAATTTGGTCTATAATTCAATTAATTTTTATATATTCTAACATTATGATTAAATGATTCTACTCTACATCTACAAAACAATCGTTATCTAAGGCATGCTATTATGGATTATGGTTTGAAACTATATTCGAGCATAATTATACTTGGCGATTAAATAATAATAAAAACAAACGAATTTTTTTACAAAGATTTAGACAATATTTACAAGTAATAGTTAAGAATTTAGTCACTACAATTATACATATCGCCTTTTACACTTGAGAAAGCCATTACTTTTCAGTAAGGTCTGGAGCGATGCCGTTCGTATACAAAGGTTTGTACAGAATTTGTGTATTCACAAATTGAGTTACTTATTTCATATCTCAAACGAAATCATGTATACGAGGCTCGGGGTAAGTCCACTGATTAATCACAGTTTCTCTAATCCATAGGTAGTGTCGTTTTATGACGCACGCTGCATCTGGTTTAGATTTTCGGCTTAACACGTTTTACCAATTGTTACACAATTTGCATGTCGCCGTAAAAACAGTTGCAGCTTTATTTATGTCTTAGAACATTATGACAAACTACCTTCAATGAACTGACAGTGACTTAGTACTTGATATTTTTTTTTCATCATACTGATAAATTATTTTTACATATCATTTACAATTGTATAGAACTAGGAGACCAAGAAAAACTAGTTAAATACTTCCCTCTGGCCAATAAAAATTACATGAGTAAGGTGAAATCACGGGCCTCAGTCCGCAGCGATCAAGAGAACCATGGCAATAAAATAGAGGAGAAGATGATATCTCCAATCCCTAGTTAAAATAAAAATGTGCATTACTGTTTGAAATAGTTTAAAATTATTTAAAACTGTTTATAACCGTTCAAAATGGTTAGTAAGTCTGGAATTTGGGACATTTAAAACAGTTATAATCAGTTTTCAACATTTTCTAACAGTTTTAAACAAAACAGAATAATTTGAAACTAAACTGAACATTTTCTCGTATAAAAAATAAAAAAGAATTTAAGGGCTACTCTGTTCAAACAATTCTTTATTTAACGACGTTTCGACCTCGTCATAGAGGTCCTTTTCAAGCTAATCGTTCTCGAAGTCACATAATTTTAGCTATAAAAATATAAAAATTTACTAACTGTAGCTCTCGATAAGATTTCGACAATGTTATTTTTATAGCTAAAATTATGTGACTTCGAGAACGATTAGCTTGAAAAGGACCTCTATGACGAGGTCGAAACGTCGTTAAATAAAGAATTGTTTGAACAGAGTAGCCCTTAAATTCTTTTTTATTTTTTATTGTCATTGTACTGTTCGTAGCTTCTTACATCATATTTTCTCGTATATATTATATGAATTTTAATATGTATAAAAAATTTTTTACAAACACAAAATTATGAAACAATGTTTGAAATCATTTCGAACTTTTTAAAACTATTTAAAAGTGTCTAGAACTGTTTAAAACTGTTTAAAACTGTTCAAGCTAATGAAAAATCGTTTATATTGATCTAAAATTGTTTTAAAATATTTTGAATATTAAAAATAATCTATAGTGTTACGTTTTCACGTAATTAATTTATTATATTGTGGGTATCTTTTTATCACGACTAAGCTTGGTAAATCCAAGTAGTCAATTTGCGTGAAGGTAATTAATTTAATAAGACGATATTTAAAATTTTTTAAATATTTAATAAACTGTTTGATTTATTATTACGTTAGTCGCGAGAGAGAGAAATGTCTACTGTACTACTGGTGTAAAATCGCTGATACGTCCTCGCTGCGCCGATCGTGGATTCGTGCTTCTATATGCTCTGGTCTCGTTCTAGTAGTCTACATCTCTCTTGGTGCTCTAGTGCCTCGTAGCCTAGTAGGCCGCGGCGTGGTTCGCCCGGTCGTATTTATACTTGCTGGGTTCGTTGTTTCCCACTTCTCTATTCTTCTAGAAGTTTCTACCTCGTGGCTTCTGTTTTTCCATGCTTCACTTTGTTCGTTCTCTACAGGTCTTAACTTGTCGGCTGGTTCGTCATCATTTCTTTCGATCACGAGTTGTTGCTAGCTGGTTTCCGACGTCTAGTCAGCGCTTTCTTACTGGCTTATTCATTTAGTTTAATATGTTTCTTATACTTCTACGCTATATTATTTTCTAGAATATTCCACCCGTAACACGTCTGAGGCCGCGGTATCGACGTCCTCGTCGATTAATTACCTATATTTAAAAAAAATTTTTTTTTTATATAATTATTAAGTGTACCTAACCTATATATCTATGGGTAACTGTTACAATCTTTGTGTAGAGTTGTGTAGTGTACCTAACGATTACAAATCTATTCTATATCTCTCTCTCTCTTAATACATTATTATTTAGTTCTGGTACATATGGATTTTGTTTAAACAAAAATTTTTATTTTATTATTCTTCTTTATTATGTCTTCAATAATTTTTATAATGTGGATACTTTAGATGTTGACGTTGACACACGATAGTATCTGGTAGATGGCTTAATTTATTTCTTGAAAGTGATGCACTTGTTTGCGTGTATGTACTTCTTTGGGTCTGTATTTGTATCTGAAAACATTCTTTTCTGATTAATTATAGGGGACCCTCCATGGCTGGAGCCTTCCAAATTAAAATAATTAATTCCTAATGTATCCTTCTGGATTATCTTTTATTTATGTAATATTAGGTTTGATTATAAGCATATTATAACCCCTGTATACCTGCAATACGTTAGACAAGTAATTTTAATTGATCTTTTTTTGTTTATTAGTGGTTATTTATTAGTTCTGTGTTATCTCCAGTGTTCTATTTTATGTTTATTTGGTTATTAATTACCATTTTTGCACTATTTGACCATTGGTATATTTAAGGCAATTTTATAAATAATTTAAATAACGTTGCAATTATAATTATTCTTAAAAGTATTATTATGTAATTTAATAATATATTCTTAATTGCAAAATTACAGTTTAGTTTTGTTTCGATTAAGTCATTAGGTCCTGAGATACTGGCTTATAAACAATCTATTGTTTATTTGAAAATTGTTATAACATGATATTTGTATATGGATTTATTTATGAGATATGAATATATAGTTGCATTTTTGTAATTCTTGAAATTCGATATAAACAATTTAATTTGTTAATGATAATTATTATTATTTATTTTAATTTATATGGGATTACAACCCTTATGCTTAATTGTAAAATTACAGGTGGTTTTGCAATTGATAAGTTTATTAGTATTCGAGATAATAATTTGTTAATTAATAACTGAAGTTTTTAATATTGGACCCGAAAGTCTACCCTTAATTAACAAATTAGGGTCAGGTAAGAAATTTTTATCTATGTAATTTTCCGAGATATTAGCATTTATTTATTAATTTACGACTTTCATATTTGGGTAGCTTTTTGTCTCTATATTGGTACTATGTTGTTCCGATATGGTTTTAAGCCATATTTCACGTTTTATTTGCGTTTATTTATAATTTTTATTGATAAATTAATTAATTAATTAATACTTTTATTATTTAACTTAGGTCATGTGTTGATTCCATGTATTAACTTTTTAATATTATTTATTAATTAATTATGTGAACATCTAGATTTCGTATATGTTTTGTTATATTAATAATTGTGAATGCGTTTAACCGTCTTAATTAATTTTCTTACTTCATGGCTATATATCGAGCACGCGTTTCATTCCTCTTTGTGCGGATCTTCGTACTTTGTACGCTTGGTGGCACATGTATATGCATGGTTGTGTGAGATGGCGTCGTGTCACCTATGTGTGCTTGTACGTATACGCGTGCATGGTAGTGAGAGAGAGCGTCGTGTCACATTTGTGTGCGTGTTTGGCTTGTACGTATACTCGCGTATGGTTGTGGGAGAGGGCGTCGTGTCACATTTGTGTGCGTCTATACGTATATGCGCGCGTGATTGTATGCACTCTATGCATATAGCTATAGATATAGCTTACAGTGTAGCTTGCACGTTACCGTTGCAGTATATACTTCTATTATTTTTGTTTCTCTTTGATTTTTAATTGCTTTCCCATAATTTATTGTAGGGTTTTTTTTGCGTATTAGAATTTGTTGTTTATGTCATTTAAATTATTTTAATTTTATAATGTATTAATAACTTATGCTCGTTTAATATGATTCTTAATGAACAATATTACGTATTATTTTCATTAAACCCTTGTTTCTATTAATTTATTTATTTGCATTAATTTTAATATAATATAATTATGTATGGTTATATATATTATTTCAATTATTGTTCTATTTTCAATGTAGTTATATATATGAAGTTTTATATGTTATTTCTAATAACTTTTATACTCTTTGTATTAGATTTAATATGTAGTTTAATATAATTTTATTTTTTGTACTGTTTCTAATGTCTAAATCTATTTAGTTTAATACAATCAACTATGTAGAGTTTATGTAGTATTACTAATTACTTGTATTTGAATTCTATAAGTCGGCTTCAAAACTTATACAAATTGTATTTCAATGTTTAATTTTAATTTTATAGTATTTTTGTGTCTGCACATGTATACACATACATTTACAATATCAATTTTTTTTTTCTTATATCTATACATTTATAAAATATGCTTGTATACTTAGTTTTCTTATTGTTACTTTTCTTTTTTTTGCTTTAATCATTATAATTTTTGTTTTCTTTTTCTTTAATATCAATTATATACTATTATAATTTCCCTGTAATAACAATTATTTTGATAATAATAACATTTCATTTAATATAAGTATTAACTTCTGCTGTAATAATATTTTTGTATTAATAATTGTATTACTGTAAACGCAAATTCTTGTTGCAGTAATAATAATTCTTTTTCTTTTTATTTATAATAATTTTTTTTTTGTTAATAATGATTCCTTTTCTTTGTAATAATATTTTTTTTGCTCTCTTTTTTTTTTATTTATAAAATAGTAATTATAATACTTTTTTGTGATAATGATTGTTCTAATATTGATTTTTTTTGTAATAATAATTCTTTTTTTTTGTTTTGATATCAATATATTGTCGGAGTTCATGGTTTAAGATAGTTATGCTCGCTTTATTCTGTCTTATGACAAACATTTTTTTTGTTTACGTAGCTTTTTCTTATATGTTACAGTTGACGCTTGCTTATAATTATAATAATTATACTTAAGGGGTGTCCTCATACCGGCACAGAGATCTACCTTATCTACATTTAAATTATGCATTTTAATAAAAATTTAACTATTTTTTACTAAAATTCATAGAAGAGGCATATTCTTAACATTATAAAGAATTTATTGCAACGTTAAAAGACAGAATAACTGTGAAAATGAAGACAAAAACTGCATAATACGATTATTCATAACTACATTGAAAAGTTAATCGTATTAAGCAGTTGTCGCCTTTATTTTTACCCTTATATTGTCTTTTAACGTTGCAATAAATTCTTCGGCATGATAAGAATGTGCCTCTCCTACGAATTTCAGTCATGAATAGTTAAATTTCTATTAAAATTCATAATTTAAATGTAGATAAGGTAGAACTTTATGTCGGTATGAGGATTTCCCTTAAACATTAAAAATTTTTTTGTTCAGTGTCAGCATTTCTAAAAATTTTTTTTTTCAACATCATTCTTAAATTTATTTATTTTAGTGAAAATATTCTAAGATTTATTTTCGTTTATGCAAGCTTTCACTTGATTTTTCTTTACTTATTTGTTATAATCTATTCCCTCTTCTTGCATTATGTTGCTTCTTCTTTTTTTTTCTCTCTTTTTTTTTGGCACAATATTCTTGTTTTTAGATTTTTTTTTTGTTTTAATTGTTCATGTCTCTTTCTCTCTAGTTGTTGATATATGTATGTACATTTTCTTTTTACGTATACATCCTTTTACTTATGTTATTAATGTCCTTCTTTTTTTTCTATTATTCTTACTACTCTCATTAATACTCCTATAACTAATCTTTTTATAGGATTATTATAATAACCTTCGTCTTTAATTTATAATAATCCATTTATCGATGTATTTTCAGTTTATATATTAGTTTTATGTAATGTTTAACACACTTTTTCTGCTTTTCTTTATTTTTGTTCGGTAAGTTATTACCGTTTGTGTCGGACTTGTCACGCACTCTCAGAGTGTGGAGCCGTATCACAAAGATCTTAGAATTCCACTTGTGGATCATTTTTATTGTAGAAAATGGACAGGTAGCACGTGTGCATCCTGTAACTATTTCTTGATTGCGTAATGAGCAAGACGTACTTGCCATTCCACATTTTGTCTTAATAATATGTGTGTATTATTTTTCTATTTTTTTTTCTTGAAGGTGTATTGCCGTAGATAGACGTCAGATTCGAGTACTACGCGCTCACATTCCTCATGGGATTGGGCTGCATATTGGACACGAACCAAACGTATTAGAGACTTTTCTTTATGATCCTTACGGTAGAAGGTTGATCGTGTTTTGCTTTTTGAGAGTTTTGCATTTTACCTTTTCTTAATTTTCCTTTTTTTTCTTTTATTATATATATTTATTTTTGATGTACATAAAATTGTTGTCCTCTTTTTCGTTTATAATCATGATGTTCTTATTTCCTTGATGCTAAGATTTAACTAGACTCTATGTGCTTTATGTTGGTCGATTTTTTTTTTTTTTTTTTTTTTTTTTTTATAATGCAAGGAGAAGGGGCATTAATAATTCTACATAGCAAATTCAACTAATATATATATATATACATGTTTTTTTTATTATATTAGTTATTAATTATATCAGTGAAATCTTGAACAAACGAAATATCTTGTATTTACATCTTATTGTATTTATTATTTTTTTCTTAGTTCTTTTTAGAATTACTGACAATGATCATATACATTGATAATAAATTTTGTTTTACTACGTTCTAAATGAACTTATGTGTAATATAAGTATGAACCTTTCTCTGTTTTAACTTAATAATAATGCTCATTAAGGCGTAATTTCTTTTTTTTTCTCTTTTATTTCCTTTTTTTTGCTTGCAATGTTATTTTATAATTATTATAATGATTGTGTATAAAATATTTTATATATATTTATATATCATTTGTTTTTCTATAAATTTTTTCTTACATCAATTTCTTTTATGTATGTGTATACTTTTTGTATTTTATAAATTGCTGATTAAGACTTAGTCTGCATGTTATATGAATACATTGAAATACACTTTGTTATACTATGAACTGACTTATTTTTTGTCGTGGCTTTTAACTTACTGACATGTATATATGTTTGTATGTTTGTAATGAATGACTTATGTGTAGGTAATTTTATCTTTTATATTTCCTTTTAGTTATTATTTTATTTTATAATATTGTATGATTGTCGGCGTCTGAGGGCCGCGGAAAAAATTTTATTTTATTAATCCTATGATTATTATATTATATTTTATTAATATTTGATGATCTTCGGCGTCTGAGGGCCACGGATAAAATTTTATTTTACTAATTTTATGTATTATTCATAGAATTTTATAGTTATTATCCATATTCTTTATTCATTTTCTCATGTTTTGGTTTCTTCATTAAGTAAACCATTTCTCCTTCTCTAAGGTGTTTCATGTTTTGCTTTTGATCGTAATAACATTTTGATTTATAATTTGATGGCGTTAAATTAACTTTAGGTGGTTTTAGTACTATCCACATAAATGAGGAATACGGGTTCTCCGATGATTTATTAATTTCCGATTCCAAATATTCTTCTATGAGTTGGTGTCTGAATCTTTTAGTTTTTACTGGTACTTCTGTAATTAACTCATTTTTATGCCTTACTAAATGTGTTTTTCTTAATTTTTCTCCAGGTGATTCAATTATAAATGGTTTTTCTTTTATCGATTCATCAATGTTTTCTATTTTTTCTTTATTTAAATGCTTTGATATTTTGAATTCACTTTGTTTAAATACCTTTGCTGCTTTATTCTCATTTTCCTCGCTAGATATATGTAAAATTTGCGCACGTAGCATCATTTTATTCGCTTCATTATTATTTATTCTTTTATTATTATTCATTTTAATCATTTCTTTATTATATATTATTTCTTCATTATTCATAATATTCTTGACTTCGCATGCATCTAACTTAACTTCTGGCGACTTTACTTCTATCGCACTTTCATAAATATTAATACATATGGCATATGCTTTGCCTTCACTATTTTTAGCTTCAAAATTGCCAACTAAGATGCCCGATCCTGTATCTTGGAGCGGTACGAATTCTATATCTTCACTTATATCTTTGACACGTGCATAATTAATTTGTCTTGTATGAGGAGTGACAATAAAGCATTCTTCTTCAATAAATGGTATTATATTGTTATTTAATTCTAAGCATTTACGAGCGGCATTAACTTGCCCTTTATATTTATTAATCATATCCCAACCTATTTATCCGTCGGCATCTATTGGAAAATCATCTGGGACTAGTTGTACTTCACATAATATATTATTCAGAAATAGATTTACCTGTCCTTAAGACATGCATTCACCTGGAATGACACCGTTTATTGTAACGATCTTATGTGAATTTATATACATAAAATTTGATATCATACTTTCTTTTATAACTGATACGTTGGCTCCTGTATCGACGTAAAAACGACCTTTTTCTGTTTTTAAAAATGGTCCACATAACTCAACTATTGGAGGCTTCCTCCCAGCTTGTATAAACTTTATAGTGCATTTTCGAAAGCTGGACCGCTTATATATCTCGGCCTGACTGCTAGATTGCTCGACTCCACAGGACCCTAGCGTCGAGCATCTTGGGAGTTTGAAGGTTCCATATTACCTTGATTATCTATTTGTTCGTTACAGTTAAAATTATTATCTGATCCTCTATCAAAAACATCTCGCCCGTTATTAATATTGTTATCATAATTATTAGTGTTATTATCAATATTATTTCGATGACGTGTCTTGCTCTGATAATGATTCTGATTTCTATTATTATAGTCATCGCGATTATTATTGCCTTTGAAATTTCTATTATCTCGTGAGTTATTTTTATTATTTATATTTCCGTGAAATTCTCTGTTCCTTCATTATAAGGTCTTTGCTCGTTTATCTGTGATGTAGAATATATATCAGGTGTCGCGGAAGGCAGTGAATAAGGCATATAAATTACTTGAGGCATAATAGGTGCTGTCGTTGTGTAATTATTTCCCGTGAAGTTGTTTGTTTCTAGTGCATTTTCAAGTGCGTAACATTCTGCATATGTGTGACCTCGATTCTTGCAATATTCACAAAACTTGTTGTCGTATTCCTTTTTTCTACATTGCGCCTCTTGATGTCCCGACATATGACAATAACCACATAATTCAACTGTTGGTGCTAATCTAATGTTTGCATTTTGCTGTGCGCTACTCAAGTTTAATGCTGACAACTGATCTGCAATGCTTTTTAATATACTAGAGAGTTCTGAGGTATTTTCTGCTGAGTTGGTTGGCTGCTGCGTGAATCGTCTTGCGACTGTACGTTGTTCGAATGCGATAGCTTCGTGTATAGCGTCTTTTAACGTTGTGGGATTCTTTGACCGTACTTGATGTTGTAGTTCCCCCTCTAGTCCAAACATAAATTGTTCTAAGGCTTCCCTGTCTGCTTGATTTTTATATGTAGTTTTTTCGAAAGGCTGCAGTGTTCTGGTAGCATCGTAAAAATTAAGAAGACGATTATGCAAGATTTGCACTCTTAATCCGTAATCTCCTGCGCTCTCGCCAGGCATTTGTTTTATTATTTTTATTTCGGCTAATATAGTGTCAGCTCCACCGGCATAACTGTAATGTTTTGTCAAGTCAGCTAAGAGACCTTCTACTGTATTATACTGCGTTAACCGTGTTGTATAGCCTTCTGCTGCACGGCCTTTGAATTTTGAAGCTAAAAAATTTAATACTCATCTTTCTGCTTGCGGCCCATATGTTCTTATAGTGTCTCGCACTGATCTACAGAATAATGGTAGTACGTCAGAATTTCCGGCGAACGTGGGGATCGTATTTAATGCTTGATATAGCGATAGGCTGTTTGGTGGCTCTCTTGCTCTTTCTATTGGAGTTGAGTTTGCAAATTTTACATTTGCAGGCAAGTAATGGTTGTCGTAACCCATGAAAATATCCTCATCGTCGCCATAGTTATCCCATGCAGGTGCACCTTTCATACCTTGAAGGTTATCTCCTTTATAATTGCCGCTATTACAGGGTTTATTAGGCTCCAGTGCAATTTGAATTTCGTTAGTCGTTCGAGTATTTACTTGTTCTTTTAGCGGAGGATGAATTGACACTTCGTGATCGAGTCCATGTCTTCTTTCGTATTCATATATTTGCTGTAACATTCTTTCCCGTACTTTTCAATGGATTGTCTCCTCTTGTTGCTGGTTGGATGAGATTTTTAAGTTTTGTTCTGAGACTTTTTCGGCTTTGGTAAATACTTTAGGTCTGGTTTCATTGTATCCTTGACCTATTACTTCGTCTGCCTTTTCTACTGCTTCGTCTATTTTTTTCAATGTATTTGAGAGATATACTCTAGCTTCTTCTAAAAATTTCTCGTCGTCTTGTTCTAATTTATGTTTGCCGCCGTCTATTATTGCATTTAATTTTTCTAATGCTAACTCCATTAAACCTTTATTCTCGGAGTGTTGTATTGCACAGTCTGCCAAAGATAATGCGTTTCGAAGCTCTATGCGCGCTTCCTCTTCCGGGGTTCTCATAATTTGTTGAAGCGTTAATGGTGATATAAAACCCGCAGCTTCGTCACGTTGATCCGGTTTATTCGTTTCTTCAGGCATTTTTTTTTGTTTTACGCGACGTTTCCAATCGTATTATTTATATTTTATTTATATGTTGATATATATGTATTTTTTGTTGTATTTTTTGTTGTATTTTATTCGAGCAAGATTTACTTTAATAAATTCAGTTATAATTCACTCAAGTTAAAATAACTTTTCGCAACGTAATAATTAGTATTATTTTATACTGGGTGTAACCAAAATTCACTTTAATAAAACCGATTATTATTCACCTGATTTAATTAGGTTTTTACTCACTTTGCAGCTTAATGTTAGTGTTAATTAATATTGTTTTATAGTTAATTTAATAAAATTCACTTTAATGAAATCGAATATGGCTCAGTCGAGCTAAGTTTAACATGCACTTAATATTGATATTATAATCAGTTTAGTCAGAGTTCAATTTAATAAAGCACTAATAATTCATTTGAATAAAAATTCACTGTTAAGATTTTTCAACATGCAATTTAATATTGATAATATATTTAAATCATGCAGTATTTACTTTAATAAAATTTTAGCAATAATCCACTTGAATTAAATCAAAATTTTTAGACATGCAATTTAATAATTATTATAATTTGAAAGTTCGCAGCGGGCGCGTATTCCCCTCGTAGGACGTATAAGGTATGAAAATAAAATTTACTTACCCCAAGATAGTGATGACAGCGATGTACACGTAGAACATCCTCTCGTTGTAATAGTTCTTTTTGTAGTTAATGCTTCCTTCAGAAGTGATATCGTCGTGGCTGTTTCTAGCAGGTTTGGCTTCCTTCGTAGTACTGTTGAAGTTGCTTCTTGTAGATGTTGCTTCCTTCACAAGTGATGTTGTAGTTGTTTCTTGTAGATATATATTTTTCCTTCACAAGCGATACCTCACACCTAGCACCACTTTTTTATGTTACGTTTTCACATAATTAATTTATTATATTGTGGGTATCTTTTTATCACGACTAAGCTTGGTAAATCCAAGTAGTCAATTTGCGTGAAGGTAATTAATTTAATAAGACGATATTTAAAATAAACTGTTTGATTTATTATTACGTTAGTCGCGAGAGAGAGAAATGTCTACTGTACTACTGGTGTAAAATCGCTGATACGTCCTCGCTGCGCCGATCGTGGATTCGTGCTTCTATATGCTCTGGTCTCGTTCTAGTAGTCTACATCTCTCTTGGTGCTCTAGTGCCTCGTAGCCTAGTAGGCCGCGGCGTGGTTCGCCCGGTCGTATTTATACTTGCTGGGTTCGTTGTTTCCCACTTCTCTATTCTTCTAGAAGTTTCTACCTCGTGGCTTCTGTTTTTCCATGCTTCACTTTGTTCGTTCTCTACAGGTCTTAACTTGTCGGCTGGTTCGTCATCATTTCTTTCGATCACGAGTTGTTGCTAGCTGGTTTCAGACGTCTAGTCAGCGCTTTCTTACTGGCTTATTCATTTAGTTTAATATGTTTCTTATACTTCTACGCTATATTATTTTCTAGAATATTCCACTCGTAACAATAGCTTCAAACATAAAAAATTCAAAACTATTAAACACTGTTTCAAATCATTTCGAACTTTTCAAAACTTTTCAAAGGTGTTTAAAAATGTTTAAAACTGTTTAACTTAAATGTCTCAAATTTCACACTGATAAACTGTTTTAAACAGTTTTTAACAGATTTGAACATTTTTAAACATTTCATATTTCCGCTAGGGACTACAAACAATTCTGATATTTATTCATATGGAAAAAAGCGAAATTTATTTTCAAACTATTTTTTATCAATAAAGTAGGTCTAAAGCAAACCCTTCAAAATTTTGTTTTATAATAAGTCATTTATTTTTGTCGTTTTCTAATCTAAATCTCAACGTTATATTGTGTCATGAAACGAATTTTTGAAATAGTGTTATTCAAAAACTAAATTGTAATAAAAAGCTATAATTTTTTTTATAAATTATTGATTTTTCCAATATTATAGCATAAAAGAAAAAAATAATGTGACATTAGTGAGTGAGTAATAAAATAATCAATAATTGTTTATCAAAAACATGTATTATTTGTAAGATATTTGAAGAAAACAGACACATTTGTTCTAATAAATTTATCCTAGAGCAGGTCGCTCATCTTTGTCCTTTCATATTATAGAAATAAAATTTTATTTTCAACTGCAGAATTTTTAAAAAAAGGAAGCCTTATTTTTCATCTTAAAAATAGTTATTATACATTGTTTTGAAATGATATCAAATTAGTAAATGAAAATGTTTCTTTTATCACGGAATTTCACGCAAAATTTGTGACTGCACAGCGTAAAAAGTTTTTTTAACTTTGAAGAAGGTGTTTTTGAATAGAAGAAATACGGTGCAATGAAATGAATTTCTTTGAGTCAAAGAAAAATCATTTCTAAATTAATGAAATATTTTTTAAACTCAAGAAAAATCTTGAAATATTCTTTAAGAAAATATTATATTTGAAAAAAAAATGTTCGAATTTAGAAAAATATCTTACCGCGTGAAAAAAATTCGTATTGCCAAGATATTGGTGAAACAATATTTAATATATTGCATTAATTAAAAAATCCCTTGGCAAAATTTTTCCAATATTTCGCCAACATTTAGCATTTATCAATCCCTAGGGCCAAAACCCACATTATTCCCACATATTGGCAATATATTGGATATTGTTGATATATTGGATATTGCTATATCAATATGTATAATGATAAATAATTTCAAATAAAACATCAAAGTTTTACCACATTTAATTGAAAACTTTTTAACTTTTTTATATCATATCTATAAAGTATACAATATAGGTGATATTAAAATCTTTAATATAATATATAAAAATAAAATGTTGGTAAATTAAATTCAGAAATTTTTTTTTGCAGAACAAAAAATATATTTAATAAAATAATTTTTCAAGTCGAATTTTACGAATATAAATATAACAAAAAATCTATTATACTTACTGTATATTTACATTACAATTTGGTTGAAATAATTTCTGAGTAACAGAAATGTTAAATCAAATTTTATCAACACAAATCGACTTATGTCATTTTTGTAAATAAGAAAAAGATTAAATCATTTTTAATTTTAATAAACACAACTTAAAGAAAATAGTTCATATATTTTATTGTTCAAAATTTAATCGCCCAAAAAAGTACCATTTACAGCTTACCTATGTACAGTCCCTGGTGTCGCAGGTTAGCGCGCGGGTGCGCGTATACAGTACTTTTTGAGCGATTAATGGGTAATGTACTCATTATAAATACTGTCGCCAACTAATGTAATCTTTAAGTTTACATTTTAATAAACAATTTAAGCTATTGTGAGTAAAAATTAAAGCAGTAGAAGCTGAGCTATAAACTGTCAAACTTTTGAGAAATCGCGTTTTTTTAAACTGTGATTGTTTTCTGCCGATTTAGTGCATTTTAGCAATATGTTCATGAGAACCTTATTTGCTCAAAATAACCTAAAAAATATGATGAAATTTTTTTTTCTAGAAAAAACGCATTTCTATAATTTGTTTGTAAAAATTTTTAATAATTATTAAATGCGCCATTTTCAGACTTTCCACCCAAAAAAATTCGAAATCGGCAGGTCGAAATATATAAAAAAAACCTGGTTAAAATCGCGGACCTTGGTCGGCCACGGCTTATGTAGTTTGCCTCTGGACTACCGGTTAATGTAATGAATTTTGGTACAATTTTAGAGCATTGTTGGTCCCTTAACATCGCAAACTTTAATATTACTAGCATATGTTTGTTGACCGTGCAGAATAGTTTCGCTATCAGTTCGCAAAGTTAATTTCTTTTCAAAAGGGTATACTCTTGATTTGTCAATTAAAATGCTTTCCTGTTTGCATATTCGACAACCGAATTCATCGTTGTATTGACACATATTTCGAAAAATGGCTTTAGCTGGCAAATTGCACGTGCCATTTAAAATTATACCTTTAGCATTAATAGATTTATCCACGTTGGGTACTTCAAAATCTATACCTTTATACAATTTTTTTAATGAATTTTTTAAAGAAGTTAAAATAGTACATTGTTAACCAAGGGAATAAAATAGGTGATTTTTGCCCGAGTCGAGTTTGAAGCCTGAGCGAAGCGAGGGTGACAATAAAGACGAGGGCAAAAACACCTTTACTTCCGTAGATAACATATTACTTTTTCATACACGAAGGGCGTCAAATTTAGCCACATTCAAAATAAATTCATAAATAATACAAAAAATAACGGCATTAATAGATGATAAAATTAAAATGAAAATGAGAAAATAAGACTGTCGAATTTGCCTCGGCAAGAAGCAGTTGGGTACGGAAGGAGGACGGAATTCAGAATAGAGCCCCTCATGAAGATCAGGGAGCAAAGCAGCGCCAGGGGGTTCGGGAGGTGATCCACGTACTCTTTGACCCATCTACCCATGCAACCATCAATTTATTGAACCATGAACCTATCGATCCATTGATTTATTGACTAATTAACCCATTTACCCATGAATTCATCGATCAATAGACCTATCAACTCATCGACCCATTCGAATTCTGACACTCACCAAAAAATTCATCCATCCATCCAGTAACTCATCAACGAATTCTTTTTTCCACTCATCAACAAATTCCGCCCATCAACCCATCGACAAATTCATCTATCCGCCCAGCGGACCGTCAACCCGTCGACAAATTCATCTATCCCCCCATTGGCCCATAAACCCTTCGACAAATTCATCTATACGCCCATCAACCCATCGACTATTTCATCTATCCACCAATCAGTCTATCAACCCATCGATTCATCAACCCATCGACGTATTCATTCAGTGATCTATCGACATTAATATTTATCCGCCCATCGACCTATCGTCATATTTATCGATCTGTCCATCGAACCATTGAGCCGTCATTTTATCGTCCCATGAATCCACCCATGAATTCATTGCACCACGCACTCGTTACTCAATTTATACATCGACTCTTCCACCATTCAGTATAACTCTAAGACACGAAAAGTAAATTTCTTATTGGTAAAAATCAATTATGCTTATTAGAAAATTACTTTTTTGCCCTTGGGTAAAAAAGAGCTATTTTAGCCTCTAAGAATAGACATCAAAAATTGAATTTTACGCCCTGAGTGTTAAAGAAAATTTTTTGAGCTTGAAGTGATTGATTTCTAGGACATTTAATTATTTTTTTGTAAAAATAAGATCATTTGTATGATGTTTTTAATTGTAAAATTAAAGAAATTTCAAGAAAATAATTTATTGAATTATTATTACATCAAAGACATAAAGAATCTTCATTATTCAAATTAATGAAACATTTCGAACAATAAAATATATGAACTATTTTCTTTAAGTTGTTTTTATTAAAATTAAAAATGATTTAATGTTTTTCTTATTTACAAAAATGACATAAGTCGATTTGTGTTGATGAAATTTGATTTAACATTTCTGTTACTCAGAAATTATTTCAACCATTCAAATTCAAAATTATTTGTTATATTTATATTCGTAAAATTTGACTTGAAAAATTATTTTATTAAATATATTTTTTGTTTAGCAAAAAAAGATTTCTGAATTTAATTTACCAATATTTTATTTTTATATATTATATTAAAGATTTTAATATCACCTATATTGTATACTTTATAGATATGATATAAAAAAGTTAAAAAGTTTTCAATTAAATGTGGTAAAACTTTGATGTTTTATTTGAAATTATTTATCATTATACATATTGATATAGCAATATCCAATATATCAACAATATCTAATATATTGCCAATATGTGGGAATAATGTGGGTTTTGGCCCTAGGGATTGATAAATGCTAAATGTTGGCGATATATTGGAAAAATTTTGCCAAGGGATTTTTAAATTAATACAATATATTGGATATTGTTTCACCAATATCTTGGCAATACGAATTTTTTTTACGCGGGTTATTAACTTTAAGAAATTAGTTACTTCGGAAATAGTGTTGAAAGTCAGTAAAACTTTCTTAAAAACAATGCTATATTTTTTATTGAAAAAATAAAATATTTATTTAAAATAATTTTTATATAAAAATGAAAAAAATATTTTACATCAAATAATTTTTCGATCCAATGACATAATTTTTAAATTAAACAAATTAGTTCATGATTTTGATAAACCTATCTCTTTTCAATAATAGAATGTTTGTTGGTGTAAAAAAGCGTTGTAATTGATTACATTTCTTTACATTAAAAAGAGGATTTTGAATTGAAAAAAAAAACTGTCAGAATCAAGGAAATATAACTGAAAAACTTCAAACATTTTTTCATTTTAATAAAGTAATTATTATTTTTATTGAAAACGAACATTTCAGTTAGAAAAAAATTTTACAACAATTATTTATAAACATAATTACAAGACTGATTCCATTCAAATTCATGCAGCCCGTTACTGATCGATTTTTTTTTCTCTACTAAGTGATAAAAATACCTTCCAATACGTATATGAAGATATAATTTACCTCATAGATCGCTTGAAAATATGTTTTTTCCTCGCTACAGCGTATTTAGTGTTGGGTGTAAAAATGAAAATTAAAAAATTGAAAATGAACCTCAATTTTCAAATTGCCGTAGCTTCGTCAATTTTTGACCTTTTCGGATGTTCTTTTAATGAAAATGTGCGAAATTTAGTCTAGTTTTAAATGCCGTTTCGATTTTTACGACAGAAGTTGATCTCTCTGAATTATTCATAAAAAACCGAAAAAAAACGATTTTTTTT
The DNA here is from genome assembly GCA_017163975.1 of Anastatus disparis. Classification (NCBI taxonomy): domain Eukaryota; kingdom Metazoa; phylum Arthropoda; class Insecta; order Hymenoptera; family Eupelmidae; genus Anastatus; species Anastatus disparis. Next base: position 1,065,831 of record JAFFSR010000401.1, on the reverse strand, counting down.
AAACGCAATTTTTTCAAAAACTATATTTTTTTTTGTTGAAATTTTTATGTTTTTATACATAAAAAATACTAATTTTTAGGATAGGTAAGAATATACCATTTTTCCTTTTTTTTTAAACAGATTTTTAAACGTTTTTTTTATATTTTCCGTTTTAAAGCATTGATACCATGGCGCATCGTGCCATTTTTCCAAATATTACATTTTTTCCTTCTTCTTCTTCTTTATCTTTTATTGGCCTTTGGACTTTTCGTCATAGGCCATCATCAATTTTTTTTGTTCCGAGGAACTCTCTATTTTGCGTTCTTCGGGTTCTCTTCCCCACGGAAAACTACGAAAATTGTTTTTCCCAATTTTCCCAGGGAGTCAAACCCCGATCCGCTAGGACGCAAGCCAGCTGCCTTAAGCAACTGAGTTACTTTTCGTCCTTTAACGATGGAGCTCGAAAGTGTGTTCATAAGAACAAAGCACATGTAACAGAGGTGCTTGCTTGAAAAACAGCCGCGAGCGGGATCCGATCCACGGTCCCCCGAGAATACGAATCCAATGCTCTTACCGACTGTGCCACAGCCCGGCTCATTACATTTTTTTACAATTCGTTTATGCTTTTATTTATCAATTTATCAAAAATATTATCAAAAATATTAACAAAAGCTTTAAAATAAACCCTCAATCAAATTTTTTTTATCAATTAGAACCAAAGTTATGATGATTTTAAGTTTATAAAAATAGAAATTTTTTTGTTGATAATTAAAATTTTCTATTCAGTTTGAATTTTGCGCCCACGATTTAAATTTACTTTTTAGGGAGTGACATATGCCACCGCTAGATGGCGACGATTCAGTTTTTGCATTCTCATTAACGACTTGACGCATTCAAGCATACAAGGCAAGTAAGATCAAAAATAAAATTGTCTAACAAAAATTTTTTTTTTGCTCTGTCGAAGAACTAATTAATAATAATAGCATCACTCTTTGTTAAGACTAAGTGCAAGGATTCGAAAGAAAGGTACAAAAAAGTTATTCACGATTGCTCCAGAAATCCGTTTAGAGAATTAGGTGATCTAACGGAGTCTTTAAAGCGCTTGTATCCGAATACTTCTTTTTTTAGAAAGGATAAAGTATGTCCTTCATGTTACAGAATATTTTCAGATTAAGTGAAAATACACCTTTTTCATCTACCGCAAACAGTCAACAATCTTCGGAAGAAGTTTCTTATGGTAAGGCTGTGGTAGAGCAGTTTAATGAGACTTCAAGTAATTTGGAATTAAAAATTTTACCAATCAAAATACCTCAGAGTATCAATATAAAAATGCGAAATTTCTGTGCTCTTCGAAAAAGAAAACAAATAAACGATGTATTTGATTCACAAATAGCAAGTAAAATTATGAAAGTCTACGATATAACGGATTTGCCCACATTAAATTAAAATAACGAATTTGAAATTATAAAAGAAAATCCTGAAATTGAAACAAAAATTGGTAAATCAATATTCAATGCCTTAAGACCAAAGTGGGTTATACCCCATCCACCAAACGATTCGTGTCTTTGCGTTTATTGCATTACTTTTCTTATATGCTTGAATGCGTCAAGTCGTTAATGAGAATGCAAAAACTGAATCGTCGCCATCTACCGGTGGCATATGTCACTCCCTACAAAGTAAATTTAAATCGTGGGAGCAAAATTCAAACTAAATAAAAAATTTTAATTATCAACAAAAAAAATTTCTATTTTTATAAACTTTAAATCATCATAACTTCGGTTCTAATTGATAAAGAAATTTGATCAAGGGTTCATTTTAAAGATTTTTGTTAATATTTTTGATAAATTGATAAATAAAAGTATAAACAAATGGTAAAAAGATGTAATATTTGGAAAAATGGCACGATGCGCCATGGTATCAATGCTTTAAAACGGAAAATATAAAAAAAACGTTTAAAAATCTGTTTAAAAAAAAAGGAAAAATGGTATATTCTTACCTATCCTAAAAATTAGTATTTTTTATGTATAAAAACATAAAAATTTCAACAAAAAAAAATATAGTTTTTGAAAAAATTGCGTTTAAAAAAAATCGTTTTTTTTCGGTTTTTTATGAATAATTCAGAGAGATCAACTCCTGTCGTAAAAATCGAAACGGCATTTAAAACTAGACTAAATTTCGCACATTTTCATTAAAAGAACGTCCGAAAAGGTAAATAATTGACGGAGCTACGGCAATTTGACAATTGAGTTTCATTTTCAATTTTTTAATTTTCATTTTTACACTTAACACCAAATACGCTGTAGCGAGGAAAAAACATATTTTCAAGCGATCTATGACGTAAATTATATCTTCATATACGTATTGGAAGGTATTTTTATCACTTAGTAGAGAAAAAAAAATCGATCAGTGACGGCCTGCATCAATCTGAATGGAATAAGTCACAAAAAATAAATTTTTATTAATATTAACATTTAACTGTTTTAAAGAAATATTTCTTTGAATAAAAAAATTATTTATTGGATCAAAAGAGTTTCAGTAATTAAAAAAAATTGAAATTCATATTGCAGAAAAAGAACTTGAATTTGTTGAAACGTTTATTTGAACTCATATTTTAAATTTATTTGTAACAAATTATTTCTATGCTTAAAAGTGATGTTTTATGTTTTCAAAATAATATATTCATCTACAAAAAAATATTTTTTAGGCTTGAAAAATTCAGATATATTTTCAAAGAAAAATAATATTTATTCAATCAATAGTTACTCCTATTTGGTAAGTAGAAATTAACTAATACGAAATATTTTTTAAATGCATAAAAATATTTTATTGCAGGAAAGAAATTTTATTTTAATTATTTAACTCAATTTTTATTTTCATATTACGAGATATAAATTTAAAATAAAATCAATAATTTCCAGGATGAGATATTGTTAAGTTCAAGAAATATCTTATGTATCTTGAGAAATATTTTATTAATATTTAAAAATTTTATTTTCACTGACGGAATAAATGATATTGATACAAAAAATAATTCACCGATTGGCCAAAAGAATATATTCGATACAATAAAATTTTTTTCGTTACTAACAAATTTTTTTTCCAGTGTAGCTATTAGATCAAGTAACGCTTGTATCATCTGTCTTTTATTCTGATCATGGAGGGACAAACACAGAATAAGGATCAAGTAATAACCGCTACTTGAGTTAGGTCTATGAATAGGAGCCTAAGATTGTCTATGATAATAAAAATTTATATGGTTGGAATATCTGCCGTCCAAAGTATAAAAGTGGTTAACTACATTGGAATCCCATTGGAGTTAAGGTTTTCATACTTTGGACGGTAGATATGTATTCAGAATAAATGAAATAACAAATATTATTTTCTTCATTAACAAATAATAAGTTGATTGAAAAAAAATTTTTTTCTTATTTATTTTTTAATCTATTTTTAATTATAATAAATTTTATCATAAACGGAGCAATTTATCTTAACATATTTTAACAATAAAAATAATACTTTTAATTTATTTAGAAATAATACTTTTAATCATATTTAAATAATGAAAATAATTTTAATTTATAAAATTCATAGTTAAGGATTAAATATTTTCATCTTACCTGCCAGAAATAAAATGTTGGCTCTCGAATATTCGCCTTTGTGACTCGAAGGATTACAGTAAAGTTGACAGTGGTTATTTTTAACGAAGTGAAATCCGTTATTATCAAACTCCTCACAATCGTCTGACACAAAAGACACAAGAGTATCTTTTTTTCGTACTCGCCTAATACATCGGCTTTGTTTCAAATGCTTCTCGGGATTGCGCACGCCGTTTTCATAAAATTTATCACGCGTTAGATAGCTCTAAAGAGGCTTTCTCATTGGTCGATACAGCTTATCTATAAATAAACCCCTAGTATGTGCAGTAGATTTTCGGATACAGAAATATACTGAGCATTACTGGTGCGCAACTTCGAGAAGTGTGTGGAACACAGCCTTTTATATGCGAACGTAATTTCGTAAGCAAGACAATAAAAAGTCTGTGCACGCATTCATACGATGTATATATATATATATATTCATCGAAGCATTTGGAACAAAGCTCATGTATTACTAATGTTTTATATATTATATATATATATATATATATATATATATATATATATATATATATATATATATATATATCTTACTATATTATATAGACGTAAGCCTCAAAAAATAGAATTCTTGCGTCCTCCCCACTCCTTCCCCAGCCTCCCCCTCCTCTCCCTACTCACATTTTTAGATTTTTTCAACGTAAATATCGATATTTTTTCAGCCTCTGTGAGATGCCTTAAATTACATTTCAATTAAAATGTATAATTCAAATATAGATGAGGTAGATCTCTGTGCCGGTATGAGGACACCCCTTAAAGTTAATAAGATATTTTTCAAAATTTGAACATTTTTTTTTCAAATATAATATTTTCTTAAAGAATATTTCAAGGTTTTTTTGAGTTTAAAGAATATTTCTTTAATTTAGAAATGATTTTTCTTTGACTCAAAGAAATTCATTTCATTGCACCGCATTTCTTCTAATCAAAAACACCTTCTTTAAAGTTGAAAAAACTTTTTACGCTGTGTAGTCACAAATTTTGCGTCAAATTCCGTGATAAAAGGAACATTTTCACCTACTAATTTAATATCATTTCAAAACAATGTATAATTACTATTTTCATGGTGAAAAATAAGGCTTCCTTTTTTTAAAAATTCTGCAGTCAAAAATAAAATTTTATTTCTTTAATATGAAAGGACAAAGTTGAGCCACCTGCTCTAGGATAAAATTAGAACAAACGTGCCTGTTTTCTTTTAATATCTTACAAATAATACATGTTTTTGATAAACAATCATTGATTATTTTATTTCTCGCTAATGTCAAATTATTTTTTATTTTTATACTATTGTTACGAATTTTATTTTATTATTAAGCAACTAAATATAATCAAATTATAAAAAAAGCAAGAAAGCGTCCACGACGTGGATCGAACCTCGGGCTTCTTGCACGACAGACAAGCGCTCAAACGTTGAGCCATTCCCACCGATGCATTTTTATTTTTTTTGTCGCTTCATATTCTACAAACTGCATACTTGCGTTTTTTCTATATTCGCTACTATACGGCACTCGTAACACGTCTGAGGCCGTGGTAACGTCGTCCCCGACGTTTTGTATATCAACTCCCATAGTTATTGTAGAAATCTTGTTCATTTATCGACCGCGCTATTCGGATCCTTTTGTGGAACTTCTGACTTCACGGGACATAGCACGTATTTTATTTATTTATTCACTTCATTATTATTTATCCATTTATATTAATTATTTGGGAGTAGGTAAGGTAGGTGGCAACTGGAAACACACAGTCTTCTTCTAGGCGATTGGGTAAGATCCCATTAGCTGACACCAGTTTTGTTACAAATTTTATTTTATTATTAAGCGACTAAACATAATCAAATTATGAAAAAGGCGAGAAAGCGTCCGTGACGTGGATCGAACCCCGGGCTTCTTGCACGACAGACAAGCGCTCAAACGTTGAGCCATTCCCACCGATGCATTTTCATTTCTTTTGTCGCTTCATATTCTATAAACGGCATACTTGCATTTTTTCTATATTCGCTACTATACTGCGCTCGTAACACTATGACATTGAAAAAATCAATAATTTATAAAAAAATTATAGCTTCCCTGGTAGAAAGTTGAGCATATTTTCAGTATATCATCCCGTATTTTATGGGCAGTCGCGATCATATGCTTTTAGATATCGTGATAAACTTCCATTACTCTTAACGAATTATCGCGATGGCATCGGAAGAATATGGTCAATGTTGAATTATACTATATTCATAAACACCATATTACAAAGTGTGAGTGAGCACGCATATGGGAACGCAGTTAGTGAGAAAGAGAAAGGCTGTTCACTCCTTGTTTCCTTTTCAGTTCCTAAACGGACAGTCTTGCACTGTAAAAAAAATAGCAGAAAATCACGTTGTTGGTCGACGATTTCAATGCGATCATGCACCGTCGAGGTTATTTAACTTCGTTCAACGGCGATATTTTAACGTGCTTTGCGTGATTTCACGTAAACTGAACACAAGATTTTTAGACTAAATCAATTAGATTTTGCGCTTCAACAATGTTAAATAACATCGACGGTGCATGGTCGCATTGAAATTGTCGACCAACGACGTGATTTCTCGCCATTTTCTTTTACAGTGTATTCTCTCACACTAAGTTTACATATGCACTCGCTCACTTGCACTTCGCACTCACTGATTTTACATGGATATTTTATTCATAATCATACTGTATATGTTCGCAAATAAATTTAAGTTATACAATAAAGAACAGAAAATGTTGACACTATTACAATAACAGTATATGCATCATTAATAATTTTAAAGTTAAGTCAAGTCAATCTAACCTGCACATATAGTGATGAAGATATATGCTTATAGAAGACGAAGCGTCGAGTGATGCGCGCGCAGCCAACATTCAGTATTCACAACTATAGGATATATTTTACGATTGTACAAACAGGCGCCATCGCGGGCAGCATGTATATATACAGATTCGCTTTCTATAAACGATTTTAATTGCAAAATTATTTACAACTCATATAAATTGTAATAATAATATTTATAATTTATTTCGAATCAGAAGAAAAAAATTTTAATTATTTTAGTGATTATATTTTATATCAACTCTGTAATCTTTAATATATTATCGTGTATTTATCGGTCACTTATCGCGACTGCGTAGCGACGAGATATAGCCAACAGTTAGTTATCTGAGCATATCTTATCCTTAATTTTCTACCAGGGTTTCTATTACTATTTAGTAACTCTAAATCTGTATGATGCAATTGTAAACGATATGTAAAAATAATTTATCAGTATGATAAAAAAAAAAGATATTAAGTACTAAGTCACTGTCGGTTCATTGAAGGTAGTTTGTCATAATGTTCTAAGACATTAAAAAAGCTGCAACTGTTTTTACGGCAACATGCAAATTGTGTAACAATTGGTAAGACGTGTTATGCCGTAAATCTAAACCAGATGCAGCGTGCGTCATAGAACGACACTACCTATTGATTAGAGAAACTGTCATTAATCAGTGAACTGACCCTATTTTTAACTATTTTGAACAGTTTTAAACATTTTTAAACAGTTTTTAATAATTTTAAACTTATTCAAACAGTAATGCACATTTTATAGTGTCACTAGGATAGTGAAAAGAAACTGATTTGATTAGTGAGACTTAACAGCGGGCCGAACTATCTATTTTTGTCTCATAGCGTCTTTTATCATTTCTATAAACACCATCCGTTGTAGCATGAAAAAAATAGTAGCTTCCGCTAGATATTAGTATAATAAGTAAATTTTGTAATAACAATCAAATTATTTTATTGTGTAGTTTTTGAATAATATGAGACCTACCAAAAAACATAGGTTATATTTTAGTTTGTTCGTAGGTCTCATATTATTCAAAAACTACGCAATAAAATGATTTGATTGTTATTACAAAATTTACTTATTTTACTGATATCTAGCGGGAGCTACTATTTTTTTTATGCTACAACGGATGGCGTTTATATATATGATGAGAAACTCTATTAAACAAAGACAGATAGTTCCTGCTGTTAAGATAGAAAGAGAAAGTAGATAGGACGTAATGAGAGTAACAAAGAGAGCAATAGTGAAGAAGAAGCAACTGACGCTCTGTGTTTGCTTCCTTCTACTTTGTGCCTCATTGTCGTTTCGGTCGTAGTAGAAGCTAGTTTATTTTTTTATTTTATCTTAATTGTCGTTTGAATTGTTAGACTGCACAATATCTTATTCTTTATGGTTTTCTCATTGCCTAAAGTTTTAAAAATCAATTCTTAAAGTTTTTCTTTCCTGTTATTTGTTATCAAAGTAGATTTTTTTTATTGTTGGCATAGTTAACCGAGTCAGATTTTATTTGTTCCTCTTCTCTTTTTTATTGGACTTCTCGCGAGATACTACTTCTCTGTAGGTCATCAGCGTGTTGAAAGGAGCGAACAACCATCTTTTTTCCTTTACTCTTCGTTGCGGAAATTTACCGTAGCGATGGCTGAGATTGGGTATAGCGGTGTCCAGAAAAAGATACAATTTAATTAATTAATTGTAAATAAAATTTTAATAATAAAATAAGATTTCTTTTTTGTGTTTGCGAATTGAGAGCAATAGATAGAAACTCTCTCTCTCTCTCTCGGTATTAAAATTCGGTAATTTGATTAAGAAAAAAAAGTGATTTAATAAGAAAATCAGACTATATCGTATTAGAGGATTTTCCAGTTGCAATAAAATAATTTTTTTTGTGATATCAGTGACTATGAAAAAGATTAATAATTAAAAACCATGGCCGGCTATAATAGCCACGTGTTTACCTAACCTAAAATTTGGTGAAGTTGCGTTGGCGAAAATTTGTGAATAATAAATTCGTTTTTTTTGAGTAAAATGAAAAAGTAAAAATTTAACAGTGATTAATTTTTTTTATACCCAACCTATAACCTAAAAGAATTAATCCAATCAGTTTAATTTTCTTTTTTTGGTGTTTCGGTATAGAATATTCTCAAATCTTAAAGTTTGTGAATTTTTTATTATCAATAGTTTAATGAATAAATTATTTGAAGCTGTTTTTCTCAAATTAAATTTTTTGTTGTTGTTGAATTATAAAATTAATTGAGTTTTTGATAAAAATAAGTGTAATGCTAAATAACTCAAAATTTAGAGAATTATTTAAATCATATAATTGGTATTCGCAATTAAAAAGAAAAAGAGTTAATAAGTTGAGATATTGATAAAAAACCTCATAAGACCTATATCCTATATGAGCATATCTCTACAACTTTTAATCTTTTTATGATGTTTTTGGAAAGTCATTTTACAGCTGTTACTGGGTTAGCCAATAATCCACACTATTTAAACTAGGTTCACACCTTTTGTACAATCCTTTTACTCTATTTTATATGTATTCAGTGTATGTATCACCAATGCTAGAGTAGATATTTCTATAAATGTAAATTTCTACGAGGGTGAAATTTCCGAAATTTTATCTCAGTAACAACTGTAAAATGACATATCATGAAAAGATTAAAAGTTGTAGAGATATGATCATATACAAAATTTATTGGAACGAGATAGCTAGTGAGGCCCAGAGTGATTCTAAAAAGAAAGTCGACACTAGCGCCACCAACAGGATAACTGTGTAATCTGAGATATACGCTGCTATTCGAGACCATCCTTACATAACCTAAAAACCCTGATCGCGTGTTACTGTCGCTGCTCAATTAGAATTTCATTAAGTTAAAACTAGTTTATTATTAAATTTTATTTGAATAATTTTCTTCCACATTTAATAGTTTTACAGTTAAGTCCAAAAGTTATTAATTTGTTTAACCTTTTAAGGACAGGACTTGTCAATATTTCGATCACTAAAATATCATAATATTTTTGAGTAATTTTATGGATATTATTATGTGAAATCACTCAAAAATATTTTGATACTTGAATGGTCGAAATATCAACAAGTCCCGTCTTTAAAAAGTTAATGGAATAGTTTATAGATATTGAAAGGATTTGCCCTTAATAGAGAAATTTATACATAGTCAGAAGTTATAGGGGCACGATGGACCGTCAAAACAAACCCCCACCCACCACCCCAAAGGTTACTGACCACTAGGTCAGTGACCTCTGAGAAGGTGAAGTAGGGGCTTGTTAGGCCTGATATCTCGAACAACTGGAGGGTAATTTACCCCCTCCTACAAAATTTAGAGTAGAGATGAAAAAATATTTTAATCGACAGTTCAAAATCATTAATTTAAAATTTTATAATATCTAATATTATCCTTTTTAATTATCGAAATGATAATAACTTATATTGATTTATAAAATATAAATTTAAAAGATTTTAATCTATTTTTAAATAATAAAATTATAAATTTATATTGAATCAGAAAATATAAAATTGACATATAAATTATTGTGTGTATGAAAGATGGGTAATTGGTAACAGACAAGGTAATTAAAAAACTTATGTTTCAAAGTTTAAAAACATTTATTAATAATAAATAAAACATACATTACAACGTAGCATTCATACATCTCATTACTGTGTACACATGATAAATAATGAATTCATATATGATTATAAATAAGTCTTGATTTCCTAGAATTAGATTCTTATTTTTTAATGATTCATCAAGATCATTTGCAAAATTAACATCTATACTAGACATTGTACTTTTTATATCGCTAGGATGATAGTATACATGTTGAGATTCTGGTTTTTGTTCTAATACATTTTTCATATGAATTATTATTTCTTGTAATATACAATCTACAGATTTTGCAACACTATTCAAATATCGAATTCTACAATCTATACATATCAATAATTTTTTTAGACGTTCAAATGTTACACGTTTAAATACTAACGATCGACTATATCGACCATGTTTTTTCGGTGGTCCACCACTCTCTTCTGCTTTTGGTTGAGCATCATCGGGTACCAATTTAAAAGCTCTCTCGTTAAAACTGATCATGAAGCGGATAGTCTATCCAGGTATAGAGAGTTGCTGATCCGACATAGATTCCTCATTACAATAAGTGAAAAATTCTTCAATTTCATCAAACTCCTGCTTCAACGTCTTCCAACAGTCAACTGACAAAGGTAGACCTTTAAAATTGGATCCGCAGAAGCGCACTACAGGAACAAACTTCATTTTTTCTTCTCCTATGTTCTCCAGGCCTACCTGGATAATTTTCCCAAAAGAGCTGCTTAGTGCGTAGATCATCGGTAGAAGTTGCTGCCAATAATTTTTCTTGCTATTCTGTTTTATTAAATATTCCAAGTCGTTACCAAATGATTGCTCCAGGCTTCTCTTTTGACCAGCCATTTTGATTAGGTTTTGTTGCTTGTTACTGCTGTTACCGTCGATCACACACAACTGTGGCTAGACCGAGGGGATGCCACTTCTTTTATACTTTAAGAATTGGTGGAGATGTCGCAAAAAGGTGGCGTGCAACCAATCAGAGACAGTAACTATTAAATTACGCATAGCAAGTTTTTTTTTACAAAGTTCTTGACTATAGTATCATTTTTTTGCAAATTTAGTGAGAAATTTTCCAAGAATTTCTTGAAACCCAATCCGCTAAATATATGATACAGAAACATCATACAATGATGACCACAAACGTTAGAATATTTGCTTTGTAAGCTTTTATTATTGCATCTAAATTTTTTACAATTTCGCTGAATACGTTATAAATGTTGTGGAATTTGTGGTGGCTTACCAGACTATCAAAGTATACACCTATGCCATACTATCAACGTATATGGCAACCCAGTGCGCACCACGCTCGTAATAAGTATGCGTATCAAGCACGAACACACAATGTTTTACCCACATCAGAGGAATCCGATCCGCTGGATAAACGGCTACTGCGTGAAACTTGATCCGTATCAGACATCGTACAATCTCTTTTGAATTCATTGCGGCAAATTTCGAAAAATTCTCCCAAAATCAGCAATTTTACGCTTGGTTTGAGTTTCAGTAGCCAATGTTTTAGATTAGCAACGTTATTTAGTGCACACACGTAATTTGAATAAGATGATTTTATGTAATGACCCATGCACTGTACACTCTGAAATTTAAATTTCTAAAAGCTGGACAATCTTGTTTTTCTAAATTTTCAATCTTACAGGTGGTGAGCTTGGAGAGTAGTTCAACCTTTTCTTGCCTTCACACGAAAATTGTACAACGATGCTTGCAAGTATCTTCCAAATTTTTGTATAATCTTTTTATTGATATATCACCTTCGTACCACTCTAGACCATGATGATTCAGTGTCACCCAATTGTTCTGTCTCAAAGCATTCTTAGGTAAGTGTCTTAAATTACAAGGAGGCGCCACAATCCAATGAGCGATGAAGTTTTTATGAATAGCAAGTATAGCCACCTCCTTTAGAATCAAACGATTTTTGTTGCCCTTTAAAAACTGCACGTCAATCACCACGTCCATAGTGTTCGCAATGAAAGTTGCTCGGTGACTGAGATAAGAAAGATGGCTTTGCTCCACTTAAATAATGAGAAATATATCTTCACCACCACTACTACTTAACCGCTATAATTCACGACAACCCGTCTCGACGAGTCAATTTCAAGCAAATTGTCGTATTCAGCATAGATTATACAATTTACAGCGCCTTCTAGTGGGTCATCGAATCTAACATCAACTCGTACATCACCATTTTTTATCAAATTTCAATGATTACTATCACTTGCCGATAAATCAGGTGTCAAATCGAACGCAAATAGGCAGTGATCGTTTGGATAATCTTTACGCGTAATCGAGTTGCCTGAATTCATAAATTGAATAACAGTGCCGAAAAAAGTGTATGATACACATCAAAGTACATTTTGCTCTTTTTGAAATCTGGCTGTAAGGGTTTCGATGGCACCTGCATTTCATCAACGTACGGACACAAAAAATTTATATTAAAATTTTTGAAATTGAACGGATTAAGACTTTTATCACTGTTGTAAGCTTTATTCTCAACAAAACCGAGTGTAATTCTTTTTGGCAGTTGACCTGATATGACATTGTCGATTATTTCCCTATGCACATAATTATGTAACGTAAAAGTCTTAACTTCTACACGTGTCAGTGGGTATTTTGCAGTAGTTTGCGACAGTAGTTTTACGTGTGCTAGCACAAGTGAAGGATTTAATCTTACTTGACGCACAAAAAGCGTAGCCTCGGTAATATTTACTGTGAAAGCACCAGCGGGATCCATAAGACAGAAACCATCATGGAAACGCACGAGCCTTACTCCAACTTCAACACCACCCAGTAATAATTTGTCTTGATTAAAAACATCACAATGTAAATGGCCGAGTAAATCAATCTTTCTGTCAATCATAAGCGCTTCACGCTGACTGGGACCTGTATCACCACCTGTGGTATCGTCCATTTTCCCTGCTTTATCATCATACCACAATCCACTCGTTAAATGAGACTTTTTAGCTAATTTAGTAATTTTTCAATGTAAGCTCTGTATGCATAAGCATTTTTTGACGGTGAAACAGGTTTCTGATTGAATAGCACGTCGACTTGATTGAACAATGAATGCAAAAGATTATTTGTTGGTCCAACGTTCGGATCCTTAAGTGGTTCAGCACTAGTGCATGTTACACTTACACTCACACTTGCTGCTGTTGCTCGGTAAAAAAATGTAAAATTCATCATTTATTGTAAATTTTTCAAATTTTCAGCTGCTATCCAAGAATTAAATTTGTATGGATACCCTCTCCAACTGACCATATATTGTTATTTCGACCCCCTACCTTTGCTCTTCAAAACCTCATCAATCTCAAACGCTTCGCTATCTTAATCCTTGCGTACTCTGCTCAACTGTTCTTCGTAAAAATATCCGTCAATTTTTTTGCTATCCAGATCTGTCAAAATATAGACGGTCGGTTATCGTCTTGTGTCAACTCTAACAATTTTAAACAGGTCCAGAGTACAACCGCCCTCGTATGCTTTTCTGAAGGCTGTCTTGGTACGACTGACACGAACCAGATCACCAACGCTGTATTTAGCTACTTGAGACAGCTGTTTTTCGCTGTAACGCAACATCAAATTTTGACGTACCACGTGAGCATTATATAAGTTGACCTTGGAAGGGGGCATTTTTATGGCACTGTGCCACGATTCGTTGTAACACGTCACAATTTTTCGCAAAACATTTATATAACGTCTTTTGCGCGAATGAGTAAAGTATCACCAGATACGACCTTTGAGAGTTTGAATAAAGTTTTCAGCAATAGCTGCCTTTATATCAGGATTTCTGATGACTCGGTAGGTAATATGTTTCTTTTCTAGCACCTATTGCATCTTTCGACCGATAAATTCTTTACCTTTATCCGACTGTAGGTAAATAGGATGTCTACTATTACATCGTGATAAAATTTTGTCTGGTGCTACAGCGACGCTCTGACTGGTTTTGTCGAGAAGAGGCTTTGCTCAGGCAAACTTTAAAAGTGCATCAATGACAATGAGAATATAGCTGTACCCATCATTGCAGGTTTTAAGTGATCTTAAATGTGCCAAGTCAGCTTCCCACACTTCGAACAGGCTGAAAACGTTGTGATTTTGACGAGGAAAACGATGCCTTACAAGTTTGTGTAATGTATGTGCATCCTGACTCTCCAGCCATTTGGCAATCGTATTGTTATCAAATTTTTTCGGTTTAGTGCTTTTAGGTAGATGAGCACCAGCGCACACTGATGGTGCAGAACGATTATAGTAATCATGCTCAAGATCGTTCCGCTTTGTCGTCTCCTCCTTTTTTTTCTTCTTTCTCATTGCTTCTGCTCCTCTTATAAACTAGCTTTTTTTTCTTTCGTTGTCTTTTAAATGTATTTTTAATGCATTTCAAAAATTTATCAAACGCTATTCTGCTGATCATGCACAAAACAGTAATACCAGCTGCAGTCTTTTTTCATTACCATCCGCAGTCTCCGAGAGCATGCGTGAAAATGCTCGTTCAGCCAGCAGTCTGTCGGCTTTTATATGATTCGTTATTTTTTTATTTAAATATGAAATACCGTGTTCTAGATATGTATTGTCAAGAGGATTTTTTCCTCTCTGACCACGTCTGAGACGCTCTTCGAAATGCGTGCCAGGGCCGAGAAACTGGTAGCTTGGTAGTTGCATTTTGAAGGGTACAACTGAATCCAGTCGGTCTATAAAAGTACCAGTATTCTCCTCCTCCTTCTTATTCTCCTTCCTCTCCTCCTTCTCCCCCTCCATCACATCCTTCCATGCTTTGACATAAAGGTCTATCATAGCTGTTCGGTGCGAGTCTTTTTTGCAGGGGTTGATGGGGTAGCTACCACCAGCACGCTACCAACTTTTTTACGCTTTTTTGCACTCTCAACTTCTTTCTTCTTTTCGTTAGTTCAACTAGTAGCTGTTAAAGTATAATAACCTTCGTTTTCTGACGACGGTGACGGCGATGACTCAGGGCCATGAGGTGCAATTGTACGCCACTGTTGATCGTTACCAATCAATTCTCGAGGTATACTAACTTATCGCAAGATGCGTGTAAACTATTCATATCCGCGCTGGGCTGGTCTTTTTCTAGTTCTCATAGCTTCATTCACTAAATCAGCAATATCAGTACCTTTGACAACAGCGCCATCTAGCTTGATTATACCACGACTATCCCATTCAATATTACCAGTTTGCCGCAAGGATCCAATGAGATGTCTAGCATTGCTTCAAAATTTCTGCGGTACTGACTCGACAAGCTGTTCGTTGTCGATTTCGTCACTATTGTCAGTACCTATTGTCGTTTCCGTTTCTAATAATGTTGTCTCATTTGGACGTATTATACCCCCACTCTTATCCCTCTCCTTCTGTTTTAGATGTAAGAAATGCTGCAAGATTTGCTGATATTGTAAAGATTTTGGGCGCTCATCACCCGCAGAATATAAAATTTTACTTATTTCTTCGTCAAGGCGTATCGTGGCTGTATCAGGTGTCTGGACACTGGTTGGTGGTGTTGTATGATTGGTAGTGGTCACGTCATATTGCTGCTGCCGCTGTTGCTCCAAGCACTCTTGCAGTACTAAAATCATTTTTCTTGCGTACTCTATGCCGATAAAACAGGTTTCACAATTAGCCACAGTAAATATGCTGATTTTACCTCCAAACTACCCGGTTTAGCGAGTTTTTGCTACAGAGGTGCGACTTTTCGCAATTGTCTCTTATAATACTTGCTGAGTGAAATATTTTCACGTTAAATGGTCAAAGCACACTCGCAAATATACGTTATAAGTTTAGAATTTGCTTCGCGTAATATGGCCTTCAGTTGAGAAAGTTGGATTCTACACAAAACATGTAAATGAGTCCAGTACTTTTCTGGAATTGGTCTGCTACGACTACTTCTTCTTGGCTTCATTACGATAGCATGACCGGTAGATTATTCGAGCGCACACTAGCATTTATGGGCTTACAACGAGGCACATAAATACTGATGTTTGTCGAAGGGAAATATACAAATACGAAATCTTACGTTTTTAGGTGTACCCTGTTCTAGATCTATGAACAAATAGCCGTGTGGCTGTGCTGTGGCATCGAGATATGCCTCTTGCCAAAAACAAGGCTCCTCAGGGCAGATGATTTATTTGCGCTCGATCGCGCGGATTTTTAAATACCGTTAAATTTTCAAATAAATTCATTCATTAGTTTTTTAAAATTTTGTGTTCCAATACTTATATATTAAAATTTTTAGATTCTGTACAAGAAATCTAAAATTCTGAGAATATAATAAATGAATTTATTTCAAAATTTAACTAAATAATCTTTATGGTACATACTACAAGCTAAAGCATTTATTTTCTTAAAATTTTGCAATAAAATACAAAGATAGTAAATATTTGAGTATAGGTGTAGTGTCCATTTTACATCTCCTTAAATGAACCTGCATTCTCTGTACCTGATGATTAAGGGGATGTAATACGGTATATGATTTCAACATAGTTACCGACATTGCAGTTTTCAAAATTTTTAATCTTTATTCCAAAATTTTCAAAAATATCTCTCAATTAGGCTTTTTATTAGTAAAAATAGAAGGCAGTAATATAGAGATATTGTAAAAATTTCTAGATTAAGAATAAAAAATTTGGAAAACTGTAATGTCGGTATTTTACATTCCCTTAAGACGAAATCATCATATTAAGTGTATTCTGCTCGTTATTCTTGATCGCTATTGATGACTGTCTTCCATTATCATTCCACCAAGAGCAACCAGGCATTGGTTCGGAAGGTGATGGCACTGCTGTATTCTTATTTACCTCTTTCACCGCAAAGTTTGGGGTAGTTTCAGAGATATTTATGACTTCATTTTCCTCTTCGGGAGGTGGTAGTAGCACAAGATCTACGCATCTTCCTCAGACAGAAGCTTTACCAACAGTTCATTCCTACTATTGTCATCTATCATATTTTGCAGGTCTGTAAAAATTTATGTAAAATCTGCTTAGTTGCACTATTTTTAACAAAAAAGTCTTATCCCGCGAAATTCTGTGATCATAAACAAAAAGTTTGTTGATTATTGATTATTGATCCGTTACTGATATTTTCTTGCGAATCATGTCTTTAGATTTATTATTTTATTCACAACAAAAAAGTATTTTATAGCGAAATTCTACGATCGTAAAGAAAAAAGATACAAGCTTTTAAACGGTAACAAAAATTATAAACAACTTACCCTGAATAACACGGTAATGTAACATGAGAAGCCTGACTTGTGACGCATCTTGCATCCCTCTGCTCTTAATATAACGACCAGTATTAAAGTTTAATATATAAAAAGAAGGTGATTCTCTAAATAAATTTACAATACACAAAATACCTTTTAATCTAAATTTATTTAAATATAGAATATCTCTTCTAATTACAAAACAAATCTAATTAATTTTAATTAAATAAAAGCTTAATTAACTTAAAGAAAAAGTTATAAATCAATTTTTAAATAGAAAAAGGAGCTTTTTTGTAAAGACGACTGCACGCAGACTGACAGACGAAAAACGACCAGAGACGAATTGAACGTCTAAGACTGACAAAAGAAGAAAGGGGATAAATTTCATGGTCATATGAAATACAACCTCTACATATATATTGAGCGCCCTGCGCCATATCCAACACTTCCTCTCGCAGTAGCTCAGCTTCAATTCTTATGTGAAACAAACAATAAGCAAAAACAAAAACTTAGTAAAATATCTTACTCGTCATAGTTTATTATTAATCTCATCAATTTATTATGCAGATCAAATGGTAAAGGTTTAGTAAAAATATCAGCCATTTGTTCTTTCGATTCATTCTACTTTAATTAAATTTCTTATTTAATCATATGACTTAATCTTTTACTACTGCTTATTTCGGAGCTTTAAATTGCAGCATCGTTGTCACATCATAAGGTCATTGGCAATAAATTTATATCTATAACTTATCTAATTAAATTTTGTAAGGATATCATTTCTTGACATGCCTCACTCATTGAGACATATTCGGCTTGGCATGTTGAAAGTGATACATAACGCTGTCTGTGTGTCTTCCATGCTATGGGATTACTAAATAAACTTATTATATAACCAATAGTGGCTAAAGCTCCTTTAGCATCAGCAAAATTTGCATCAGAGAAACCATGCATTTCTTCAGTTTTCTCTCTAAAAATGATATCTTTATCTTTCGTATATTGTAAGTAACTGCAGACTCGTTTGATTATATTCCATTCATTTATAGTTGGACTAGTTTGATGTCGACTTAAGGCATTCATAGTATACAGAATATCTGGTCTAATTGTATTAGCTTAGTATAGTAAAGAACCTACAGCTTCACGATAAGGTAAATTCTCTATTGTCAGATGATCATTTTTCTTGTCTGGATTTTCTTGTCTGGATTTTCTTCTCTTTCTCTTCTAATTCTGTTAGTGACTTGAATAGTAACCATTGATGTTCGTTGTGGTCGGATCTCTGAAAAACCTAATTTATTAAGCAGCTTAACTATATATTTAAAGGTTAATGTTAAGGTTTTATTTCGTCTATCTCTTTCTTATTTGATTCCTAAGAAGTTTCTTGGTTCACCTAAGTCCTTCATTTCAAATTCTTGCATCAGTTTCATTTTCATCTCTTCTATTTTTTCACATTATTGCTGGCTATAAGCATGTCATCTACGTACAATAATAGTATAAAAAATTCGTCTCTATCTTTTCAAGTGAATGAACATGGCTTGATTTCATGCGTTGTTAGTCCAATTTTATTTGCTGTCCGATCAAAGCGTTCGTTCCATCTCTTTGGACTAATCTTTAGTCCACATAGGGCTTTTTCTATTTTACAAACTTTTTGTTTTTCCACCTCATTTGTGACTATTACTCCATCTGGTATTTCCATGTAAATTTCCTCATCAATAGTATCATTCAAGAATGCAGTTTTTACGTCAAACTGTCTACCATGTCATTGGATTTATGAGGTGTTTGATTGTAGAAATGTACTGCTGCTTTTAAAGCTAGATCCCACATATTTTCTGGGTGTCCTCAGTCAAATATAAGAGCTCTAACTTTTTTCTGAATTGTTTGGTTGAAACGTTCTGCAACACCATTATGTTGTGGAGTATCAGGGCTGGCTAATTGCAACTCTGCACCAAATTTATTTAGTGTATCCAAAGTACAACTTCCAGTGAATTCTGTTCCTTGATCGCATCTTAGATAGCAGAACTTCTAATCTCGTCCGAGTAGATTTCGCGCACTGGTAATGAACAAATCTAGACATTCTCCTGCTTCAGATTTATATTTGACGGGGTAAGCCATTGTCAATCTTGAATAATTATCAATAAATACTACAATGAAACGATAACCCTTTGGAGAACTCTTTGGACTTATTAGCCCCATCTTATCACTATGTATAATTATCAATAAATACTACAATGAAACGATAACCCTTTGGAGAACTCTTTGGACTTATTAGCCCCATCTTATCACTATGTACTATCTGTAACGGTGCTATCGCTCGTATTCTTGTCGATGAAAAAGGAAGTCTGTTAAATTTTGAAATATAACAAATTTCATAATTTAACATTTCTTTATCAAATTATATTTTCTTATGCTTCTTCAGATCTGGATTCTGTTTTTGAATTTCTTTTCGATACTCTAGTGAGGCATGTCCTGGTCTAATATGCCAGAGTTTAGCTTGATTAACTTTTTCATTCTGGTTGTCTATATCCGCATCTAGCCGCATCTAGATTACTTGAGTCTTTTTCTTCTAAATTTATTTCTGTATTTATCTTTCTATCATTAATCGTTTTGTTGAAGTCAATGCATTGGGAAGACTTTTCTTCAATAATAACTGGTATTTCTCTCCCTCTGTTTTCTAGATACTTACTAGGAGAGTATCACATCTCCGGATCACGGATTTTGCTCTAACTTTGAGATAGGTTTTCAGATGTCAAAATATGGGAAAAGCCAGAGTTATAGACCCCAATGCTCAATATTTCTCTAGTTGCAGGCAATTAAAGAAAATCACTAAAAAAGTTACTAGATTTTTAAACGCTTATAATTCTTTAGCATTAATAGCTAGATGCTTGTAACTGTTTTTAAACGAAAGCTACGTTCAAATCCTTTTGAAAAAGCACCTATAGCATATCAAAATATTATTTTTTCCCAAAGTTACAGCGTTATGAAAATTTTACTACATTTTAACATTTATCATTAATTAATATTTTTAAAAGGAAATTCAGCTCAAATTCTTATAACGCTGTAACTTTGAGAAAAAATAATATTTTGATATGCTATAGGTGCTTTTTCGAAAGGATTTGAACGTAGCTTTCATTTAAAAACAGTTACAAGCGTCTAGCTATTAATGCTAAAGAATTATGAGCGTTTAAAAATCTAGTAACTTTTTTAGTGATTTTCTTCAATTGCCTGCAACTAGAGAAATGTTGAGCGTTGGGGTCTATAACTCTGGCTTTTTCCATATTTTGACATCTGAAAACCTATCTCAAAGTTAGAGCAAAATCCGTGATCCGGAGATGTGATACTCTCCTAGTTAGTAACACTTCTAGTTAAGTGTTTGTATTTTTCATTTGCTATATAAGCAATAATCTTTAAAGAATTTTTAATTTTGTTCTCTATTTCTTTATTTAATTTTAATTCAACTATCCAAAAAGGCTTGTTATAAATTCCCGATAGAAATATTTCATTTAAAAGCGGATCTAAAAATCTCTATTTTTTTATCATCTTAATAAATACCTAATCCCTGATCTATGAATTTTTTTAATGATAATAAATTTTCGGCTAAAGATTCTGCATAAATTACATTTTCTAACTCTATCTCTTTTCCATTCATTGATATTAAATTTATGTTACCAACTCCCTCTGATTTTATATTAGCAGTTTCATTTTTATTTGCACATCTAATTTCTGTTTGTTTATTTGTATCTAGTGTTTTAAAGATCAAACGCGAATTTGACATGTGTTGTGAGGCTCCCGAGTCTGCTAAAACCTTACTAACTTATTCCCATCTATGTTTTCATAAAATTCCTTAGAATTATTTACAAATAATGAATTATGCTCACCTTTAATTCTGCCGTCCAAAGTAAGAAAACCTTAACTCCAATGGGATTCCAATGTAGTTAACCACTTTTACACTTTGGACGGCAGAATTGTCGTATTATTTTCCTTGTCTCCATTTCTTTCTATTTTATCATTCTGACCTGTATTAACGCGACCTCTATTTGTACCACGATTATTTCCCTTGCCTCGATGCAATTTTCGTTGTTTCTCATCATAGTTTAATTTTTTATTATCCTTCCGTTTATAATTTAGCCAATTTTTGTTATTATGATTATAATTACCCCGTCTAATTAATCTATTATCACACCTTTTGTTGTCTCATCTTTCTTGTTCCTCGTCTTTATCATAAGGGCAGTTTGCTGCTGTGTGCCCTTCGCACCTCCTACATTTATAAAACATTAGGCCAGGTTACCACATTAAAAGGCGTGATGCCCCAAACACCACATTCATAGCAACGGTCTTTTGGTTCGTTGTACATTGTGGTGGCTTCTTCTGCTCTCCCCTTGAATGTTTCTCTTCTTCTATATGCCAATTTTAGCGCATCTAACTGTAAAATATAATTTTTCATTTGGTCATATTCAAAATCTTTTCCGATGTTATTGTGATATTTGATTAAATATAATTTTTGTTTAACCATCATCGTCGTTCAATTTGCTTCACATCTTTTTATTTTTTTTATTTTATTCAACAGTTCTACCGGATCTTTTATTTGTAATAATTTTGTATGATAATTAGCGTCTATTCTATACATTATGATATCGCGAACTTTTAATTTATTCTTCTGCATCGTATTTTCGTCAATATCGCATTCTAATTTTACAGATAAATCTATAACGTATAAAAGTTCCAATGCTCTTAATTCACCGATTAAATGATCCATAAACATGTCTAGTTTCATTGTACTAGTTAATTTATATTCCTTTTTAATAAACGAATTTGTTTGATTTTTCACGTTTAAAATTATGCTACCGTTGTTAAATATATCATTAAACTTTTTGTTCGATTCCGTCTGAACTAACCGTTGAATGTTACACTCTTCTAAATTATTAAATAAAGTATGATTTTGGTTAGTTTTATGTAAATTTGGATATCTCACGTCTAATTGATAAAACTTGCATCTCAAGTTCCGATGTTTGAGCGACAGTCTCCTTTTTGTGTTTAATGAAATCAGACACAATGCCATCAATCCACTCATTCATATAAATTTTTTATTTTTCTCTTTGTCTGACCGCAGCTTCTTTCAATTTTGAATTCTCCTCTTGGAGTTCTGTCATTTCCTCCTTCAACGTTTCGATCTGTTTTTCTGTTGAATTACAATATTGTAAATATAATTCAGTGTTATTATGTATTTTATCTGAAGCTGATCTATTTTGATTTATTCCTAACTTATCTAAATTTATTTCTACTCTGTCGTTTGAGGTTATCATAATTTTTCTCTTACCTAAATCATTAATATGCTCGTCCAAATCATCGTTATTCTCATCTAATTTCTTTTCAATAGTCTGAGTACAATAAATTAGAGGCGCGCCAATGAGGTCGTAAAATTCTAATGTTGATGTGAGTGCAGCATTCTCTGCTGGGGTTAAAAAACTCCGAGGATAATAAAACATTCCTTCCGGTCCACTTAAATTCACCCTTGTAGATGTGACTGTGACAACGAAATCTGTTTCTGAGTATCCCTCTGATAATTCAAAGTACACATCTATTGTTCTCATTAATAAGGTGAAGTTTTTCATAGCTAAAATTGAATTTTATTATAAGTTTTTATTCTTTTATATATTTAATTTGTTGTGCATGAATTGTTAATTTAAAAAAAATAATTCTTTCAAGAATTTCTAATTTAAGTTCATTCAATTTCAAAATTTTCTAAAAAATTTTCAAGTAAATCTAGTTTTATATCTAAATTAAAATTTTCAATTTCAAATTATTTATTTCAATTTAATTAATTTCTAGTTAATCTTAAGTTAATTCAATTTCAAAATTTTCTAAAAAATTTTAAGTAAATCTAGTTTGATATCTGAATCTAAATTTCGATTCCAATTATTTATTTCAATTTAATTCATTTCTAGTTGATTTGCATAATCTAATTTTCTATCTAAATCCAAATATTTCAACTTAATTTACGAGTACTCGTGTTTAACGATTAATTTTCGTTAATTTAAAGTTTCAAAAGTTTTATTTTATTTAGACTGTCAGAAAACAGGTCTGCTCCACGCCAAATCATATTAAACGCAATGTCTTTACGATAATACGCTGTCAAGCGCCGCTATACTATTCTAACACAATTTATTTACTCTATGCGCGTACATACTCTCTCTCTCTCTCTCTCTCTCTCTCTCTCTATCATTTACTTTAGTCCCTTATATTGATATCTCTTTCTCTCTCTTTTGTACCACTCATATGCATACGCACTCGGGAGCATGCATACATTCCTCCTTTTATATATAGTTCGAAACGTGTCGTCCTTTACATTCACGATCACGCACGCTTACTCACTCTTAATATTTTTTATCGCTTTTATGGGCCCGCGCGCGCGTTTTGTTTTGGAGCGTTTGAGCTTGGTTATGACGACGTGAGGCTTCCAGGAATCCTATGCTCAAAACTTTTAAAAACAATTCACGCCTTTGTGCAACAATTTCCATAAAATTCACTTCACTTTTATTTAGAATTTAATCTTTTCCTCTCTAATTATTTTAATGAGAAGAACAAAAAAATTTAGCCCATCTATAACTATCAATTCACTCACAATCCCGTAAATATTTTTCCGATTCAATTTATGTATATATATATTTCTTACCTTTCTTCTCCATTTTCTTTCCATCTAACTTATCAGACTCCTCAATTTTTTCCCCTCTTTCCCAGACATCGTTTCACTCTTCCAAATCACACACTTTATTTAAAGCAAAGAAATTATACAAATTTTATATATAAAGAAAGATTCGTAATAATCTCTTGTTTTTTACATAAAAAATTTGAATTTCAATGCATTTATCATTTGTATGTTATTTGCATATAAACATTGTGTAAGTAATGCACTTACTCATTACCACGTATACTTTTATGACATTGTAGACCATATTCAGTTTGATATGCTGAGGTCTTATTAAATTTCTGTTGTTATGGGTATATATATATACATATATATATATATATATATATATATGGGACGTTTGACGTCAACTCACCTAACAAAAAAATAGAATTCGTCAAAAATCTGTGAAAATGTTCTATTTGATACCCAAAATATACAAAAAAAATTTTAGAGGTCGAGGTCAAAGGGGTCAAAAACTATCAATTCTTTGTTAAAACTTAATAGAATACTTTTTCTTGGAAATTAGATGTAGAATTCACCTGAATTTTTGCAAATTATAATATACTGATTTTTATGTATACTTGATCGATTTAAACATACTATTTAGTATATCTAAAAATCTAGCAGGTTAAATTGGCTTTTTAAAGTCTTATTTTTTTTGTTTTTTTATGAGGAAAAAATATACAAAGCCTCCAGTTGGGCAGCCTTCTAAAAGTTACTTAATTGTGCAAAAATGTCTGAAAAAATCGTTATTTTGGATCAATGATGAGATTCGTGATTTTTTTTCTGAAAAAGTATTGATTTTTGGGACAAATGTATAAGAATGTTTTTTATTGGAAATTGTATGTAAAATGTATGTAAATTTTTGTAAACCATTATTTGCTAAACATCACAAAATATAAATGAAATTTTGAAATTTTAAAATTTATTTTTTGTTAAATTTTTAGTATATATGGTTCATAATGTCTCAAATTACAATTTGTAAAAATATGTTTATATTCTACACATGATTTCCAATAAAAAACATTTTCATACATTTGCCCCAAAAATCAATACTTTTTCAGAAAAAAAATCACGAATCTCATCATTGATCCAAAATAACGATTTTTTCAGACATTTTTGCACAATTAAGTAACTTTTAGAAGGCTGCCCAACTGGAGGCTTTGTATATTTTTTCCTCATAAAAAAACAAAAAAAATAAGACTTTAAAAAGCCAATTTAACCTGCTAGATTTTTAGATATACTAAATAGTATGTTTAAATCGATCAAGTATACATAAAAATCAGTATATTATAATTTGCAAAAATTCAGGTGAATTCTACATCTAATTTCCAAGAAAAAGTATTCTATTAAGTTTTAACAAAAAATTGAACAGTTTTTGAAGAAAAATTCATTAAAATATTTATTTAGCAAAAAATTTGGAAAATTCGAAAAATTCCATCACGTTTAAATCCTGACCCCTTTGACCTCGACCTCTAAAATTTTTTTTGTATATTCTGGGTATCAAATAGAACATTTTCACAGATTTTTGACGAATTCTATTTTTTTGTTAGGTGAGTTGACGTGAAACGTCCCATATATATTTATAAATAGTTGTAGGGGTACCATGGACCGTCAAAACAAACCCCCACTCCACCACTCCAAAGGCTACTAGGTCGATGACCTCTGAGAAGGTGAAGTAGGGGTTTGTTCAGCATAAGACCCGAACAACTGGAGGGTCGCTTACCCCCATCTAGAAATTTAAAATGGGGGTGAACTGGAGGGTCATTTACCCCACCTACAAAATTTGGAGTGGGAATGAAAAATATTTTAATCAATATTTCAAAATTATTAATTTTAAATTTGTCATATAATCCTTTTTAAGTATCGAAATAATAAAAACTTGAATTATAAAATATAAATTAAAAAAAATTATTTATTTTTAATTATTATAAATTTTTATATTGAATCAGGAAATATAAAATTCACATATAAATTATTGTGTGTATGAAGGATGAGGTGTTGGTAACAGACGAGGTGATTGAAATACTCATGTTTTGAAGTTCAAAAACATTTATTAATAATAAATAAAACATACATTACAACGTAGCATTCATACATCTCATTACTGTGTGCACATAATAAATAATGAATTCATATATGATTATCAATAAGTCTTGTTTTCCTAAAATTAGGTTCTTATTTTTTAATGATTCATCGAGATCATTTACAAAATTATCATTTATACTAGACATTGTACTTTTCATATAGCTAGGATAATAGTATTTATATTGAGATTCTTGTTGTCGTTCTAATACATCTTTCATATGAATTATTATTTCTTGTAATATATGATCTATAGATTTTGCAACAATATTCAAATATTGAATTCTATAATCTATACATATCGATAATTCTTTTAGACGTTCAAATGTTACACGTTTAAATACTAACGGTCGACTATATCGGCCATGTTTTTTCGGTGGTCTACCACTCTCTTCTGCTTTTGGTTGAGCATCATTGGGTACCAATTCAAAAGCTCTCTCGTTAAAACTGATCATGGAGCAAATAGTGTATCCAGGTATAGAGAGTCGCTGATCCAACATAGATTCCTCATTATAACAAGTAAAAAATTCGTCAATTTTATCAAACTCCTGCTTCAACGTCTCCCAACAGTTTACTGACAGAGGTAGACCTTGAAAATAGGATCCGCAGAAGCGCACTACAGGAACAAACTCCATTTTTCTTCTCCTATATTCTCCAAGCCTACCTGGATAATTTTCCCAAAAGAGCTGTTTAGTCCGTAGACCATTGGTAGAAGCTGCTGCTAATAATTTTTCTTGCTATTCTGTTTTATTAAATATTTCAAGTCTTTACCAAAGGATTGCTCCAGGCTTCTCTTTTAACCAGCTATCTTGACTCGGTTTTGTTGTTTGTTACTGCTGTCACCGTCGATCACACACAACTGTGGCTAGACTGAGTGAATGCCACCTCTTTTATACTTTATAAATTGGTGGGGATGTCGCAAAAAGGTAGCGTGCAACCAATCAGAGACAGTCAAGTATCGAATTACGCATAGCAAGTTTTTTTTTTACAAAATTCTTGAGTATAGAATCATTTTTTTGCAAATTCTGCGAGAAATTTTCCAAGAATTTCTTGAAACCCAATCCGCTAGACATATAATACAGAAACATGATACAATGATTACCACAAACGTTGGAACATTTGCTTTGTAAGCTTTTATTATTGCATCTAAATTTTTTACAATTGTGCTGAATACGTCGTAAATGTTGTGGAATTTGTGGTAGCTGACCAAGACTATCAAAGTACACACCTGTGCCATACTTATCAACGTATATGGCAGCCCAGTGTGCAGCACGCTGGTTATAATTTTGCGTATTAAGCACAAACGCCAAAGGTTTCACCCACATCAGAGGAATCCGATCCGCTGGATAAACGCCTACTGCGTGAAACTTGATCCGTATCAGATATCGTACAATCTTTTTTGAATGCATTGCGGAGAATTTCGAAAAATTCTTCCAAAATCAGCGATTTCACGCTGGGGTTAATTTCCAGTAGCCAATGTTTCAGATCAGCAACGTTATTTAGTGCACACACGAAATTTGAATAAGGTCATTTTATGTAATGATGCATGCACTGTACACTGCTGAAATTTAAATTTTTAAAAGCTGGACAATCTTATTTTTCTAAATTTTCAATCTTACAGGTGGTGAGCTTGGAAAGTAGTTCAACCTTTTCTCGACTTTGCACGAAAATTGTACGACAATTCATGCAAATATCTTCCAAATTTTCGTATAATCTTTTTATCGATATAACACCTTCGTACCACTCCAGACCATGATGATTCAGTGTCATCTAATTGTTCTGTCTCGAAGCATTGTTAGTTAAGTGTCTTAAATTACAAGGAGACGCCACAATCCAATGAACGATAAAGTTTTTATGAATAGTAAGTTCAGCCACCTCCTTTGGAATCAAATGATTTTTGTTGTCCTTTAAAAACTGCACGTCAATCACTACGTCTATAATGTTTGCAATGAAAGTTGCTCGGCGACTGAGATGATAAAGATGGCTTTGCTCCATTTAACTGTCTCGACGAGTCAATTTCAAGCAAATTGTACTGTGAAAGCACCAGCGGGATCTATAAGACAGAAACCATCATGAAAACGCACGAGCCTTACTCTAACTTCAACAACACCCAGTAATAATTTGTCTTGATTAAAAACATCACAATATAAATGGCCGAGTAAATCAATCTTTCTGTCAATCGTAAGCGCTTTTCGCTGGCTGAGACCTGTATTACCACCTGTGGTATCGTCCATTTTTCCTGCTGTATCATCGTATCACAATCCACTCGTTAAATGAGATTTTTTAGTTGTTGGGCCATAATTTAGTAGTGTTTCAATGTAAGCTCTGTATGCATAAGCATTGTTTGGCGTTGAAACAGGTTTCTGATTAAATAGCACGTCGACTTGATTAAACAATGAATGCAAAAGATTATTTATTGAGATTCTTCAGAAAGCCTTTTCCATGAGAAACGTTTTTTAAATAGATGAACGATAGGATCATCATTGCCGTTGAGAGGAGTGATTGCTATTTCCTTTAGAACATATTCACTACACATTTGCTTAAAACCAATAATATCTACAGCATACTCCATTTTAAAATATGAAATTTTTTTCTTAAGAGTAAAGATAATATGCTATTTAGACAAGCTTCCGAACATCTCCGCTAATAGGATTGTACTGAACGATGCGATCGTGTAAGATCATAAAATAAGCTGAAGTATTAGCAGGAAAGTCAGTTTTAGACTCAAATTCTAGACGTACATCGACAGGAGAGCTCTTTAGAGATTCGTTTTGTCGTGAACAGTCAATAACTATGAGTGGTTCAAAGTTGATAAACTGAGACTTCGTCAACAATGGCTGTGAATCTCTTCCGTAATAGTTTTTCTGAAAATCAGCATACATATCATAGAGAATAGCAAACTGATTCTTAGATATGTCAAGATTGAAGTTGTTGTACGGATAATATTGCGAATTCAAGAAAAGTCTCACATTTCTAATATTACAGTGGTCAAAGCGCCTAGCATCTTTAGTTTTTGAACCTTTTTTTCCCCATTGTAGTCCAAGAATCACGAAACGTGGTTTCTTCAATTGATTTGAAGTTTTTACCGTCCAGACGTGTTTATTTGTTGTTGAAAGAAGAGGATATTCGAATAACTCCCAAGAACGAAAACTCATAGAAATAGGATTATCTTTGCCAATGAAACTTAACAGCTGGATTTTTTGTTTATCTGATGCAATAACAAATGGCATTAACCACTTTATCTTTGATATTTTTATTTGATAAGTTTCATATGTGGTTACATTGTTGGCTACAGTACCTTCCTGTATTATAGCATTCAGGTCATTTCTTGATCTTGTGAGAATGAGTTCATGCTTCATATTAACAACAATTTTCTTGTAATCTTCTGCGAAGCCTAAAATCATACTTAAAGGGATAGAAACATCAAAATTTCCATGATCATCTACAATTGTTTTGTTTACTTCTTCAACACCAAGCCAGTCTGCATTTTCTAATGCTAGAGTCTGATTTTGATTAAATGAAGTGCATCTCTTCATGAGACTACTCAGACCAACATTTTTACTTTTATCTATCTCTACAGCATTAAGTTCATATCGAATTTCATCAAACAGTTGACAGATGCCATCGTTAACGAAATTAGTTTTAGTTAGTGCTTGTCCATCTGGTTTTT
This sequence comes from Anastatus disparis, assembly GCA_017163975.1. Classification (NCBI taxonomy): domain Eukaryota; kingdom Metazoa; phylum Arthropoda; class Insecta; order Hymenoptera; family Eupelmidae; genus Anastatus; species Anastatus disparis. Next base: position 1,036,096 of record JAFFSR010000401.1, on the reverse strand, counting down.
GTAATTTTCTACATACATGGATGTAACTACATGATGGTAAGAGGCATAAATCTTGATGCTGAATAGAAATACGAATTTCATCACTATTATTAAAACTTAATGTGGAGTATGGTTAATGTGCGTGAACCTCATAATGAGCAATAGACTCATCGAATGCGACACCTGATTGAATGCTTAGAATCTCGTCCATTTTTCTGAAAGCAGCAGAGAATGATACAATTTATCTTTTTCTACGTACTTTGAGACCTATGCTTTTGAGAAACTGGATGCTCTTCCATGTTAACGGTTTAAGTACCTTTGGACGACTGATGGTGGGTTGACATGATGGCTAACTTTTATGCACACTTGAATTATAAACGATTTCTATTATACAGATTTTATGTGAAGTCTAATAGTAATTTTCTCTCCTCGGAAATTCACTAAATTTCCACCTTGATCAACGATTCGGATTTGAAGATGATCTATACTCTTACATTGAGTGGTAAATATATGACATGCGATGGAACTTCTATGATTTTATATCCTGGAGGAACTTTTGGGAAAAACTCATGGATCGTGTGAACTTTTTTGTCATTGATGTAAGCACCTGTAGTAATATTACACTCTATTCTGAGTGCGTTTATTTTCAATATCTTCACAGGTAAATCAGAGCTGTGATGAATGTCTTCATGAGGAACGCGACAAGTGAAACCGAGAAGACTGCCTATTGAATCGTGAGGTCTAAGATCTATCTAATGGCTGCAATAAATTTCATTTCTGAGAGTATTGTTGTTAGCTTTCAAGGAAAACTCGATGTCTTAAGATTTCAAATCTTTTTGCAAAAATTGATTAATAGCATCAATTTCATAACTGCCAGTAGGAATAGTAATAATCTTCTCTCCGATTATGTAAAGTTTATTATTCGAATCGTCAACATTGGGAATCGAGTTAAATGTTAAAAGTTCAACTAAACCTAAAACACAATTCTTATGCTGTGGTATTTCTATTGAAGGAAAATATTGCGCTTCTAAAACAGAAGATTTGCCTGAAAGACTCAAAGTAAAACTATCTTCCATGACTGTCTGAAAAAGAATGATCCTGCTTATCTGAAAACTCTTCTTTTATAGTCTTTCACACAAGAATTGAAGACAAAAATGTCCACAAATAAATGAGTCAAAATTCTGATATCTTTTCTAGTTGTATTTCACTTCTTTCACGTTAAAATATAACATAAGATCTGTAGGGGGTTTAAGATCACCAAAACTATCAAAATAAATCACTTCAGAACCTCGTTTTCGATAACATACCCAGTGAGTGCCTTCGTTTTGAAAATCATCTAAGTTAACTTTAGCAGAGTCGTTATGCCATGAACCATCAGAAGGTAGATTATTTCTCATAAAAATACCTCGATAATATGGGATTTGAATCATACGAGCATACTTTATAAGATCATAGTCAGTCAGTGCACGATTTGGCAAAGTTAAGTCGAAGTTTTTTATTTAACTTGACCACGACCGATATGAGGTTTCATAAATAATCCCATTCCAGTTTTATATGGTTTAAGATAGAGATCTTTTCCTAGAGTAATAGCTTTCATAGTTTTATTATGTCTCTTACTTGCATCATAATTTTTCTGTGCAGCTTTAGCCTCATTTACTGCTTTAGCTATTCCAGCAGCTGCTCCAGCCAGAGCACCAGTTGCACTTAGTGCTGCGAACAATGGTATGAGAAAAGGCAGAGCACCATCTTTTTTTGATGAAACAGATAGAATACGTGGAATTATAATTTTTTTTACCGCCAACGATCTTAAGAGCTTCACGTGCACCTTTTAAGGCGGACTGAATAACTTTGCGAGAATGTTTACTTGGTTTTGAAGATTTTTTACTTGCAGTTACTAATTGACTCAATTTTACACCCGATCCTGTCTTTCCTTTTAATTTTATAGCATTTGCAACAACAAAAGCAGTAAGTTTTTCAGTAAAACTTGCATCTTTGGCTCTAACACGCTGCCAAGCTTTATCAGCGAGCTTCATGTCAGTTACTTTTCGATCAGCATTTTTATCAGAATAAGATATGTCATGTTTTTTGCATGCTTGATCAAGTGGATTTATACCTGTGTCATCTCTTTCTAGACGCTTTGTCAGTTTTGTTCCGGGACCACAATATTGATACCCAGGAATATGCATTTCAATAGGTAAGTTATTGATTACTTTATCAGGTCACCCTTTATCCTTAGGGTGCTTCTGTGATTTGTGTACGAGCATCTCTCTTCGAGTGCTGATTTACAACTGATGATCAAAACATAAAACAAGTGTTTATATTTTAAAAAGGTCAATCTTAGATTTGACTTTGTTACGTAAACATGGATTTTACTGAGCAAAACGCCAAACTTCCGGTCGCAAACTTTGATTTTGAGAAAACGAAAAGGAAAAAGCGACACGGAGAGATACTTCCAGATAATATACGAGCAGTATTCTGTGGCCCATCGAACTGTGGAAAAACTAATAGTTTATTGGCTTTAATTGCACACCCTAATGGTCTTAGATTCGAAAATTTGTATGCATACTGTAAATCCTTAAATCAACCAAAATACCAATTGCTTCAAAAAGTTTTAGATTAAGTTTTAGGTCCAATACATTTAATGGAAGCCATTATAAATTCATTTGCTGTGAAAACCTATCTCAGCGACAATTTCAACTAATGTTGGAATGTAGAGTTTTTTGATAAATGAATGTCAAAAATTGTTAAATTTACTCCAACTGTATTTTTCATATTATATTAAAGTATAAAAAACTTGTATGCAAAGTCTCAAATCACTATTTATCATAGAACTAGAGATATGAGCATAAATGTAATGCTCAATAACAGCGCTACCCCAACTTTTTATCAAACTCCATGCTCTTGAAGCTCGTTGATATGTATTCAAAGACTTGCAGTATTATAACTTCTTTTTTATTGTTAAGTTAAATTACATTCACCTGTAAAGTTTTAAGTGTATATCTTTAATAGAATAAAATGACTTGAAATGTAATATTTTAGCAGTGTCATAATTACATGTAATGGAAGCCAATATCATTTCTTTTAAAAGTGTGTGTTCCATAATTATATAATTATTTTCCATTTAACAAGAAGTGTTCCTATGAATTTATCTCTGAAACATCAGGATTTTCAGGAAAAAAATGAGAAAGTTGGAATTTTTCCAAAAATTTAAAAAACATGAGTTTTTTATTTTGGCTTTTTATAAATTCGTAATGTTTAAGAATTAAATAAATAAGCGAAAAGCTATACAAATGTATACCTAAATAGATGATTTGAAGGTCAAGCACTTCCATGAAACCACTACTTTGTCAATCGAAAAGGGTTTTTATGTCATATATAAAGTATAAATAAAATATCTAATTTCAATAATATTCATATACTGGTTGCAAGATATCTAGAACCTAATGACAGAAATAGAGTTGATTTTATTAAAAAAATGTTTAATATTGTGAAAAGATATCAATTGTTTATAAACATTCAATTCTATTCTGTATCTACTAAAGTTCAATAATATTTACTTGATATGATAATTTAATGAATTCTAATTTCGGATAGCCTAAAGAATGATTATAATATTCTCATACTCAAAATTAAAATTCAATTAAATCTACAAGGTTATTTTTATTTTTACTTATTTTTTACACACGTTGTTTTACTCTGAATTACCGATAACATTTAATAAAAAGTAAGTTTTTAAAGCTATATTATCATTAAAACATTTCTTTTCAAATATAAAACATTGTAAGAATAAATTAAGTACAATAATTATAATATGAAACTTCTGTTGAATAGATTCTGTTGTATACATCTATTTGCAAAAGTTTCTACTGCTGGGATTGATTTTCAGTGTATTTTGTTAGGCTCTATTCACATAAAAAACATAAGGCTGGATACTGTTACGGAAAACTTGGTTTACGAACTCGCTAAATAAATCGACAATAGAGAATAAAAAATAGCAATGGTGTTTAATTTAAGTCCTGGCTTTACACCAGGACGGAGTTAATGATTGATTATGTTGTTGATATGAGGAAAATATATTTTTATTATAATATTAAATAAAAGAACAAAGTTTGATTTTAAAATATTTAATTTGAAAGTTAAGTTTAGTGATAGAAAAGCTCTACCAATTTTAATTGTTATGAATCGTTCTCACGATTAAATATACTTGATTTGAAATAATGTAGATCAAAATATAATTGTAAGAATCTTACCTTGATTCGGCTAAGTAGATACAGTTAATACTTCAAAAGGCCCCAAGTTTTGATTTTTTTCTAATTTACCTGGTTTTGGCTCTTTTATAAGCCATACTTTATCTCCTATTTTAAATTCTACAGGATTTATAAATCTGTCGTGATAAGATTTAGATTTTTCCTTTGACAGTATTAAATTTTCACGAGCTATTTTTGCAATATCTTTCATATTTATTAATAATTTTTCTATATAGTCATTAAAAGTTTGTAATTTTTCTGATGATTTTAAAGGTTCGCTAGATGGTAATCTAGCTGGGTAGGCAAAAACTAATTCATGTGGAGTAAATTTATGACTTGAATGAACACTAGTATTATAATTAAATTGTGCAAGTTCAAGCCAATCATCCCATTCTGATTTTTTATCAGCAAAATTTTTTAAATATTCACATAGGGGATGATGAGCTCTTTCTAATGAACCATTAGATTGCGGATGAAAGGCAGTAGTTTCGATTTTTTTAAATTTAAATCTTTTAGAAATAGCTTTTATTAATTTGCCCGTAAAATTTGCACCCTTATCTGTAAGTACTAGTTTTGGTGAACTGAAAATGCAAATGAATTTTTTTATAAATGCGTCGGCTATAGACTCTGCTGTTTGATCTTTGAGTGCGACAGCTATTAAAAATTTTGATAAATGATCTTGAATAGTTAATATGTATCTATTATTATTTTTAGTTATGTTAAGAGGTCCTACTATATCTAATGAAATTTCATCAAATGTTTTTTCGGGGGTATCTGTTATTATCATAGGTTGTTTTGTTTTATTTCTTTTTAATTTATTTCTTTGACATGTTTCACAGTTTTTTATGCGATTTTGTATATCACTTTTTAGATTTTCCCAGAAATATTTGTTTTTAATTCGATTATAAGTTCTATTGACTCCTGAATGGCCTCCTAAACTTGATAAATGATGTAATTCAAAAATTTCATTTCTTTTCTCATTTTCTACATATTCTGTATTGTTTAAACAAATTATAACTTTTATATTTGTATTTTTAAAAGTATCATATAATATTTCTTCGATTTCATTCCAATTTATATTTAAAATTTTAATATTCTTAGATATACTAAATATAGTGCAATTGTTTTTAATTAATAAATTTTTGAATGTATTAAAATTATTTATTAATTTTTCTTTTATTAATATTGATGATTCTTTTATATTTAAACACATTATAAAAATTTTCCTCTTTTTATAATTTATTATTTCAATTTCATTATCTCTTAAATTATTATTTATTCCAATATTTTTGTGTTTAAAGTATTCATTTTGAATTTCATCTAAAGATATCCTTTCGCTCGTGATTAAATGCAGTATATTATCTTTTCTATTTTGAATAGAATTTTTAGAATATATAATGGTATTAGTTTTATTTGAATATATATTTTCTCGTTTTTCGTCTTTATTTTCGACAGTTTTAATTTCTTCATTTGTTACTGCTTTACTTACTTTTCTTGGTCGAACACGTTTCTTTTTAATACGTGTGCGTTCCTCATTTAATTTTTGTATTTTCATTTCATTTGTGGGTATCTGTTAATTTAATATTTTCTTGATTTTCTTTCGCTTTTTGGGCCCTAGTTACGACATTAATTTCTACTGTATCTATGGGATTTCTAGATAATGCATCACTATTCACATTCATTTTTCCCTTTTTATATATTACATCAAAATCATATTCTGATAATTTGAGTCGCCATCTTTGAACTCTATTATTTTTATCTGCTGATTTAAAAGATAGTAGTGGTTTATGATCCGTTACTATAATAAATTTATTTCCGAAAATATAATTTCTAAATGACTCTATACCGAATAATATTCCTAATGCTTCTTTTTCATATGTATGATAATTAAGTTCTGGGCCTTTCAAAACTCTTGAAGCATATGCTATAGGTTTATCTTCTCCGATCTCTCCCTGAGATAATATAGCTCCTAATGCATATCCTGATGCATCAGTTGTAATTATAAAAGGCTTATCTAGTTGTGGAAATTGTAATAATGGAGCAGTACATAATGTTTCTTTAAGTTTATCAAAAGCTTGCTGCTGTTCCAAATCCCATGAAAATTTTGTATCTTTTTGTAATAAACATGTTATTGGTTTTGCTATTTTTGCGAAATCATTTATAAATCTTCTATAGTATCCTGCTAGTTCCAAGAATCCTCTAATATTTTTAACTGTTTTCGGAATTGGAAATAATTTTACTGCTTCGACTTTCTTTGGATCTGCTTTTATCCCATTTTCGCTTATAATATGTCCTAAAAACGTTACTTCTTCCTTCATAAATTCACATTTTTTTGGTTCTAGTTTTAATCCAGCTTCTCTAAGTTTTGATGATACTAAATTGAATTTAATATTATGTTCTTTTTGTGATTTTGCAGCTATAATTATGTCATCAATATATACGTGGCATATTTTCTTGTTAATAAGTTCACCCAAAGCAGTGTTAGCGACTCTCATAAATGTTCGCGGAGAATTTGTTAAACCAAAAGGTAAAACCATGAATTCAAATCTCCCTAATGGATGAACGCTAAAAGCTGTCTTATGAATATCCGATTCTTTCATAGGTACCCAATGGAAGGCTGATACCATATCTACAGTCGTAAAATATTTATTTCCACCTAAGTCATCAAAAATTTCTGTTATAGATGGTATTAAATATGGGTCAGGTATTGTTTTTTCATTTAATTTTCTATAATCTATAACTCATCGCCATCTTTCTTTCCCATCATTACCTGGTTTTTTCTTTACTACAAATGCCGGTGCATTATAAGCACTTTTAGATGGTCTCACTAAATTATTTTCAATTAATTTTTTTGTTTCTTCTATAGCGATTTCTTTTGACTTATATGGCAATGGAAATTGTTTAACATATATTGGTTTATTATCTGTTAAATTTATTTCATGGTGTTCTAAATTACATTTTCCAATTTTCTCTCCTTCTAACCAAAATATATCTTCATTTTTCAAGATTAAATTTTTTATAATCTGTTTATTTTCTTCGTTTAAGTGATTTAAAATTATTTTATTTAATAATTTTCCATTACGATCGAAATTTTTTTCTTGAATATGATTTATGTTTTCATACACTAAATTTTCCTCAAATTTACTAGATTCTTCTTGTATATCTGATATAATTTCGGTATTTTCTTCTATTAAATATGTAAGAAATTCTTTATCTTTTTCTTCAATATTAAAATTCGTATTTTCTTGAAGTTTTAAAAGAAATTGTTGATATTCAAAATCTTCATTATTTGATATTTTAGAATAATCTTTGTCTAGTGTATTATTAATATCTTTTAAAAAATGTTCTATATTTTTATTTTTGTTTTTAAGAAAATCCGAGATTGAGGAATTTTCACTGTCCTGTATTTTTGAAGTATAATTTAATATTTGAAATGTATTAGTAGTTATTAAGTCTGTATTTTCCGTATTTCGTTTATATATATTTGAAATTACATTCTCGTTATGTTTGCAATCTGTTTGAATAAAGAATTTTTCTCTATTTATTTCTAAATAGCCTTTATCCAATCTTAATTTATTTTTTTTCAATACATTTATATCTAAAATTCCATCGTAAGGTATTGAAAAGTTTTCCGACGCTACATGAAAGTCTGTATGTAAATCATTAATCGGAAAATTTATCAAACCACATGTTTTCATAGGGGTGTTGGTAATTCCAGACAAATATATTCTAACACTATCATTAACAAAATTTAGTGGTACTAAGCTTTCTTTTATAATATTAAGCTGAGCACCTGTATCTATTAATAATTTACATAATTTGTTAGTAAATGGGTTTTTTATTTGAATAAATTGTAATGTATCGCCTAATTTAAATATGTAAATTGGGATATCAGTGTCCATACTACTTTTATTTGTAACTATTTCATTATTATCTTTTTTAATTTGTTCATCACATATATGATTTACTTCAAAAGTTTCGTTGCATGTATTTATTGTTATTGAGTCATTTCTTATTTCCTCTTTAAATTCTGTTATTTTGTATAACGGTATATTTTGTTCAATAATGTTTGCATGAATAGGCTCAATGTTGTAATCATTATTTAAATTACTGCAAGTTTCAAACTCATAATCAATTATCTGTTCTTTTGCAAAATATTGTATATCTATATAATTTTTGAGCGACTTAGGTTGTGTAACTCCTCTTGTACGCTCTCTCCAAGATGAGTTTAAGCGTTTCCCTGCATATTTGTTGATTCAGGTGTTTTTAGTCGACAATATTCGTCAGTATGATTTATCTTTTTGGAAATCGTACAAAATCTATTCTGATTATTTTCTAAATTTTTTATTATGAAACATGTTTCTATTGAATGTCCTGGTTTCTTGCAATATGAGCATTTTATAGGTTGATTATTATTTTGGAATTTTTTATTGTTGTTTTTCAAAGTCCTACATTCGTCTATAGTGTGACCTTTATTCTTGCAGTATCTGCAAAATTTCGATTGAAAATTCGGTCTGTAAAAGTTAGTGTTGACTCTATTGTTTCTTCCAAAACTCGTATTTTGAGCTTCATGATTTTTACACTCTTTACCTGAGTGACCCCATTTGTCACACAATTGACATTTAATTTGATTGCTTGCCTTAGCTTGATTTATAAATATTTTTACCTTTTCGCAATCATTTGTCATATGATTTTTATCGTTACAAAGCTCGCATACTTGTGTAAGTTTTTGTTTCAATAACATCAGTGCAAAAATTTGGGTTGTGTCCATTCTTATTACATTTCCAACATATCTCATATTTTCGTATTATTGGGCAATGATTAATTTTATGATTACTTTCTTGACAGTATTGACAATAATATTCATTGTCATTTAATAAATCACACGTGCTTCTTGAATGACCTAATTGATTGCAAAATTTACATATCAATCTTATTTTATTTTTTGTATTGGAGCATTCAAATGATGAATGATTTGGTTCTTTACAGTATACGCAATCTGCTATATTGCAATATAATGCTTCGTGACCAGTATTTTTGCATATTTGACAACACTGTATTTGTTTGATTTCTTCTTGAAAAATATTACTAAACATAATTTTCTGTTTATTTGGATTCCTTCTTATAGCATTTTGTTTTTCTAGCTGTTTTTCTATTTTAATTGCTTCTATAGTTGCATCAGAGAAATTGTCTGCTACTTTCATTTCATATCTTATTTCGTTAACTAGCCCCTGTTTAAAATATTTAAATTCATCTTGATTTAATTGATTAATAAATCGTTCTAAGGTTGCTCTTTCTATTCCAGTCTCGTTTTTCTTTTTATCTCTGATTTTCTCCGTTAATTCTTTTATTCTTGTTATATATCCTTCTACTGGTTCATTAAGAGGATATCGTAGTTATCCCCTCCTAATAATATTTTTATTCAAAGTTCATGAGTAAACGGTGCGTCAATTCGTATTCTTTCACTACAGAAAGAAAATTTATAAGATTAATCCTGAGTGCGGACAACTCATGAAATTTATTCAAATATTACACATAAAAAGTTATGAACAAACTTTCAATGTATAGTATTTTGAGGTTAGGTTTATCGAGCTTGATATCCAATTTTCATTCAAAGTTCATGAAAAATTAACAAGTTTGAGTAATTTTTTTTCTTAACAAAAATGATTAAATTGATGTAGTTTTAGCGCGGACAAGTCATTATATTTGTCTAAATAGTCAATTTAAAGAGATATCAATCAGATAAAAAAAGCAAAAATCGATTCTAACAACTCCGACATCCCGTTAAGTCCTTGTTGAATTTGTTCTAATTTTCCGTATAAAGTATATAAATTATCAATTTCAGGATATAGTTTTTTTACAATTTTAATAAATTCATCAATTGTATTAATTGTAGTATGTTTCACTGCAGAAGCAATTGCCCCTGATAATCTAAATCTCTGATAGTTCATAAACGATTTTTGTTGATCAGCATCTAGTAATTCTTTAGCAAATTCTAATTTTTCAATATATTTGTCTACGGATATGTTTTTACCATCAAAATCAGGAACTAATCTTGTAATTTCTTGTAATGAATATCCTGGTTGCGCCATGTTTATATTCTCAATAAAATTTACTAAGTCGTCTATCGTATTATTATTATTATTAATATTGTTATAATTATTGTTGTTATTATTAGGATTATTTATAATGATATTTTCTCCGTTTCTAATACCCTCAATTTCTTGGAAACTTTCCTGTTTAATAGAGATATCGTTTAATGTTTCGTCGTCGTCTGATATTGTTGTAATGTTTGCTGCTAAAGTATATCTGTTTACAAAGCTATTATCTTGGATTGTCGTTTTGGTTCTGTTTTGAATAGTTTTTCGAATTGTCCCTGTACTTTTATCAATTATATTTTCTTGTCTATTTGAATTATTGTTTATGGCTCTAATATCTATATTTTCGTATATGTTTTGTTGATCTGGTGTTGTATTTAGATTTTCTAAATTCTGCTGTTGTTATGTTGTATTTAATGTATTTTTAACAGGAGAGTGTAGAAGTCTTGTACTTTTTCTAAACACACTAGCGTCTTCTTGGTTTTGAATAATAGTTTTTTTTATAAATTCTCTTAATATATTACGAATTTCATTAATATTTTGATTTTCATCAATGGGTATTTTGAATTTATTACAAATTTCAATTAATTGTATTTTTGTACAATTTCGTATCCAAGCAGTTTTCTGTGATTGACAATTTTTTTAAATTTCTGTCCAATTAATTTCATTCATTTAATTAGAGATATTATAAGTTTTTTTCTTTTGATGTTTCATAAAAATCTTATTAATTTTAGTATACTTAGTGATAAACGTAATACTTATTATTCAACACAAATTGTTATGATATTACTGACTCAAGAATTTAGATTGACCTAATTTTGTTTTATAAAATCAGAGAATGTTATACAATTGCTGACTTATGTTTTGATTGTTATACATTGACCTCTTGCTGTTGTTGATATACAAAACCGTATCGTAACCGACAGATGTTTCGCTGAATTTGTACTTTTACAAGTTCGATACACTTTGTAATGTTTTGATGATCAATGTCTACTTTTAAATGTAGTTTATTTATTTTATGTTATATTGATATTATTAATGTATCAAATTTGAATAATTTTGAAATACAGATTGTTTTTAAAATCGTAGTAATTTTTAATTGAATAATGAAAATTTATTGTAATTTCTTTACTAAAATTTTTTTCCCTAAAAAAATTTTGTTGACCGTGAATTTTTAATATTTTTTAAATGTGTCACTTTTGTTGGTTTAGTTATTTTCACTTATGTAGCACTTTTGAATTTTTTTTATTTATGTATTGATATATAGATTTTATTTATGTATTTAATATATTTTAAAATTTGTTTCAATATTAGTATTTGTATTTTATTTTAAAGTATGAATAGCATTTTGTGTAAATTGTATATTTTGATTCAATGATTATTATTTGCACTTTTAATTATTTTCAATTTAAATTAAATTCCTTTTTTTTATTTGTTTAATATATTATTTTCGTTTATTTATCGATGCACTTTGTATTTAATATTTTGTATTTATTTATTCAGTGATGTATATAATATTTAGATTGCACTTTATTTATTTGCGTTTAATATTTTATTTATTTATTTATGCACTTTTGTTTGATTTATCGATATTATTTATGCGCTTATATTTTATTCATTTATATTATTTATTCACTTGATATGATGTGCGCTTTGAATATATTCATTTATTTACTTAATATATTTATTTATTTGATTTATTTATCTCTTTATTTGATTGCACTTGTATATTGTATTTTATTTTTATTTTATTTAGATTATTTATATGCACTTTGTATATTTTATTTCATTTAATTTCACCTTATATATTTCATTTATGTAATTTCACTTTGTATATTTCATTTATTTAATTTCACTTTATTTATTTTATTTGTTTGCACTTTATATTTTATTTTAGTTATGTATATTCACTTCATATATTTTATTTTATTTATGTATTTTCACTTTATATCATTTATTTTATATATTTTCACTTTATATATTTTATATATTTTTATATTAACAATCTTCAAGTATATTAAATACGATTCTTCAATTAAAAATTTGTACCGGAACCAAAATGTTAAGTCCTGGCTTTACACCAGGACGGAGTTAATGATTGATTATGTTGTTGATATGAGGAAAATATATTTTTATTATAATATTAAATAAAAGAACAAAGTTTGATTTTAAAATATTTAATTTGAAAGTTAAGTCTAGTGATAGAAAAGCTCTACCAATTTTAATTGTTATGAATCGTTCTCACGATTAAATATACTTGATTTGAAATAATGTAGATAAAAATATAATTGTAAGAATCTTACCTTGATTCGGCTAAGTAGATACGGGCAGACAGTAAATAAGTACACTTGATTTGATATTTTAATTATAGTGATTTTATTTGTTACTTTTATAATAAACTGAATATAGTGCGCGAATATTTGAATAATTTTATAGTGCGAGGAATATAGTTATAATAATTGTATCTTTGAAGTGCTTGTTGAAATTCTTTGATAAAGTGCTTTGAAAAAAAAGTGTCTGCTTTTAAAGTGCTTATTGAAGTGCTCTCATATATGATTTCTCGTTCGTATTTATAGTAATTATTCATATTTATTATTTATGAATAATTGTTTTATAATTTCTTTAAAGTTGATAAACAAAATTGATTATTAAGCATTTTTATGAAGTTTTATAATTTGAATTCTGAATTGATGTCAAATCGATGAAGCAATGCTTATTATGCATTTTGATTCTTATTGAATGATATGGTTAACGTGGTAAATCTGGTTCATGTAGTCTTCGTAATTGTTCTTATTTTGTTGATTCTGTAAATCGTATTGCACTTAGTTTCTTAACAAATGACTTACTTTTACAATATGTTCGCTAAGGTTAATTAGTTGATTGATCAATAACTGTATATTTTTGGAATGATAAATTTTCAAATAAAAGATACGTCGTGACGTAACATAACGTTACTATATATACATATATATATATATATATATATATATATATATATATATATAAGTAACCTTTTTGTTCCATTTAAATATTATGACTTAATTATTAAATAAGAAAAACGATTTATCTTTCTTTGCCGGACGCTTCAGGTGTTACCTATTAAAAAGGACCTATTGTAAGTGGTTTTCTTGACTCTGATATTTGACCTGAGCCAAGTTATAGAAAATATAACTACAACACTGTATTCTTCGTCAAAAAATATGAAAAAATACATGTAATCATTGTTGTTTATACTTTTAAGTAACTTTTCACAAATCCCACGGAAAAAGTGAGTTGCCCCGACATGCTCATAGCAGCCTCTTTTCCATTTTTGTTTTATAGCTAGTGATCCAAAAATATTAGAACGGAGTATTATACATATTTTTGATGTATTTTTTGGCGTAGAATCCGATGGTGCCATTAGTTTTGTTGTAACTATTACTGACAAAGCAAAAGAAGCAAAAAATTGATAAAAAATAGCTAAAAAACAGGGTTTTTCGACTTTTAAATATGGCGCACTACTCCAAAAAATCTGGGCAAAATAGGGCAGATTGAGGACGTAAATCCTCAACTTTCCACAAATTTTTGAGGCGGCACCCCTTTTTGTAAAGTTTTTAGAGCAATTTTAAGAATATTTTATTGTTTTTAGGTTAGTTTTTGACGTCAAAAATAGCTGAAAAAATTACAGTAAATGCGCATTTTTATATAGAATATGCTCAATTTTTTTCAAATTTCTTAACCGTCAATAAGGTGCCGAAAAAAATTATTTAAAAAAAAACACGTTTTTTTGAGGTTAGGAGTACTGGAGGGGGGAGGGGTAGCAGGTCGCAGTTTAAAATTTCATTTTTGAGCAAACACTAACTAATTGTGGACGAAAATTTGAATTCCGTGATGGGGGGCATTTTACCTATTTTAATGGGGGGTACCCTTTAATTTGTGGGAAAAAATACTTTTCGCTGGCTTATTTTCATAGAAATTAAAGTTAGCGGGAGTAAAGAACTTTTGGCCCTCTGAATTTGCGAGGAAAAAGTACTTTTCTTCCGCTTGATTTGAGAGAAATTTAATTAGAGGAAGAAAAGTACTTTTTGCCCGCTTATTTTTAGAGAAATTAAATGTGGTGAAAGTAAAAAAGTATTCGCCCTCTAAATTCGTGCAAGAAAAGTACTTTTTGCTCGCTTATTTCTAGAGAAATTAAATGTGACAAGAGTAAAGAACTTTTCGCCCTCTGAATTTGCGAGAGGGAAGTATTTTATGACCGCTCATTTCGAGAGAAATTAAATTTGGCGGGAGTATAGTATATTACACACTAAGGAAGGTAAAGTATTGGCCAGTCCATAGCACATATAATTGTCACCTCGAGCCGAAGGTGAGGGTGGCAAATATGTGCTATGGGGTCGCCATTTTACCTCCCGTGGAGTGTATACTATTTTTCGCCATACCCGGGCCAAAACTATGACTTTCGTTTTTCGGTGCCGGGACGAAAGTCGTAGTTTCGGGAAATTTCTGAATTGGCGAGGGAAAATTACTTTTCTCCCGCTTCATTTAAGAAATAAATATATATATATATATATACATATATATATATATATATTTGTATTCTGTTATTATATTATATAAATTACCATGTTTTATATAGCTATTTATTCTTTTCTCATAAATAATTTCCAACTGGTACTTTTCATTTAGTAACTATGTGTTTTAAATACTTTTAAAAGCCATAGCATAGCTATTGTAACAACGACATCGCTTTGACGCCGCTAGAAAGTTATGAATTTATCATGGGGATAGGCTATGGAAAATGTATTTTTATCATTTCTGACGTGGGTAAAAACGTGGGGAGCCACGTAGGTCCCCACATAGGTTCCCACGTGTGCCCTCATGCGGGTCCCCACGTAGGTTTCCACGTAGTTTTTTTTGACAGGGACAAGGCAAGTGGAGGAGTCACAATTTTTATTGACGACAATTTCACAAGCGAAGAGATTGATATAAACAGTAACCTAGAAGTTGCGGCTGTTAATGTATACTTAAAAACGCTGCCAAATGCTTTGGCGCAATGCTTTCTCATAGAGCTCATTGAGTTAGAGTAATTTGATTTGATTTCTTTAAATGTGATTTCAATGTAAAAAACATAATTTCTATTCAAGAAAAATTAGTGTCTGTGAGAGAGTGATTAGGAAATAGGAAGAGAGAGTCAGGGATGGATGAAAACAGGGTAAAAATGAGGATCAATCTAAGATAGAAAGACAGAGAGAAAGTGAGGACGTAAGACAAGAGTCAGTGAAAGTGTTGATTTAGAAATCAAAAGAAGTGATCAAATAGCTACACTAAGAAAATAATTTTTTAAAAGCTTGTTTTATAAAAACAGTAGCAAATAACTTGTATACAAATTTTAGAGCAAATCTATCAAGTACTTTACGTAAAATAGATAAGAAATAAAATAAAATTTTTTTCAAAATTTATAAAAATTTTTCGAAATTAAAACTTTGCTAAGAAAATCGGTTATTAAAAGTCATACTTCTTTTGACAGATGCAAATAATTCTCAAATAATTCTCAAATTCATTAAGTAATTTACGTAAAATACAAAAAAAAAATAAAAAATCGAAATTTTTTTTAAAATTTCTTAAAATGACTCCATAAAAAAGAACTACGCTAGGATAATCGATTTTTGAAAATTTCCCTTCTTTTGGCAACCGCAAATAATTTCCATGCAAATTTTAGAACAAATCTATCAAGTACGTTACGTAAAATTAAAAAAAATAAGGAACGAAGAATCGAAATTTAAAAAAAAATTTTTTTGTCTACTAATTTAATCTTCTTTAAATTTAGCGGTAAATTATTATATTCCATTAACTCGGTAAGTGGGTCAAAAAAAGGCATTTTCAGGTCCAGAATATTGCGGAAGTAAAGTATTTTTCAATGATAATTTTTTTTCCTTCAAATTTAGCGGTAGATTATTATATTTTAAGACCTTGGTAAATGGGTAAAAAACGGCATTTATTAGATGTAAAATATAGCGAGAGTAAAGTACTTTTTGACGCTAATTCTATTATCTGTAAATTTAGCAGTAGATGATTATATTCCCACATAGCACAGAAGATTCGGGAAGCTTCTACCGAAAGTTTCAAGGGAGATTCCAAAGTAAGCTTCTAGCAATCTTTCCGGAAGCTAAATGAAAGTTTCGGGAAGATTCCATTAGAATCTTTCATGTAAGCTTTGCGGAAGGTTCAGGGAAGCTTACATGTAATATTCCGTGAGGGCCAAATGGAATATTACAAAATAGCTTCCAGTAGACTTCCGAAAAGTTATATCCGAATGTTATTTGAAAAATTACTTTACGTCTTGCAGGAAGCTTGCAATAACATATTGCAGAAGATTCTATTCAAACTTCCTGCAGCCTTTCACAGAATATTACAGGAAGGATATATTAATGTTCATGGAAAGTTATTGCAAAGTTTCAGAAAAAAATACATTAGCTTGCAGTAAATATCATGAAAATTATTCAGTTGAATTTTTAAATAAATCTATTCTTTTGTTTATAAGAATTTTTTATTCCTGGTACAAAATCGAACAATTTTAATATATATCATTGGAGTCCAACATTTTAAATAACTGATGAATGAATTTATTTAAAATTTTAATAGAATAATATTCATGGTACAGACTATAAGCTAATGCATTTCTTTTTCTAAAATTTTACAATAAAATGAAAAGTCAGGCAATATTTATGAGTACAGGTGTAGTGTCTGCCTTACATTAATTTAATTTTATAGATTAAAAATATTGTCTTTTTTTCTATTAAATTAATGTCTCATATTCTTTCTAATTTACAAAATTTATGACAGATTATTTAAATATGAAATAAAACATATTACATTTTAAATGATTGAAAATTTTTTATGATGGTGTATAACTTTCGATAAAGAATTTTTATAATTATTGATTTTAATTAATAAAAAAGAACTCACAAAATATGTTATTCTCCAAGAAAAGGTCGTTAATTTAATAAATTTTTATAAATTAAATAAATTAATTACAAAGTCTAAATATCTTTACTATGTTTTGAATACATGAATTTTATCAAATAAAAGATTTTTTCTCAAAAAAGCATAATATTTTGTGTTTTTTTACTAACTAAAAATTAACAGTAATAAAAAATTCCAACCCAAAGTTACATAATTATAAAAATTAATTCATTTAATTTGTAATCTACTTTTTTCATATTTATATAATAATCCCCTATTAATTTTATAAATTAAAAATATAGTCTTTTTTTATCAAATTAATGTATAAAGATATTCTTTTTAATATAAAAAATTAATATCAGATTATTATATGAATACGAATAAAAAAGATTACAAATTAAATGATTAAAAGTTTTTCTAATTGTATAACTTTAGATAGAAAATTTCTTTTAATATTAATTTAAGTTAGTAAATAAGCACACAAAACATTTTCTTGCTTTTTTAAAGAAAAGTCTTTAATTAAATAAAGTTTTAAGAAAGAATATTGTATTATTTATTTAAGTTTTTTTAAATAAATTTATTTTAAAATCTATATAAAATGAGTTTTTCGACTTTACATAGCATGAAAATGTTCGTGTGTAAATAATACGTAAGTAGGGTCGATGTACCACTTTTAGTCGCTGTACCTGTTTTGAACAGTCGCGTGTATTCTTTTTTTTTATAGTTTTGCGGTTATAAATAAACAAGAGTACCAAAGAAAACAAAGAGAACCTGCGGCTAGCACTCTGTGGCTAACCGTAAAACTATAAAAAAAAAGAATACGCGCGACTGTTCAAAACAGGTACAACGACCAAAAGTGGTACATCGACCCTACATGTACATATACATTTATCTGTATACATAAAAAATATTCAAATTTAAAAAAATTGTGAAATATATGCATGTGCAACATAATTTATGAAAAAAAAAAAAAAATAATGTTTAGTCGGGAATCTTACTACCGAAAGATATCTTACGAGTTCGTCACATTCGATTTGCAGTTGCGCCGATAGGGGGATACGCGTTGAATGAGCGTTTTGTCCCTAAGTAGTGAGATAATACCACACTTAAAGTCGAACACAGCGCCTGCCTTAAAAATGTAAATGCGTATTTATAATTATACGAAAATCTTAATATATGTGAATATGTATTGACGTATAAATATGATATAATAGTATATAAAATAGTATGTTGTAAGTGAATATGTGTTTTTACACAGCAAATATTTGTAAAATATAAAATAAAAAATAAAATGTTGAACAGAATTGTAACAAAATACTTTCCGAACGGTGAAAAAGGATAAAATCAACCAATTGATATTTGAATTGTTGACTTCCCCGAAGCCTCCGGGAACCTTACACAGGAATCTTCCTGGAAGCTTCTAGCATTTTTTTATGGAAGCTTCCATCAAGTATTTTCGAAACCTTGTGGCAATCTTCCTTGAAAGCTTCTTGTTAAATCCAAAAGGCCTTTATACTAGCTTCCATGGAAGCTTACTGATTTCTTCCACGGAAGCTTCCTGGAATCTTCCATTAAATCTTTCTGAAAAAAAGTGTGCAGGACATTTTACGCTTCCAGAAAGCTTTAATTGAAACTTTCACGGAAGTTTGCATGTAAGCTTCTTGCATTATTCCGTGGAAGCTTCCATGAAGTACTTTTGGAACCTTACAGCAATCTTTCCTGGAAGCTTCTTGTAAAATTCAAAAATACCTTTATACTAGCGTCCATGGAAGCTTACTGATTTCTTCCACGGAAGCTTCCTGGAAGCTTTCATTGAATCTTTCTGAAAGAGAAGTGCGCGAGACATTTGACGCTTTCAGGAAGCTTACATGGAAGCTTCCGAACCTTTTATGGAAGCTTCGGTGCTATATGAGATTTCATTAACTCGGAAAGTGGGTCGTAAAAAGGTTTTTTTTTGGTCTGAATTATAGCAGGAGTAAATTACTTTTCATTCGCTAATTCGATTTTCTTAAAATTTAGCGGTAAATTATTATATTTTATTAACTTGGTAAGGGGGTCGAAAAAATGCTTTTTTTAGGTCTAAAGTATAGCGGGATTGAAGTATTTTTCGAAGCTTATTCAATTTTCTTCAAATTTAGCGGTAGATTATTATATTTCATTAACTCGGTAAGTGGGTCGGAAAAAGGCATTTTTTAGGTCTGAATCAGGAGTAAAGTACTTTCTACCCGCTAATTCTATTTCCTTCAAATTCAGCGGCAGATTATCATATTTCATTAACTCGGTAAGTGGATCGTAAAAAGTTAATATTCAGGTTACTTATATTTTTTCCCGCTTATTTAATTTTCTTCAAATTGAGCGGCAGATTATTATTAATTGACTAGGTAAATGGGTCAAAAAAAGGCATTTTTAGTTAAAAATATACCGGGAGTTGAGTACTTTTTACAAGCAAATGTTTTTCGATATTTACAAAGTATATTCATCTACCCATAATGTACGTACATAAAATATATAAATACTACAAACATGCTCACTTGAAAAAGGCAGTCTAGAAATTGAGAAATACTTAAGTAACAACTGATACTCAAAAAACGTTTATAAATTGATATCTGAATGCATTACTGTTTGAAGAAACTGCATCCAAGCTATTCAAAACTGCATCATATGTAAAATTCGATTATCCTACTTACAAGGAGAGTCATGACATTTTGGTTTTAGATTTGCTTCTCACTTTGAGATGTTTTTCCTGATATAAAGTTATGAAATAAGCCTTATTTCGGTGCAACTCTTGATTTTCACTGAGTTATCAGCAATTTTGTCTGGATTTAAAAAAATTTGCATCTTCTTCACAGTTGTACGTTTTTCCAAGTACTTGTTCTAAAAGGTTTATATTAATTGCATATTATAGTTAAAATAAAAATCTTTCAATTAAAAGAAAAACATGTTCATAAAGCTGAAGTAGTTTAAAATTTATAATGGAATGAAAATAAAGATGAAATTTAGATTAAATCGCAGCTGAATGCACGATTTATTCCATACATATTTTTATTTAAATATTTACGCTGTTTTTATTCGCTTATAACTTTTTAACAACTTTAGCTCTTTAAACTCGTTTTTATTTTAAAGAAAGGTTTTAGTTTCAATTTCAATATGCAATTAATGAAATGCTTCTTGAATAAATACTTCAAAAAATGTATAACTATAGTAAGGATGCAATTTTTTTTTAATTTAGACAAAACTGCTAATATATTAGCAAAAATTGAGAGTTGCACCGTAGGAATAAGGCTTATTTCATAATTTTATGTAAGGAAAAATATCTCAAAATTAGGAATAATTCCAAGACTCAAATGTCATGAGCTCTTCTTAATTAATAGAAAAATGAAAAAAATGCGATATGCTTCTGTGTAGGTGTCGATAGAAGGTTATGAACTTTCTCGGTAGTTATCTGATATTAATTATTATTATTAATATATAAATTTATATGCAAGTTATTCGCTATTGTCTAAAAAAACAAGCTCTGGACAACTAATTTTCTCAGAGCAGTTTTAATTTTAGAGCATTTTGAAAATTTTTAAAACCATTACCTGATTCAAGCTTTGTATTTGCACACTCTAGTACAGAACTTTATATTCATTCACATACGGAAAGAAAAGAAAAATAATTAATTGATGATTCCAGAAGCAAGTTTTTATGCTTGTCTGACAAGTTTCCACATTACGACAATGAGCAACAACGTAATAATTAATGTACAAAATGCATATGCGTGAAAGAAAAAAAAAATCATATAATGCAAATGGCGAAAGTGAGGTAGTCGTAAGGCAGGCTTCGATGCAGTGGATTGGGACATTTAAATCAAAGACACATTATAAAAAATAAAATCAAATTACTCAAACTCCGTGTACTCTATGGGAAAGCATTGCACCAAAGCACTTGGCAGCGTTTTTCACTATCCATTCTTGTGAATGTTGGATTTCATAATATTCTGGGATTTTAACTGTACCTCCTTCATCACTGCTCTCACAACTTTCATAATTCAAACGATTATTTTTAGATTCAGTTTGTTGGTTAGAATCACTAGAATCATTTTTTGCTAATTTTTTTGAAAATTGAAAAACCCACAGTCAAATTTTATAATTTTCTTTTTTTTCTCCTTCAACAATACTCTTCTTTTCTATCAAACATTTTTCAAAAGCAAACTCGTTAAATTGTAGCAGAGTAACTATCAACAAGCTAAACAAAAATAAGTTAACCTATTAAAAACCTTTAAGATGTTTACGTTCTGCATATGCATAACTATATAGCACATTCAGAGTATATAGCTCTACTCCTAGAACTACTTTAGAAGGCTCGAAAAATCGAATTTTTTTTATTGCTTGAATCTATTCCTAATATATAAGAACATGTACGTGAAGATTTATAGCAGGTATACGAACGCTCGAGCAGCTCGAGCGCACGCTCCTCCCCTCGGTTCAATAGCTCCGAACTATATACCTGAAAAGGTTCAACGATCATTCGATACAATGTTTTGAATTCGCACAAGTGTCGTATCGAGCTATAGTACGGATTATACTGTTATATAATATAAATACTCTCTCTCTCTGCGTACGTGCTTCTACGGAGCTGCTTCTTGCGTTGACGATAAGTCTTGCTTTGAATCTCGTCGAGTGAACATAACATAATTGTTATAACATAATGTCCAGCTATCCTAAAGACAGTAAATCCAACAGTGAACGTAGTTCGAAGCCACGGAAATGCAGATTTCAAGGAAATCGATTTACAAGTAGATTTGACGCTGCAAGCACCAATGGTATTACTGTTAATCAAGCCCACTGATATCGAATAATCGAATTTTGTAGAGGGTTTCTTACAATTTCTAATATAGTAATCTGCATATCTTGTAAGCAAAACATAACATTTGCAGAGAGTGAGTATCGAGGCTTGGGTTTCAAATTTATATTATTATGTCATTGTTTAAAAGTTTCTGGCGTTGAATTGTGGAAAAAACATGGCTTCACTTTATTGTTCGTTGTAACAACTCTGGTTGCACACTATTCCAGCAAAATAGTCGACTTCATCGTTAAAAGTACATATTATCAATCATGTGCCCAAGAAGAGCACATTAGACGATGACGAAATTAAGAAATGGTACAAAGAATATAAAGAAACATGCTCGCCAAATCACGAAGGTTCAGCAGGAAAGATGGAGGTAGATTCAATTGTGGAAATGTTTTTGAGATTTATGCAATAATTCAGAGCCAAGTATACAAATTATATCGGTGATGGCGACCCAAAAACTTTTGTTGGTATTCTCAAAATGAATCCATACGGCGAGGTTACCCTGCTACAAAAAACGAGTGCATGGGGCATGTACAAAAGCGTATGGGTACTTGACTCTAAAATAAAAGGAAGCAAGAGAAGCTCAGAAGCAAAAAGCAGTTGACGGAGAGCGTCTTTAAAAAGTTGACGATTTGTTATGGTTTAGCTACCCAAAGAAATATTAATTTTGTCGAAGACATGAGAAAAGCTATAATGATAATGCTGGATCGTTATTGTTCAACTGACGAATCTCCTCGCCACGGAAATTGCCTGTTAGGTGCCGAAAGCTGGTGTGAATGGCGCAAAGCTGAAGCCACGAATTCTCTTACGTCATTCAAGCATCCTGATCGACTGATAGACGAAAATGTGGAAAAACGTATTCGTCCAATCTACGAAGAACTTTCAAATGACGATCTCTTGACGTGCTTGAGGTGCTTAGCTGGCACATGTAAAATTCCGACGAGTCATTCAACGCTACAGTCTGGCGCATGTGCCCGAAACATCTGCGTTCTGGTAAAAAAATCATTGAAATTGCTGCATATATGGCTGCAGGAATGCTCAACGAAGGATATTCTGCAGTTTAAGTACCATACAGTTACTTGATTTAAAAATCGGCCAAGTGTGCAAGACATCTGTGGATAACATCAACGCACAACGGATCGAGAGGGAAAACCGGAGTACATCTTTTTTCAGTAAGGAAACTCGCACAGGCCGTAGATTTGATCAACTTCAACGCTGTAATCTAGACTTACTTATTTTTTTCTATTCGAAAAAAATCCTTAAAAAAACTCGATTCTAAGGCCTCCTAAGGCAGGCCTTCCCCTTGATATTATTCTCACAATTTTTGCATACGAGGTTAAGTACTTATACAATAAAAAAATCAATCTTTTATTATGTATAAAGAAATAAATACTTCTCATCAATATATCTGTTATATAATTTATTTAAAACTGTTGAATTACATGCAATAAATATAGCTTTGGCATATGTACACTTGGCGGAAAGGATATTTTTCCGAATGCGTACCTCAAATGGCAGCGCTGCATATTTTACCACAGACATAAGAAAACTTCGAATTATGCATTGAGTTCTGCATCACGATTATTTTGTTTTTTCTTGTAGTTTATTCATGCAAAATTCAAATGATAACAACTTAAATTTTATTGCTTATATAATTTAAATTCACAATATTAGATTCTATATGATTATTGAAGAAAGAAATAAAAATTTTATTTAATAAAATTATAATTCGAATTATGAAAAAAGAAAGTAATATTGTTTTTTTACTAAAATTATGTCATTAAGTAATAAGTAACGATGATGCGAAATTTGCTCTATAATTTGAAATTGTCTTATGCCTGTGGTAAAATATGCGATGTTGCCATTTGAGGTACACATTCGGAAAAATATCCTTTCCGCCAAGTGTACGTGGAAAAGATTCACCATTTTTTTAACAGTTTACCATCAGTAAATATACTACAAATTAATTATATAAAGATGGTCTAAAACTGACCACAGTCCATTTTTAACTCGTTTATTTTCTACCAGGGTATAAATAGGAAAATTTTGCAGCTCAGATTATATAGAAAAATCATGTGGACGGACAATTAAGATTCCAATTATTTTAGGATCGATTTGAATTATGCATTTTATTACGAAAATTATATTTACTTGCTCGAAAAATACGTAAAAATAGGACACCAAAATTTTATTTTTATGAAAAAAGATTTAATCATATTATTAAGACTACATAAGATATAGATAAATACACTTTGATTTACCGTTAATATAATGATTATTTTAAGTTTTTATCAATTAAAAAAAAACTTAGGAATTTTTTCAATTCGCTTACCTTTCAAAATTTGTTATTTTGTGAAAAATATTTAAAAGAATTTATTGCATAAGCGCATTCACTTTTAAAAACATGATTTTTGTTTGAAAATGTTATTATTATTCAAATATAGAACAGTCATTATAAATACTTTTATATTTTACACATTTATAACAGATTTTTCACGGATGAATAAATGTTTAGTAAATTGTTAAATTTATCTCAAAAGATAAATAGAAATGTTACCTATATTTTATTTAATATAAATCGTTGTTAAAATTAGCGAGAGGTGGCTTGAATGAAATAAACACAATTAATTCGTGATGAATAATTTATTATAAAATAGATGCAATACTTATATGTCTTAACTGCCTAACTGTCAAACACGAAATAAACAAATGCATCTCGCGTTCATCAAAAATACCCCGCCTTACGGCAGTGCCACACACTACACACACATGATTGAGCGTGTCTATATTTCTAATACTCTCTCCCACGTTCAATGTTGTTTATCATACATGAATAATTTTTATTAGAATACGTAAATAAAAATATATATAAAAGAAATAGAATTTTAAGTTTTCCAATCTTGATTTAAAGATGACTGCCGTTAGCTCTGTCGTTTGTTTTATTTAGGACCTATAATACATACAAAGTAAAGATTATTAAAATAAATTTAAATAAACAAATGTAAATATATATATTTTTAAATTTTTGTCAGTCTTATTAGTCGTTTAGTATTAACTTTGACAACCGTTCATGCAGTTCAAATGCTAGCGGTTTTACATAGTGTTCCTGTGCTTTATATCTAAGTTCAAAGTCTTTTGTTTCTTTTAGGCATCTAAATACTTTGCTTATGCATTCTTCCTACTTAATTTGTCTCGCTTTATTTCTAAGTTTAAGAAACTTCTAGGCTCACCAATTTCTGTTATTTTTAATTCTTTCTTAAAATTTGTTTTTTTTTATTCTTTCAAGCATCTATACATTATTAAAAACTAGCAGAATATACTAACTAGGAGAGTGTCACACCTCTGGATCACGGATTTTGCTCAAACTTCGGGATAAGTTTTCAGATGATAAAATATGGAAAGAGCTAAAGTTAAAGTCATAAATACTCAATATTTCCCTAGTTACAGGCAATTAAAGAAAATCACTAAAAAAGTTACTAGATTTTTAAACGCATATAGTTCTTTAGCATTGATAGCTATAAGCTTGAAACTTCTTTTTAATTAAAGCTGAGCTCAAATCCTTTCGAATTAGTAGTTATAGCATGTAAAAATATTATTTTTTCCCAAAGTTAGAGCGTGATAAACATTGGACCTGATTTTTCTTTTAAAAACATTAATTAATAATAAAAGCTGAAATTAGGTCCAATCCTTATTACGCTCTAACTTTGGGAAAAAATAATATTTTTACATGCTATAACTACTTATTCGAAAGGATTTGAGCTCAGCTTTAATTTAAAAAAAGTTTCAAGCTTGTAGCTATCAATGCTAAAGAACTATATGCGTTTAAAAATCTAGTAACTTTTTTAGTGATTTTCTTTAATTGCCTGTAACTAGGGAAATATTGAGTATTTATGACTTTAACTTTAGCTCTTTCCATATTTTATCATCTGAAAACTTATCTCGAAGTTTGAGCAAAATCCATGATCCGGAGGTGTGACACTCTCCTAGTTAGTGAAGTATGTGAACAAGTGGCAGAAGTATCTATGTCTGAAGCTGTTAAGGAAGAACTTGATTTGACTTCTCCAAATAGTGCTGGACTGTCTGTTTCTGGTGATGGATCATGGAGAAAAAGAGGATTTTCTTCATTACAAGGGCTAGCTAGTATCATCGGAAGCCAAACAGGCAAAGTGATAGATGTTGCCATTAAAAATAGCTTCTGCAAAGGTTGTACACTTTGGGAAAATAAACAAGGAACATCTGCTTATGAAGAATGGCAAGAGTCGCATGAACCAAATTGTACAGCCAACCATCAAGGCAACGCTGGAAGCATGGAAGTGACAGGTGTTTGTGAAATGTCTACAAGATCGGAAAAAAAATATGGTGTGAAATATGAAAATTATATTGGAGATGGAGATTCCAAAGTTTTCAAAGAGATTTCTGAGTCCAAGCCATACGAGGACTCTGTTACTGTCAAAAAGAAAGAGTGCGTTAGTCATGTCCAAAAGAGAATGGGGACTCGACTCAGAAATCTGAAGAAATTACTTGCTGGCAAGCAACTTAGCGATGGAAAATTTATCAGTGAAAGAGGTAGATTAACAGCCCAAGTGATTGATCAGCTGACCTCTTATTATGGTAAAGCTATAAGAGATCACCCAGATTCTGTTCAGGACATGTCGAATGCAATCTGGGCTTCTTTCCACCATTAACAATCAACGGACCATCAGCCACAATATCAGTTATGCCCTGAAGGATCTGCCAGATGGTGCAAATGACAGAAAGCTAAGGCTCGAAATCAACTTCAAAATCAGCTTGATCGAGTCGAATAACAAGGTTCTTTTGCCTGGTATCTCTTTTTTATATTGAAGGCTTATATGAATAAGAGATACCAGGAAAAAATTATTCTATAAAAGATAAGTATAGCATTAATAATTTTAAGATATAATAATTCAAAACTTTAAAGCTATTTTTTTCGAATAGTGAATTTTAAAAATTTTAGGTGCTGCCCCATAAGATTTGAGCTAAACCGCTGGAGGGATCTGACTTTTCTAAACTGATTTAACTTCAGTATTAGCATCATTCTCGCGTGAATGAGGGAATTCTTGAAAAACAAAAAATTGAAACTTTTTTTAAATTGAAGCTGAGCTCAAATCCTTTCAAAACAGTAGTTACAGCATATCAAAATATTATTTTTTCCCAAAGTTAGAGCGTAATAAGGATTGGACCTAATTTCAGCGTTTCTCATTAATTAATGTTTTTGAAAGAAAAATCAGGTCCAATGTTTATCACGCTCTAACTTTGGGAAAAAATAATATTTTTACATGCTATAACTACTAATTCGAAAGGATTTGAGCTCAGCTTTAATTTAAAAGAAGTTTCAAGCTTGTAGCTATCAATGCTAAATAACTATATGCGTTTAAAAATCTAGTAACTTTTTTAGTGATTTTCTTTAATTGCCTGTAACTAGGGAAATATTGAGTATTTATGACTATAACTTTAGCTTTTTTCATATTTTATCATCTGAAAACTTATCCCGAAGTTTGAGCAAAATCCGTGATCCAGAGGTGTGACACTCTCCTAGTAAGTATATATTTATTTACTGCCTCTTTAAATCTTTTAATCCAATAGTTTGGACTGACTTTCAAATTATATAAATAATTATCTTTAATCTTTTTCAATTTACAATTTACGATTTACGGTAACCTTTTTCAATTTACAAATCTTGTTTTGTTTGATCCTTTCAGAAACAGTCATCCCTTCAGCTATTTCCATGTATACCTCACTGTTTAAATATCCATTTAGAAAATTTATCTTTACGTTCATCTAACATATTTCTAAATTCAGTTTGTTTTCCATTGCCAGTATACATCTGATTGAAGGTAATCGTGAAACCGGTGCATATGTTTCTTGCATATCATACTGATTTCTGTCTTTGAAACTACGAATCACTAGTCTGGCTTTATATCTTAATTTACTGTCTTCTGTCTTTCTTTCAAATACCTATCTTGAATGTATAATATTTCATAATTTTTTTTGTCATTTATTACAATTGATCTGTCAACTATTTTTTATACATCATTCTTATACATAAATTCTAACTCTTTATTAATGGTTTTGGTCCATTTTGTTTTTGTTTATCTCTTGACTTCCAAGTATGTACTTAAGTCACTATTTATTTCAGCCAATGAAACATAAGTTTCTCCATCTATTTTGTTTTCTTTTCCTCCGATCCTTGCACTTCATATTCAGTATTTCTCTTAACTATTGTCGGTCGTCCTACTAATTTTTTTATTTTCTCTCCCTCCGGTTCTTTTTCCTTTTTATTAGTCTTATTATTTTCGTTTCTTGGCCGTCCAACTGGTCTTTTGACTTTCTCTCCCTCCAGTCTTTGTATTCATGTCTCACTTTCTTTGTTTTCTTATACAAAATTCACAAACCATGTATCTTTATCTGTTCATCAAATTGTTTCCAGTCTTGTATATCAGTTGTTGTATATCTTTCCTTGTAGACCAATTTTTTGTTGAATTGTACAACTCGGCTTTCGTATAGTTTACATAAAACCCATTGTATCTGAATGTATTATTTGCAAAGGTTCAATCGTTCTATACCTGACTGTCCTAAATGGCAATTTGTTAAACTTTGCAACAATACAAACTTCACAGTCTTTCAACGTATCAGCATCATTGTTTGTATTTATTTTCTCTGTCTCTTTTGTATTTTCAAGCTCACATTGAGATTCTTCACTGACTACAATCTCATGTGATTTATAAATATTTCTGTCTGTAATCTAAATATTTTTCTTCTTCGACTGTCTAATTTTCTTTCTTTTCACTAAATTGATTATTTTCTTCAATATTCTGTTCTTTATTCATTCTACTTGTCGTTACGTATACTAGAACCTGTCTTTGTTTTAAATTAAATTTTCTGCTGCATCTAATTCAAATTTAATTAACCAATATGGTTGATTATATATTCATAAGGATGGAAGATTTAAGTTTTCTGTGCAGATTACTCTGTCTAAAGTAATAAATTTTCTAACAGTCGTATTTATTTTCACGCTTCCTTCTTCATCAGATTTAAGATTTGCACTGCTGTCTTTATTTCTTCCAGTTGTTTAATAAATGTCTTGAAAATCAACTTTGAATTTGTCAAATGGTGTGTCGCACCACTGTCAGCATTCTGTTCATCAGTCTTCTCGTTTCTAAATTTCAATTGGTTAAAACTGCCTTCTGTTGTATTTTATATAATTTTCTTGTCTCCTTTTACTGTAAGGTTTCGCTCGTTTTTTGATTGCGATTATTAAGTAGATTTGTTATCTTAAGTTTGAATGTTGTCCGACAGTCGCCATCTTTCTGTCTTTTTTTAGTTGCGCGCGGATGTTCTCACGGTCTTTTCATTGTACATGGCGTTGACATTCCTTTGTCAACTCGCTTTAGGCTTATGGCCGCCATGTTTGCACGCGTTCCCATCTACACTTTTTTTTAAATTAA
This sequence comes from Anastatus disparis, assembly GCA_017163975.1. Lineage (NCBI taxonomy): Eukaryota > Metazoa > Arthropoda > Insecta > Hymenoptera > Eupelmidae > Anastatus > Anastatus disparis. The sequence continues at coordinate 1,006,531 of JAFFSR010000401.1, read as the reverse complement.
GCAATTACCTTTCTTTCTGTATGCAATTACACTTTGTATTTATTCCTAAAAACGCGTCCATTTTTACGTTGATTTTTCATTAAAACGAAATTTTACCAAATCGAAGCAGCATTTATTTACGAGCAAACTAATTTCCCCGTCATTTTACAATTTTTTTTTAAATAAAATACGTAAAAATTATTCTTTTTAATTGTACGATGATTTTACTATTCATTGTCGTTTAATTCGTCGTTTCATTCAAGTCACGCTCGCGGTGTTTTGCTTTCTTTCTTGTAAGAATCCGCACTTCTCTGTTATATTATATTTTTATTTTCTCATTAACTATCATATTACTGGCGTTGTTACTTTGTTCTGTGCTGCACGAGGCCCTGTCGCTCATGTTAGCCTTTTGTGTAATTTTTTTCACACACCACCACTACACCCTTACAATTGCAGCATACACAACAAAAAGAAGCGAGGGAAGCAGACAACAAAAACGCTTTCCAAATTATACTTTTAATTAATAAAATCTATTATGAGCGCGGTGATAGTGAGCCGCCCCAAACTTTACAAGTTGCGAGAAAAGCAAAAAAAAATGCGCAGTTAAAATCACTCTGGGCGCATAACCTGTTTAAATAAGCGAGGTGACTTGAATGAAATGAACACAATTAATTCGTTATGAATAATTTATTATAAAATAGACGCGATACTTATATATCTTACCTATCAAACATGGAATGAACTAACGCATCCCACGTTCATCAAAGATACCCCGCCTTACGGCGGTGCCACACACTACACACACACGATTAAGCGTGTCTATATTTCTAACAACTGTACAGAACAATTTTCATGAATTGACATTAAATGCACTCTTCAAAGTATTTTGGGAAGATTTACTGCTATATTTTAATAAATTGTGTTGAATAATTATTTTATTACGCTTAAGAGCAGGTCGTATATCTCTTTCCTTTTTTAATCATAGAATTTATTTTTTTGCAAAAACTAATAATTGTAGCAAAAAATAAGGAGATAGCCCCATCTTGTATCATAAAAAGCAATATTTTCTTTGATGAGGAAAAATTATTTTTATCGATTTGTTTTGAAAAAAACCTTCAAAAACTTAAAAAATAAAGGTTAGGATGGACAATTTAGTTTTTCAAAGTTTTCTTAAAAACGAAGCAATAAAAATAATTTTTCCTCATAAAAGAAAATCTAGCTTTTTATTTTACGAGATAGGGCTTTCTTCTTATTTTTTGTTACAATTATTAATTTTGGTAAAAAAATTAATTCTTTGATTAGAAAAGGACAGATATACTCGACCTCCTCTTAAAGTTTATAAGATATGACAAAGACGTGCCGGCGATGTTGCTTTACTTGTAGGCTTGATATAGGAAAAATAACGTTTTTTAACGACTTAAAACTCCTAGAAAACGTCTGATAATATGGACCAAACTGGTCTTAATTTGTTGTAGTATGTTTAAACAGTAATCAGATAAATTTTTAGAACCATCGGTTCATATAGAAAGCTTTTTTTCGAGTATGAAATTGATAAAAATGGTCACTTTTGGAAAAATTGTAGAATCAAAATCATCATGGAAGGGATACATTGAAAAGAATCATTGAAAATAGCGTTTAAATACATATAAAAAATGCGAAAAAGGGATTAAATAAAGTTGAAATTTGCATGAATTAAGCCAATTTTAACATTAAATTTAGCTTAAATTTAACTTGTGATTTAATGTAGGTAACTTTTATGTAATTTTATCTGACTTCAGCTAACTTTAAGCTAACTTTTAGCTACCTTTTATCTAATTTTTAGCTAATTTTTAGCGAAATTTCAGTTAAATTCTAGCTAAATTCTAGCTAACCAAGGACAAATCTAATTCTTACACACAGCGGCAACGACGGTGGCGGAAATTTTTTATAATATAGAGAGATATAGCTAGCTTTTAGCTAAATTACAGCTAAATATATCTAAATTTTAGCCAACTTTTTGCTGATTTTCAGCTAACTTTTAGCTAACTTCTAAATAACTTCTAGGTAACATTTTTGCTGACTTTTAGCTTGCTTTCAGCTAAATTATAGCTAAATTCATCTTAATTTTAGCTAACTTTTAGCTAACTTATAGCTAACTCCTAACCAACTTTTAGCTAACTTTTAGGTTGTAAAATGGGGGTCCAAAATAGGGGGGCTTATTTCTGACGACGACAGCGTCGACAGCGGCGATATATTTTTAATAATATAGAGAGATATATTAGTGGTAGCGAAAATCGAGCTGGTGAGTAGCTCAGTTGGTAGAGCATTGGATTCGTAATATCGGGGTTCCGAGTTCAAATCCCGCTTTCGACAGCCGATTGATAGAAACCACTGTACGTTACATGTGCTTTGATCACAAACAGACTTACAAGCTCCGTCGCTGATTAGCATCACAAATAGCATAAATGCGAAAAATACCTTGTTCCTCATGCCGGTCGGTTAGATTTCTTTATATTACACTATTAATCCAAATATTAAAATTAATAAATAAATAAATAATTGCTATAGTATAGGATAGTTCATATCGTAAAATATTAATACGAAATAACATTTTCCGTGATTTTGTTGAAAAACTAATGAATAGATTTTTGGATAGCTTTAAAATTTGTTTGAATATGAATCATACTAATATAATTTAAAAAATCGAACTGTACCTAATTCTAATTCAATTTTTAGCATAATGATTCCAAACAAATACTTATGAACAATGTAAGTACTGCACAAAAAAGTTTATTTATACAAACAATAAATTCATGCCTTTTGATGTAATAAATAAATAACACGTACACTCGACGGAAACATATTTTATGATAGTTGTTTTTCTGAAATTTAAAAATTAAGAGCAGCCCGGATTTGTTGCCCTTGTTTAATTAATTTTTTTATTTATTCAAGTATTAATTGATGTATCTGTGAATTAAGAGTTAAGTGCAATAGCTATTATTATTATGAATATTTATGCACAAGAAAAAAAAATCTATTGCATTGTTTTCAAGAAAAGTAAGAAAAGCAATAATATTATAAATATAACCTTCAATTTCAGCGTTCCTTTACAAAGACGTATTTGGTGGAAAAACAATTATAGTTCCAGGTTGTTGCTGACAAACTTCACCTGTTGTTCAACACAGAAATGTCACTTTCAGAGTTATAAATTGAATTAGGAAAAGTTATTTATGGTCAAATTTTCATAATATCATATTAATTGGGAATTCGCGTGCAACGGAAAATAAACAAAAATAAATTGAAATAAAATTATGACATAGTTGAAATTGCCAATTGAAATCTATCAAATGATGAAATTATTTCAGAAATTCATGGAGATAAAATGGAATTAATCGATCAAAAACTTGAAAAAAATGTTATCGAAATACGGAAAGATGTTGATAAGCTAGAAGTAAACAATAAAATTTTAGGAAAAATGGACAGTAAACTACAATGATACATAAGCATAGACCACATAAAAAATCCACATGAACTTAATTTTGCAATAAAAATTGGCAAACCCCAAAGTCAACCCTTTAACCACGTTAGCTTATATTTATACGAAATAAAATTATTCGAAGGCAAAAAGACGGAGATGCAGAGGTAGAGACAGAAAGACAAAGACAGACAAAGACAAACATACAGTGACAAAAAAACAAAGACAGTAAGGCAGATCCGGAGTAACAAAAACAGAGAAAAAGTAAGATAGCAAGACAGAGAAAAAGGGACAGACTGGGACCAAACCTTAACAAATGAGATCCAAATCCTTAGCAACATCATTAATATATACAAAAAATAGAAGAGGGCCAAGAACAGACTCCTGTGGAACTCCCGTGTTAAGGTAACGAAACTTAGATCTAGAATCTCCACTAACCAAGACAAACTGATTCTTATCAGAGAAATTAGACGCAAACCATCTAACCACCTCCAAGGAACAGTCAATATTGAACAGTTTTCTAAGGAGAGTAACGTGACAAACAGTGTCAAAGGCCTTGCTGAAATCAAACAACAATAGCAAGGTGACAAGGCGTCGATCCATAGCCTGTCGAATATCATCAGTCAGTTTCAAAAGTGCCGTCTGCGTACTGTGCGATGTCCTGAAACCAGCTTGTAAGGAGTCAAATAACTGTCGAGTATTGAGGTAGTCATAAAATTGCTGATGAACAAGGCTCAAGAACCTTAGACATAAAGGAAAAAAGAGAGGTAGGTCGTATGTCATTTACTGACGAAGGAGAAGGAATCTTATTAATAGCTGAGACCAGTGATTTCTTCCAAACAGCGGGAAAGACAGAAGATTTAAGAGATTCATTGTAAAAATCTGTCAAAATAGGGCCAATAACCGGAAAGGAAGCCAAAATAAACGATTGCGGTATACCATCGAAGCTCACTGCCTGTGAAGAAGAATAAGAGACTGCAGAAAAGACATCGCCCACTGAGACCTCCCTAAAATGAAATAACAGTCTTGGGCTGTTATCAACAGTTAAGTCACATAGGAAATCTTCAACTAAAGGCACATTGACATCAAGAGCAACATTGCTAAAGTGGTCGTTAAGTTCATCAGGAGAGAAACAGTAAGAAGAAGTAGTACGTCCAAAGCAAATGCCAAGGTTCCTGAGCTCCTTCCAGATTTGTCTCGAGTCAGTAAGTCGTGATAGTCTGTCATGGAAGTACATTAGTTTAGCAGTCACAACCTGTTCATGAGCAAAATCACGTGTAGTCTTATAATCCTGTAAGTCTAGTACTTCTGAAACGTCTTTAGAGCCTGTCCCTCCCAAAAATAAGCCGATTAAGATCGGGAGTAATCCAAGGGCGACATCGTTTCCCCTGTCAAACAACCTTGACTGGCACAAAACGAGAAATACCTTCATTAAGATGAGAATAAAGGCAGCCAGGCGATCCTCCAAGGGGAACGAGCCAGCATTCATAGGACACTCAATAGCACTAAGGTGGGGCAATAAAGCAGGTTGATTAATTGATTTGAAATCTCGAAATGTAAAGTCATTTAGAATAGGCCTCGAGAGGGAAGACTTCACAGTAGCAATCAGGAGGTCATGACCATCCATAAAAGGCACGTCAGTCTTCCAGTAATCAGTCAGAATGTCATTGGCATCAACAACACATAGATCAAGCCAGGTATCAGAGGAAGCTGTATGATGCGTAGAGCCATAGGGCGAAGAATATAAGGAATCATCCAAGATTAGAAATTTAAGAAATAAAGCATCATCTGAGTCACTCAACTGATCAGCATTAATATCACCCATCAGAACCTTTGTGCTATAATTGTGAAGGTAGGTCATTAAGTCAGGAATAAAATCACTGTGTGCCAAAAATAACGCATGAGGTGGTCTGTAAACAACACCTACAAAGATGGGAGCAGGTATAGAGTTAGACGAAACTTCAAAAAAAAAGGTACTCAGGCAAGCCAGGCTTACCTGACCAACTACCTGAAGAAGAACATAAGACTTTAGAAGAAAGTGAATGATGAATGTAAAGAGCGACACCTCCACCTCTAATATTGCGATCACGTTTGTAGATAACGTAGTCATCAAGAGTCACAAGCGAATCATCAACCACATTAGCAAGTTGGGTCTCAGTTACGGCAATCACATGGAAGAAAGAACGATATGCAAGAAAAAGTCTAACCATTTCAATGTGAGCTCTAATAGAGTTAACATTAAAATAGCAGACATGCAGGCCATCCTCGGTGACAGTAGGACTATGAGTGTTGGTGATGTGAGGATTAGGGGGATGAATGGAAGATGCAGGAAGACCAAAACGAGCAGGATGAGCGGGGTGAGCAATTGAAAGTGAGAAGGATGAAGTAGAGAGTGTACTTACCCCATCAGCAATCATGGTGAAGGAGGAGAAGTCCTAGCAGTAGAAGGGGCTGTAAGCTTCCTTAAAAAATTCTCCAAATCTTCATCAGATGTAATAAGAGTGTTTGTGTTGCTTTTCTTTCTACGGAAAAAGATGCGACCATTTCTCACAAAAGTAATGAAACCATTTTTCTTGTCCTTTGTCTTGGCCAAGACACGCAGCTTAAGCTGGTAAAGTGCAGGAGGCAAGTACTCATTAATATTAATATTAATGAGCCCAGATGTCATTGCATGAGTAGGTTTAGCATTCAGCTGATCCACCTTAATTTGGGAGGTATATAATTTCTTGACACCAATTTTAGCAAGAATAAGCAGTCGAACCAAATTAGGGCTTTTAAGGGAAACCAAGAGTGGAACTGATTCCTTTGGCACAGACATAGAAGTAGAAAGCACGATAGGCATATCACACGCAGCAGTGGCAGTCCCCTGAGCAGAGTCATCTGAAGTGGTCTAACAGAGACTATATCCTCCAGCAAAATAGAAGAGTCAAGCGTGGCAAAGACGGCATAGACCGCACGCTTGAGATCCTCGAACTCAGACGGAGCAATGCAGGGAGCTTGCTGCTGGGCAGCAAGCTCCCTGCATTGCTGATTAAGAGTCTTACTGAGTTCATCAAGTCTTCCCAAATTAGCTGCATTAGAAGCTGGAAAAGCAGATGTTGAAGTGGCTGAAGCAGTAAGTGGTGGAGCGGCCAACAGTTGATCCTTTTTCACCAAGTCTGAATGGTCCTTCTGAAGAACATCGAGACGTGCTTCACCAGCGTCTATGCGCCTTCCCAAGGTCACATTAATGTCCATCATTTGAGTCTCCAAAGAAGAAAGCCGTGAATCAATAGACGACAATGATGTAGGAACCGAATCGAGCTTATTCAATTTCTCAGGAATAGTATTAAGAGTATCCTGCTGAGAACCAGTGTTTGCTTCTTTAAAACAGGGTTGACAAACCTTCAACAAGGTACTATCCTTCTTGCGCACCATCATAAGCTTGGCCAACCTAGTGACACACGTAGTGTGAACGAGATTACCACATCTATTGCACTCAAGTGGCTTAGATGTAGAAGTGAACTCCTTGAGGCGTATAGAGCACTTCTTAGCCATGATAGAGATGAACAAGTGAATAAGTCACGAATGATAAAGATAGGAATCACTTAAATAGTAGTAAAGTAAAGTATAAAGAAAGTGTGACGTATAAAGGTGCAGTGGGGAAAAACCTTAATAATAGCGCAACATTAGAAAATAAGATATAATAAGAAATATTTACAGAAGTAAAAAACACCAAAGATAAGGTTTAAGATAGTGGAAAAACACCACAATTTTGTAAAGCACTAGATAAGTGCTGGTGAGAATCAGAGAAAGTGCATGTGGGAACCAACCTTTATAAGAAAAGCCTACTGTGAAACTGATAAGTTATCCTAACAATACAAGATAACTAAGTACATGAAGGAAACAAAAGATGACGCCTCTCATACCAAATATCAGCAAAGATCCCGCGCAAAGTAGTATGCAAGAAAACAAAGATTGAGGTTAGGTTACACTAATGCACAAGATAAATTAAAATAATGAGGTGCCAAGAATAGAGAATGCACTCAATACACTGCACCAAATCACACTATGAGTAATAAATTATGTTTTCAGGAGTATTCCAATTAAGCTCACGAATGCAACGATCAACAGTGAACAATGAAGGAATACATCAAATGCATAAAAAGTCGTCCTGAGTTCAAAATGCAGGCAAATGCAGCAGAAGCTTCAAGACCCAGCCATGGAGACTTCCTACAAAAAGATCCACTCGGCAGAGTAAAAAATTCAATTAATAAACGAAAAATGGCAGCAGGAAAATTTGTGTGTGATCGTTACTTACCGACCGAGAGAGAGACGGAGGCAGAGAAACAGTGATACAGACAGAAAGACAAAGGCAAAAAGACAAAGATAAAGATAGAGGGACAGAGATAGAGAGACAGAGGCAGAGAGACATCGACAGAGAAACAGAGACAGACATCGATATACTTTATTCGACCTTGGGGTAAATACCCTGTCTGGCACAATTAAGAAAATACAAAAACGTATTACATTAATAATAGTTCAAATTGATTGAACAAAATAATTAACTATAATTAAAACCAATAAGTTTATAAATATTGGAGTAGCATGAGCAGTAAATGTTTACGATAAAATAAAATATAATATTATAAATCAAAACATTAGCAGAAATTAAAATGAGTGAACATGTTTAGCAAGAAGTGTATCAAATAAAGCCAGAAACATGACAGTAATAGTAATATTAATAATATAGCAACAAGTTAGCGTGGCAAACTTTAGATATGAGTAAATCTTTCATACTTTTAAAATTCATGTTACTGCGTCATTACTCGTAAATATGAGATAGCACATCTTTTCAGCAAATGTTTACTGATTTATTGAGATATCAGAAAGTAATTGTGTTATAGTTTGGATTATAATTAGACATGTCATTTTATGGTGAATGGAGAAAAAAGGTTTTTTTCTTGAATTTTAGATGTTACAAGGTCATTTGAAATGATAAATCATCGCTATAAAAAATGACTATTGTTCTTTTGATCTGAAATTCACACTAACTGTATCTATGTACGTACTTTTGGAAAATGAAGACCGTGGGCGTGTGCTTGTTAACACTAAGTACTTTTTGAATAGTTATTAAAATGTTACCAAAAATTTATATAATTTACTTTTTTGTCGAAAATATGATGTTGTAAAAAAAAAAAAATTCAGCGATGACGTTTTAAACTATATCATGTAATATGGCCAATTTGCTATGTTACTTAAAGCTTGCTCTTATAATAAAATAGTATATGCAGCAGAAGGAAGACATTAGATTCACGCCCGGTTAAGAGAAAGACAACGCCAGTCAAACTAAAGCCAACCCCAAGCCATCAGCCACACACGCGTGCACAGCACATAACTATACACCTAATATACAGCACAGCAAGCTTAGCCAACGTATCCAATATATGTATAGCATGACTCTAGCAGTCAAGGAGACGGAAAAGGTGAGAGCATAAGGGGTGCGCATAGCACGTCACGTGAAGAGAGAAGATCATCCATCTTGAAAAATGCTCATTCCTTCTGTCGCTAGTCCCAAGTCGGTTGACGTTGATTGTACCTGAACTATGCAGCATATTGTACAAGGCGAAGCCTGTTAACCTATACGTTGTTTTGCGTTCCTTTATTTTCATGTGTAAAGGAGTGAGATTATTGCGTGAGTGCTTAAAGCATAAATTCTTTGTAATAATCTATATTTATTTCACTGTAACGATAAATATATCGTTTTTTTTATTGCTTGTGCGCGTGTGTTGCTGACCACGTGCGCGACATTAGTTTGTGTGCTCGTATTTCTTTCTAGCTTTCATTCAAACTGAATATCAGTGTAGCTGCGGGTTTAATGTACCCATATATGTTAATCAAGCGTATCCTTGGCTCTCTTTTCGCCGCTTTGCTTTATATTAATACAATTAAGATATTTTACGGAGTTGCGTCCGTGTCACGCGACTGGCGTCCGTTTCCATGTATAGCTAGTGTTTCTCATTTGAATAAAATCTATAAGTTATGTATATTTAAGCTTATTTCTTTTTTTGGTATGTGTGTAGTTTATAGTGTAATTACTAATTATATTTCTAGCTACATTTATACGGCCACCTGATCCCTACGCCCGTTACAATCAATAGGTAATATTAAGAAGTACAAACAAAAATTTCTTTATTAGGAACGTGTGCTTAGTGTAGATAAAGTTCTGAGTTACTTTCGAATTAAAATTAAAAAACGTAATTCACCTTTAAAAATATGTTTTTATCTTCTAATATGAAAACCTGAACTTCTATGCACCTTTTCTATGTTGTGAACTTTGTAATTTACTATTTTATAGTACTTGATTGAATTTTTATTTTGGTTTTAAAGTATTATTTTAAGTATTCTGGAAATCATTAAATTTTTTTCGGCTAATAAATGTTTTGGATTTGCATTGATCACCTAGTTTCCTAGATGTACCTTAAAAAGCCTACCTTCAAAAGTGAGTAACACGGTTTTTTTCTTCATCATATGACGTCAAAATTCGGAAAAAATTTATTTTATACGTGTGTCTGTAATTTTTTTTTCTTCTAATTTATTGAAAGTGAAATTTTAATACTATGGAGGATTTACTCATATAGATCATATAAACTACACAATCAAAAATTTAAATACTAAGTAAGTAATAAGGTAACAGAATATTAAATAGTATTTAGTATTAAAGAACAGCTGTAGTGTCTTGTAGCAAAAATGTGCATCAGCTAACTACAAGAGCAATGCCATTTATAGTGACCACTGAGTCAGTCAGCCATTACCCATCTCATTCTGCCACGACTCACGCTCATTCGATAGAAATCTTTTATACAAATATCGTCAGAAGGTGTAGAAATCTTCAGGAAAAAAAGATTCCAATGAAGAGAGTTCTTTAATGAAGTAATCAGCTACTGAGTAAGCAAAAGAATGTTGCAAAGCAGCTGTGCGGATATTATGACAGATGAATAATCTCGGCTGTAACCTGGCAAAAGAACGCACAGACGCGTTGATGTGCTGTCTCACAAACCTTGAGGTTAAATACGATGGGCTACCATGAGCAACCACGTTGTATGTCAAAGAAATTTTTAAGTATAAGCGTCTATTTTGAACAGAAAGCCAACGACAATCAAGGCGAAAGGGCGTCACTCTGCTACGCCTGTCTATATGGCCATGAATGAAACGAATGCAGGCATTAAAAGCTCTGAGCAGACGTAGGTTTAATGTTTGCGGGAGATCATCATAGGTGACTGCTGCATAATCAAAATGCGGAAAAATTAGGGACTCGACGAGTTGTTTCCTGATATTCTGAGCCAGGGCATATTTATAAAATTTTAATGACCGTAGGGTATCATGTACTTTGCAAATCGTCAAAGAGACCTGTTGCGAATCGTTGAAGAGTCCTTTGTATACCTCGTATAAACCTTGAGATTGGCTACAGAAGGCCGATTGTAGTTAAGTTCTTTATTTGCCGTCTTAGCTCCCATCAACAGAGAGCAAACCTCTTTGGGACACAGAGCACGTATAAAGATTTTGGAGTTACCTCCACAGCTGAAGATACGCTAACACGGAAAATTTGGAAACTGCCCCTAGTATAATATCTCGGACATGATCAGACAAGCACTGGACCACTACCGAGTTTTTGTTCTTCACCTCCATAGCCTGATCATCATCAGAAGTCTTAGATGACCATTTACGTACACTGAGAAAATGCGACCTCTCGATATTGAGCCCCATAGGAGTGATAATCTTTGGAAAATTATCAAGATTCAAAGAGTCAATTTCGAAAGGCAAGCCAGAAACTAAAACTTCACAAGAATCTTTAAAAGGACGAGACAACACAGATTCCGTGCGAATCAAACGAGTCTAAGCATTTGCAGCGCATTCCTTTTTTGCTTTCTTCACAGCCTTCTCCAAGTTATCAATTCTTGAAGCAATACCTTCACCATTAAATGATATTTCACTCTTTAACCTCCAAGAACAAAGGTGGTGAAATTTCACCATTTTTGTCAGCAGAATTACCGTCAGCACTCATTGTCGCACCAGCTACTAGCTCAGTAGAATTAGAAGAAAGAGTTCTACAGTCCGATATAACTCTCACAGAAGGCGGAGAGACATCGATCGTGTATTGCATCGGCTAAGAAAGAAGAGCGGGCGTAGATGCTCCGCCCGGCAGTATAGACTGATCAAAAAGGGAGGAGCTATCTCCAATGCAAGCGCAACGCCTACGTGTTAACCCCTTTTACCTACTTGAAGCGATGATTCGATGCTTTCGAGCACGTATTCTCGCGATGCGCTAGCCATGAAATTCTTTGCGTGTGTGTCACACGGCTTATATGTACGTGTAGAACGAGTACAACAAGCGATTCTATGATTGCCAATAAACCACGGAGACTCATAACAGGTAAAGTAGAACAGTTTTTTTTACTACGATCTACACATTGAAGCGAAGGCGCAGAGTGAATGATCTCACAATTACGCATCGCACACACCCCCATCACACACACACATGTCATGATAACAATAAAAGAATACTAACCTATGAGACAGAGGTAATGATGTAGGCAGTAAGCACTATAGCACCTGGAAAAACGTGGTGAAGCAACAGTATTTCCCTGCAGTTTGTCAAGTGGAAACCCTCCTTAACGACTAGTATGAGATAGCTTTGTTAGTTCTTTTTAGCGATAATTACTAAAATTTACCTGACCTTATTAGCGACATTCATTAGAATCCATTTGCTCTTTTCAGTAACAGTTTGAAAAATCTTTCCATTCATTTTAGCTGCAATTAGAAAAATTTATTTATTGATTATAGCCATAATAAGAATAGTTTGTCTACTCTTATTTCGATTTAGAAATATCTGTCTGCTCTTGTTATCAACGGTTCAAAATATACATCTGCACTCTTCAGCGCTACTTGGAAAAATTGTCTGTTTTCTTAATTTAGAGTTTAAGGGGCTAGACTAGTTTCTCGAGTGTAAAAAGCAGGTGATTTTCCAGGGCTAAAAAAAAGAGAACCGAGTAGAAAAATATTTTTAGGTTTAGAAGACATATTGAGATACTTTTAATGAGTTAACAAAAAAAATTTCACACAAAAATATGGATTCTAAGCTGAGTTATACGCTACGACATGGAGTCCTCCTAGAATAAAGTCGTCAATCGGCTGTAATTGCAGAGATCTTCTGGATGCTCAGATCTGAAATAAATAAACGTTAAACTAAATGAGTTTCTCCTTACCATGAACTAAAGTCTTTTTGATATTTAATCAATTGCCAATTTCGCGAGAAAAAAACGAGCGTTTTTTTTTAATGGAATTTTTTTTTAAAACAGTGATAATTTGTTAATTTTTAATATTTTAAAAATATCCTAGTTCATGGTACGGAGAAACTCATCTAGTTTAACATCCAATTTTTTTTCAAATCCAAGCATCCTGAGGATCTCTGCAGCTGCAGCCGATTGACGACTTTATTCTTGGAGGACTCCACGTCGTAGCGTATAACTCGGGTTGGAGTCAATATTTTTGCGTAACATTTTTTTTTGTTAACTCATTAAAAGTATCTCATTATATCCTCTAAATCTAAAAATATTTGTCTGCTTGATTTTTTTAGCCCTGGAAAATCACCTTTTTTCACACTCGAGAAACTAGTCTAGCATCTTAAATGATTGTTTTTCATTTTTCAGCAACAGTAAATAAAATTGGTCCGCCAGTAGCGACTGTTAGGAAAATTTGTATGCCCTTTTAAGGGGAGACACAAGTAAAACACACAAAAAATGAGGTTTTTTAGTTTTAACTTTTGATCCGTAGCACCTACAATGTTATCCATGCGTAATGTTGTTCAAAATCATCTAAAGAATCTATAAAAAAATTTCAGCTCGAAATATTAAAAACTGTGGGACTAGTTCCATTTTAACGCTTCCTCATTTATCACTGAATCAAGCAGTCGTTAAAATGGAACTAGTCCCACAGTTCTTTTTTGTTCAAAATGATCCAAAAATCTAAAAAAAAAAAAAATTGGTCCGAAACCAAAAAGTTGTTTTTCGCAATTTGTTAAAAAAAAACTGTTTTAACAATTTCTTGATTACGGCATCACCTAGCACTCTTTGGATTCGTCAAAAGAGACCTTTTTTCGACACGATCGTGAAAGAAAACCAAAATTCAAATTTGGATGTATTTCATTTAGCAGTTTTAAATAATAATCTGCCAGCTTATTTTAGCGATAGTTAAATAATAATCTGTTAGTTTACTTCAGCGACATTGAAATCATCTGTCAGCTTTATTTAGCGATAAATAATAATTTGTCAGCTTATTTCAGCGACAGTAAAATAATAGCCTGTTCGCTTATTTCAGTGACTATGAATATTATTATGTCTGATTTTATTAGCCATAACCTAATAATCTGTCAGCTTATTTTAGCAACAGTAAAAAAAAGCCTGTTTGTTTATATCAGCTACAATAAAAAATTATACTGTCAGTTTCTATCAGCGACAATGAAATAATATATCAGCATCCTTTAGCAAAATAAAAATAATAAACTATCAGCTTATTTTAGCAACAATAAAATAATATTCTGTTTGCTTATTTCAGCGACAGTAAAATAATCTATTAGCTTCATTGAACCACAATTAAATAATCTGTCAGATTTGTTTAGCGACAATCAAATAATCTGTCAGCTTCATTTAGTGGAAATTAAATAATAATCTGTCAATTTATTCAGCGTAATTAAAATAATGGACAGCCTTCTTACTTTTGTAGATTATATGATTTCTTGTTATATGTTCTTAATATATTCTATTTCATGTATTATATACGAATGAAAATAATGATATTGAGCAAAATAAAAATAAAAAAAATATGTTGTTATTAATTAGATGATATTAATGATTAATGTTATGATAAAGTGAATTTCTGAATTGATTAATCTTAGCTATAATATATATAGCTATAGCTTATAAATTTTAACTATATTATCTGAAATTTCTATAATAATTTTATATATATATATCATAAATTTATATAATTATATATATAAAATTATATAAAGTTATAATATATATACGCGCTGCATTATACACCTTTTTCTATACGTTTATTGAGTAAAAATAATTTTAAAATTTACTTAATTACGCTGAGCGCAGCGAAGTCGTCTCTAGGTCTATTTCACTGATTTTTTCACCTTCCTTTCGTCTTCGATTGCGAACAGCCCATTCGCAAATTCTTGATTTAAAAGACTTTCCCGTCTTGTTGATAATAAATATACCCACACAGCATGAAATATTGCAGTAAAACTTTCACTGAAATATTGCACTCAAATGTTGTCACAAGGTGGTAGCAATCTTGTCTTAACATTGCGAAAAGGTTTCACGAAATAATTCATTGCAATATTGCTGCAACCTTGCTACAAGATTTCATGAAAGATTTACCAAAATATTGCAAGAAACCTTTCATGAAAAGTTGCAGCAAAGTTTCTGCAAGGTTTCATGAAACATTTACCAAAATATTGCGAGAAACCTTTCATGAAAGGTTGCGGCAAGGTTACTGCAAGGTTCCATGAAACGTTTACCAAAATAATGCGAGAAACCTTTCATGAAAGGTTGCAGCAAGGTTTCTACAAGGTTTCATGTAACATTATAAAAAAACTTGCGGAAACTTTCTACGAAAAGTTCCAACAAGGTTTCTGCAAGGTTTCATAAACATTTCGCAAAATATTGTGAGCAACCTTTTATGTAAAGTTGCAGCAAGGTTGTGACACCAGTTATCACGAGTCTCGGTAGACTTTCTCAGTTCAATCACTTGAATCTTATATATGAGTACAATTTTTAATCAGAATATGTTTGAAACTTATTATTCATAACATAATTAAAAATCGTATAACAAAAAAGTATACTAAAATAGTAAATTATTCAAATAATATTAAATTAAAAATAATATTTTTTTTAACCTATTGTTATGAACTCAATCCAATTTATACGACCCAGTTTATTACGAACACACCAGTTATTACAACCCAAACATTACGACCATTTAACTGACAGCTTTGAGGTTATGTTTCAATAACAGTACTATTATTTACGACTCTATTTAGATTTCAGGCAATCTTTTACTCATTTGTAAATGTCGATTTAAGAATGACTGAAACCATTATCTTCCAGGTCCGTTGTTTATGAATGGAGTCGTCTCTTTCAGTTCATCACAAATTTACTTGACGCTGTCACAGAGCATCCTCGTGTAACCTATTCCATAGTTTCACGTGTGAACGATAAATGTATATTTTTTCTTTTTTAGATTTCAGTATCTTTAAAATTGATTATTGATTTTTAAAATCAATGTATTTGTAGTTTAAAAAACAATATTTAGGCACTTATTTATTATCAATGAATAACGTCGGTCAGACGATACTATAATCTCACTTTTTTAACTTTAACAAAATTTTATGTTTGTATTTAATTTACCCTGCCTTTTTCTCTCCGTTTTAATTCAATTAATATCTTATTTAAGAGTATTTAAATACTTAAGTATGTACAGCGCTTGTTGCTTCAATAATTTCACCGGTAGCACTAATATATACGCAATCTCTTAGGTTAAATTACTTCGTTCAGGATTCGTAAGAACTGGGTTTAGAAGCGTACAAGTGTAGCAGTTATTACTTTCTTAATTACGTTTTTAAAAATTATTATTATTCAAATTTAAAGGTATTTTCAAAATCGGCACGTGGAGACCTTTTTTAACAGGTATTGTTTATATTAAATTTCTTAATAAAATATAAATGAAAATATGATTTTCAAAATAACAAAAATATGCAAAAATGAAATTTTTATACGCTAATCGATCATTTTACGATGGAGATAATTTTTAAATCGGATTATTTATTTTGTAATTTAAATATCAGGCTATTTGTAGGATGAATATAATAAGTAATATATTAAATTTATTGAACTTATTTATTAGAGATCTGCATATGATAAAATAAATTTTTTATTTCAATATATAATACGAGTTCGTCATTATTGGATCACTCGTAGCAACTGGTGTCACTACCCTATATTTGAAAAACAATTTGTGAAATGTTGCGAGAAAGCTTCGATTAAAAAATCCAGCAAGGTTTTTGCAAGGTTTCAGAAACTTTTTACGAAATATTGCGAGAAACCTTTTATGTTAAGTAACAATTAAAAAACATTTTATGAAATATTGCGAAAAAAGTTTAATGAAAGAATTCAGCAAGGTTTCCGCAAGGTTTCGTGAAACATCTTAAGAAGCGGGCGTATAGTTCCGTCCTTGTCTAATTAAAATTTTTTTAATTATTAATAAATTATTTATTTTGATACAAAAGTTAGACCACAGCCCAATAGAGCAAACAGAAGCAAACGATTCTATTCTATGAAAAAATATTACCTATTTATTATCTTTTGAGCGTAGTTTAAAAACGGTTGACCAGTTATAATGTTTTTTCTCCTCAGACTTCACTCCAAAAGTAATAAGACTTTGATTTTATTAAAGTAAAACTTCTTTACCGACGTTATGCAGCTTCCATAAGAGACATGTGAAAAAATTCTACGGGAGTGAACCGATCTCGTCCCGCTTAATGCAACGGAAGTATATATATATATATATATATAAGGCACGCTCGCGCTTTGACGGTAATTCTAGGTAAGATACATATAAAGTAAAACGTTAGGGAGGCGAGGAACTGACTTGATTTCAAACGCGCAGATATAGTATACGTATACATGTTTATGTCGCCGTAGGCCGTATTCGGTGGAATACCTATAGACCACGCTAAATTTGTATAGGCATTGCATACGTTCATGCTAATATCTCGACGATATTCTCTCTATCAATACTCCCTTAGGGAATATTGACAGATCCATACTCCCCAAGGGGTCGTACCCAAATGCCGTTGACAGTTTTTTGGGGGGGAGGGGTCGATCAAAATCTACGAAAAGTAACGCTATGGGAGGGAGGGATAGTTATTTACTCCTACGTTGGCTATTTTTTTTTTATCAAAAAGATCATTGCATAATATTAGCAATTTGGAGCAGATTTTTCATCCGAAAACTGCAAAATCAAGCAGTTCCGCAGTCCGTCCACTAAAACACAGTATATTACTTTCTTTTACATGTACGCGGGCGCCGCCATACGGTGCAAAGCATAAGCCTTTCTTTTAGCGAGTGAGCTGTCAAAACAAACGAAAAATTTTTAAGCCGATTGCAGCATTTATATTTGTGCCTGTTGAATCGTGTTCTATTTTTATAACGTATTTTAAAAGGTTCATAGTTTTATGATCTTTTTCGATAAAATTGAAGTGAAAAAGTTTATCGACGATTAATATATTTAATATCTTATAAATATTTATTATATGCAATGTTTAGAATTCTGTTGTTTTGTGAAAATGCTATTTTAATAAAATAAAAAACATAAAAATATGTTCAATATTTAAAAAGTAATTAATATAATTAAAATTTTTTTAAAAGTTTAATAAAAAAGTTAGTTTACGTTACAGGGGGAGGGTACTTTGATAGTTTACACATGTCACGCAAAGGGGACCGGGGGTCGAAATATCGAAAAAATTGTCAACGGCATTTGGGTACGACCCCTAAGGGAGTATTGACAGATCGAGATATCGCTCAGCATGGCCGTATATGACGTGAGTGACATCGATTCGTAGGTTAGTGAAAACAAAAGAATGTAGTTAGATATATCAATGCTCATACAAATTCATATACAATCTTAACTTTACAGAATTTTTTATTTAAACAAATTTTTAAAGTTTAACAGTTAATAAGTAAAATAAATAAGTAAATAATGACATTATTTACTTTTTTTAAATAAAACATATATCATTAATTTAAAAGAATCATTTTTATAGTTCCTCTTACGGCCTACCAACGACATAAACTTAGCTACGTAACTTGGGAGTACGAAGGATTCTGAATCCAGGCTTGACTAAAGTGCTTGTATTCATCCTTCGTACTCCCAAGTTACGTATATAACTAATACTATTATACAGTAAATATCTTAATGATTAAAGAAAACAACAGCGGCTTGCGTTTTCCATCTTTTTCTTCCTTACTTTCTTCATACATATATGTTTGATGGTGAGTTCCTCTCTTTCCTACACTGTTCTATACTTTAATGCATATATATATATATATACATCTATAGGTATATATATATGCACGCGCAAGCAATCGTGGGGACTACAAATTATAATAGTTTTGATAATTACTTATAAAAATTAAATTATTATTGTATTTTTGTAAGATAAATATTAAATGAAAATTTATAATTAAAACGAATTAATTCTTTGGATAATCTAAATTCAAAATGATTTAAAAGTAACGAAAAATAGTTATAGAGATTAAATGAACTTTCATAAGTTCTATAATTATCGTAAAGAAGTTTCACTTCTGTCAGCCACTCCCAAACACTGTCATACCAGTTTTTTCATAGCATAGAATCATTTGCTTGTTTTCTCCTCTATTGAGCTGTAGTCTTATATTTGTATAAAAATATTCAATTATTTAATAATAATAAACATTTAGATTAGATGAGATAGAACTGTATAACGGCCTCTCAAAAAAGCTTGCGGAAATATTTTAGGAAAGGTTCTATCAAGTTTCCTGAAAGTTTCAGTTACATTTTACGAGCAAGGTTCTTAGAAATATTTCAACCACGTTCTAGCACGGACATATAAAGATTGCTGCAGCTTTTCCCGAAAGGCTTCAGTGGGGTTTCACAAAGCTTTTCAGCAAGATTTCGTGCAAGATTGCTGCAAGGTTTCCTGCAAGGTTTTTTCGAGATTCCCTGCAAAGTTTCAGCGAGGTTTCTGGAAATATTTCAACCACGTTCAAGCACGGACATATAAAGGTTGCTGCAACTTTTCCTGAAAGGTTTCAGTGGGGTTTTACAAAGCTTTTCTGCAATGTTTCCTGCAAGATTGCTGCAAGGTTTCCTGCAAGGTTTATGCGAGATTTCCTGCAAAGTTTCAGCGAGGTTTTTCGAAATGTTTCTGCAAGATTCCCTGCAAAGTTACAGCAAGGTTTTTAGAAATATTTCAACCAGGTTCTAGCGCAGACATATAAAGGTTACTGCAATCTTTCATGAAAGGTAGCTGCAAGGTTTCGAAACTTTCATGAAACCTTGCAGCAACCTTGTAGCAATCTTTCATGCTATGTGGGTAATAGTCTTCGGCCGATATATTTTCGCTTGCTAGTCGATCTAATAACGCAGAAAAAGTATAATGCGTATTTTTGCGATGAGAAATCGTTCATTTAAAATATAATTGAAACGAATTAAATACGATCATGCCATTCGTGATCATTGAATCCTTGTACGAAGCATTGAATAAAGCGATATCTTTTACTGGTGGCAATTATTTATAATCACCAAACATACATACACATGAGCCGTCAAATGGCTCATTGATCAACGAAAACATATTCTGACATCTATTTTCGATTTGATGGAGTATTCTCGCACCAATCATCAAATTTTCATTTATAATAATAAATTTCAAATTCTTATTTTTCAATTGAAAAGTGCGCAACATCTCACCCTTCAAAGATTCGAATTTATTGGGGATCGGAAGTACGAGTGTTATGTGGAACCATTCACATTCAAAGCTGTTTGCCAATTATGAGTAACATCTATCAAACGTTGTTCATCGGATTTCTCATTATGTAATGATAAGGCCAATTCATATGTGTTATAATGAATTTCGTCATTATTGCAGTCATCTGTATTATCTTCACCTATCTCATTCAGGTTCAAGTTTATCGATTCAATTGATGTTATATCATGTTCTTCACATAATCAAAACCAAGAATATTCATCAGTTTCATAAGCTTCCCATAACGTATCTAGCGCTTCATGAAAGGCAATGAGAAGAATACAACAGAGGTGATAATAGGATTCCACATCAATATCATTATTAAGAGTTAAAATTGGATAGACTTGCAGAATATTTTCTTTTCTACTCTTGGTATATCATTGACCATATAGATTAAAGCATTTGGTAAATTTAAATAAAGAATAATCATCATATTTTTCTGGACGATTAATATATTTCTTGATAGTAGCAATATAAGTTTTATCTGGTTTATTATCCGTTGACTATAAGAACATATTATCGAATTAGACAACAACACGAAATGAGTAAAAAAATATAATTATGAATATATCTTAAATATCTTTCATTTATCATTATAAATAGTAAGTACAACGAAGTTTTGTGATAATTTATGTAATGACCATGACATTAAAATATGAACAACTTCTTGGCCAGAATAATCTCTTCCGTTGATAGAAGAAATAATCAATTGCATTAACGCCTCACGTGCAGTCATATCCTTCGGATTATTCTTACAAAATTTTTCTATGAGGTCCTTATAAGTACGAGAAGTTGTTTCATCCTTCGTATATTTAACAATATATTGCATTAAAGCTGTTGTATCGATTATCATCGAGAAATCATTATTTCCTCGCCAAAGTTGGGTAACGACGTTGCTATATTCTTGGAAGTATGGATCATTTTGTTGAGGATAATATTTATAATAACCTTTTAAATCATTAATCAAACTATCATTTTGAACGCCTTTCGGAAAATCATACCTACAACTTAATGTCACATTTTTCAATTTTAAACAATTTTTCGTATTTGGTATGTCGTTGAAGAGCATTGATTAAAGAATACTAATCTTTATCATATACTGTAAAAGAGACATGAGAAAATCTTCGTTCTCAAGGATGTTTATATGATTCTATATTTATTCCTACGGGTTTTATTCCAAAACAAAGTTTATCAAAATAATCCTTTAATAATGTAATGTGCACCGGACAAAATAACGGCATTGATCCCTGTTTAAAAAAAATACGCGGTGAAACCATGTGGTTAAACTATGTGATCAAATTATGAGTGGACTGCTTCAAATTTGCCAGTCAAATCTATAACCTAGTCTCTTACATTGAAAATTGGTATTAATATTTTGTTAAAAAATAAATTAACTCCTTCTTGAAAAAAATAGATAACTGTTAAAGGATTCTCGTGCATTGATTTTCTTTTCTTTTCCGATTTTAATTATTTATGTGGCACGTTGGACGATAGCAATCTAAATAAATCAGGCCAGTGATAATCAGCTATTGAGTAACTGACGATTTTTTATTACCAATTAACACTCCATTGACTGGTCAATAGGTGGTGACAAGTTTTGCAGCTTACTTTAGTATATAAAAGGGGGACGGTAGTGCAGGGGCTAAGGCTCTTGGCTCGTGTGTTAGTGGATCGGAGTTCGATTCCCCGGAAAAATTGTGAAAAAATTATTCTGAATTTTTTCACGGGAAATAGAACCTGGAAACCACGAAAATTCTTATAGAAAGCCCTTCGGGGCAACTTGTGTCATCAAAAAGTCCGATTGGGCATTTAAAATATAAAATGATTAGGCAAAAATTTAGAAGAAACAAAGGTTGAGAATTAATAATCAAGGAATTCTAGGAATCATCGATGGATCTGATAAGAGTATAACTACTACATTAGCATGGTAGAGGTACTTATAACGCAAGGTTATTGTGTACAACTTATCGGCAAATTTTTATTGCACATATTCCTCATCATAGTAATACATTCATATGAGCAATATTTAATAAATAATAGCTTTTGAGAATCTGTTTCTATGCCTACCGAGTTCTGCCCAGCTATAGTGCTTGCGTAGCCGCAACGGGGGATGCTAGTAACTTATATTTTATATAGAATTGTGTTATAAGACTATTGTGTAATAATTATGACAAAAGTTTAGTTTTATTGCATTTATATAATTTATATGTATTTATTATTGAGTTATTTTACAATTTATCCATGTTATAATTATAATGGAAGGTGAAAAAAACAAAAAGTACAATAATAGACCCAGTAATTGAAATGTGGATTACAATCTAATTATTATTTAAAATTTTCACAAATTTTACCTGACGACTCTTCGCTCAGCGCCAGCAACGATAGTTGCCACTAGTATATATATATATATATATATATATATATATATATATATATTAATAATAAATTGAATAAATAAATATTTATAAATTTAATAAATAAATATTTATAAATTGAATAAATAAATATTTATAAATTTAATAAATAAATATTCATACTAATTTTGCCGTACATATGTAAAAAGGTGATATCCACATGTAAAGTAAAATGAAGAAAACGTTATAAAATGTTTTTATTCTCAATTTTTCTGTTATAAGGATTGTGGACACTTTTCCCACTCGCGTTTCCCTAGTAGCTTTTTTCCCAGTAAATTTTTTTATCAATCAAAAAATTTTCTAAAAATAGACATTTTTTCAAAAAAAAAAAAAAATTAAATAAATAAAGAAGAGAACTCGAGTTCTTTTGCTTTTTAATACGTAACTTACTTGGTAGTACTATTGTGTTTTTTTTATTTGATCAAAACAGTTTCGAATTCTATCAAAACAACTTCGAAGATACATAAATTATATTGCGCCAACTGTAGCTAGGTCAGCATGTAAAGAAGAGCCAAGATAGAAAAAGAAGAGAAACAGAGGAACAGATGAGCATATCTCGACAATTTTTAATCGTTTTGCGATATTTTTGAAAAGTAATTTTACAGCTGTTAGTGGGTTACCGAATGATGCACACTATTGAAACTAGGTTCACACCTTTTGTACAATCTAGTTACTCTATTTTCTATTTATTTAGTGAATGTGCCACTAACGGTACAGTAGATATTTCTATAATACATAAATTTTTACATCAATAAAATTTCCGAAATTCTATTCATGTAAAAATTTACGTTTTATAGAAATATCTAATGTACCGTTGGTGGCACATTCACTAAATACATAAAAAATAGAATAACCGGATTGTACAAAAGGTGTGAACCTAGTTTCAATAGTATGCATCATTCGTAACCTATGAACAGCTGTAAAATGACCGTCCACTAAGTAAGTTCAAAGTTGTGGAGATATGCTCATATCGTCAGGTGGGAGGAAGAAGGTTACGATTCGAAATTGGCCACAAAAAAGTAACGATTCGGATAAAGCCACAAAAAGGTTCAGATTCGAAATTGGCCACAAAAAAGTTACGATTCGGATAAAGCCACAAAAAGGTTCAGATTCGGGTTTATCCACAAAAAGGTTACGATTCAGCTGCTTATTTTTTCCTCCGATGTTTTGGATGAGAACCGCTGTTGAAAACATAAGAACGTATCTCCGATATCCAAGCACTCATAAATATTAGAATTATTTTTTCATATTTTCCATAAAAAAGCAATCAATTGCAAAATTCCTTCTATAATATAATGTTATCTTAGCTTTTTTGATGAATTTAAAAGAATACTGTAATAATTGTTTTAAATTATTTACTGAATTAATTTAAAAATAATTTTTAAAGAAAACAAAAATTACTTTAAAAATATTTCATGAAAATATTATAAAAATGATTTAAACATACTTATTAAAAAGTGACATAAAATTATTAAAAATTAATTCAAAATTGATTGACACTGTGAGGCAATGCCAACAAAATGAACGATTCTTAACAGTATTTTTTATATAAATATAAATATATTTATTAAATTAATAATCATACATATATATTTCAACGTAATAAATTTTTATAGAATTTATGGTACTTGACAGGAATTAAATCTTTTTCCATGAGAATACGTGAATCTTTCGCTTTATCAGCATCAATAGCTAATAATCAATCATAACATCTAGTTAATATGTTTTTATTGTCAAATTTAATGATTGATTTTTTACTTAGAGACTCATAATTTAGATTGTATTTGTTGATGAATATTTTCACTATATAAAGCCTTCCAATACATATTAGTTATATACGTAACTTGGGAGTACGAAGGATGAATACAGGCGAGACTAAAGTGTTTGTCGCTTGAGTAGCAGTTGGTCGAGGGCGCGCAAAGCGCGCCCGAGACTGACTGCTGCTCAAGCGACAAGCACTTTAGTCGAGCCTGGATTCAGAATCCTTCGTACTCCCAAGTTACGTAGATAAGTTTATGTCGTTGGTAGGCCGTATGAGGAACTATAAAAATGATTTTTTAAAATTAATGATATATGTTTTATTAAAAAAAAGTAAATAATGTCATTATTTACTCATTTATTTTACTTATTAACTGTTTAACTTTGAAAATTTGTTTAAACAATACATTCTGTAAAGTTAAGATTTCATATGAATTTGTATGAGCATTGACATATCTAACGACATTCTTTTGTTTTCACTAACCTACGAATCGATGTCACTCGCGTCATATACGGCCATGCTGTGCGATATCTCGATCTGTCAATATTCCCTTAGGGAGTATAGAGCTGTCAATACTCCCTAAGGGAGTATTGACAGAGAGAATATCGTCGAGATATTAGCATGAACGTATGCAATGCCTATACAAATTTAGCGTGGTCTATAGGTATTCCACCGAATACGGCCTACGACGACATAAATATATATATGGGACATTTCACGCCAACTGAGAGAGCAAAAAAATAAAAATCGCTGAAACTCTGAAAATATATTCTTTTAGTCACCCAAAATATGTAAAAAAATTTTCAATGATCTAGATTGAGAGGATCAAGAGCTATAGATCCTTGAAATTTGAAAATTTTTCAAAATTTTCGGAAAAGTCCCTACTTTGATGATTTTTTTTCTGAAAATCCTGATGTTTTAGAGAGATATTCATAGGAATAATTCTTGTTGTACATGAAGAGGAGAGTTGGCATGATTTTTTACAGACCTGAATTTTGGAGTTTTCTATTGGTTCTTACATGTATTACATCGTAATTGTAATTACTCACTGTTTGCCACTTCGGAAATTGCTTTTCGAGGGCTTATTTTCTTCTATTTTTTATGAACTTTAAAATAAATTTTGGTTCGTGTAAGCAAAAGTCACCAATAAGGAGTTAAGACAGTTTGAAATCTATATTATCATGTATGATTTATTTTTCATATTGAATATAAATATATATTTTCATGTATGATTTATTTTTCATATTGAATATAAATATATATTTTCATGTATGATTTATTTTTCATATTGAATATAAATATATATTTTCATGTATGATTTATTTTTCATATTGAAAATAAATTATACATGAAAATATATATTTCAAACTGTCATAACTCCTTATTGGTGACTTTTGCTTACACGAACCAAAATTTGATTCAAAGTTCATAAAAAATAGAAAAAAATAAGCCCTCGAAAAGCAATTTCCGAAGTGGCAAACAGTGAGTAATTACAATTACGATGTAATACATGTAAGAACCAATAGAAAACTTCAAAATTCAGGTCTGTAAAAAATCATGCCGACTCTCCTCTTCATGTACAACAAGAATTATTCTTATGAATTTCTCTCTAAAACATCAGGATTTTCAGAAAAAAAATCATAAAGTAGGGACTTTTTCAAAAATTTTGAAAAATTTTCAAATTTCAAGGATCTATAGCTCTTGATCCTCTCAATCTAGATCATTGAAAATTTTTTTACATATTTCGGGTAACAGAAAGAATATATTCTCAGAGTTTCCGCGATTTATATTTTTTTGCTCTCTCAGTTGGCGTGAAATGTCCCATATATATATATATATATATATATATATATATATATATATATATATATATACAATTTCACGTCAATTTAACTAATGTTTGCGAATTTTTATTAAATTATAAAATTTATGAATTTTTTATTCTTACATTGATAACGTTAAAGTAAAAAGATTTTTAATTTCTGAAATAAATCAATTAATTTTTATTTAATAAGATTATAAAAAGTAATAATATATTTCAATATATGATTTATACTTACTAAATTAAAAACTATAGGTTTATAAAATGGCCTCTTCATAAAAAAAATGAAAACATAATTATAATATTTATGAGTACTCAAGATATAGGAGACAAACTCTTATGTTTTTAACAGCGGTTCTCATTCAAAACATCAAAGGAAAAAATAAGCAACCGAATCGTAACCTTTTTGTGGCTAAACCCGAATCTGAACCTTTTTTTGGCTTTATCCGAATCGTAACTTTTTTGTGGCCAATTTCGAATCTGAACCTTTTTGTGGCTTTATCCGAATCGTTACTTTTTTGTGGCCAATTTCGAATTATAACCTTCTTCCTCCCACCTGACGATATACGCTCGGTTGTTGAAGTACACTGAGAAAAAAAACAACTCTCTTGGCTTTCATACGCCGAGCAGTAGAGTCTTTAGTTGACTCAAGCAAACTTTACCCGAGCCTCAATCAGTGTCTAATGGAAAATCTAGCACTGTCTACTTTATCGCTCGAATTGTACCAACTGGACAGAGCCAAGAACTGTTATAAAAACTCACATTAAAAATAGTCAAACAGCTACCTAAAGAGGGGTACATGTACCAGGGTAGGCTTAAACTGTTGTTTTTACCATATTCATTATGCTCAGAAAATTTGAAAATGATCGAAAGAATGGTATTTTTTTTATAGCTCAAGAAACACACTGTCTATAATACCTTACAATTAATAATTTATAATATAAATTAAATAATTAACAATGTATGGTATTATGAAGTGTTGGTTTTTTTTGTTTTATTTGAAAATATTATATAAAATCAATATAATAATTTTAAGTTATTTTAAGACATGTTAAAATTAATTAAAATTATTTCTCTTTTTCATACAATTATTTAAAATATAACCATGGTTTTCTTTGCCTATAGCCCAACACAACCATGAGAGTCTACATTCCTTCCTCCTTATACGATAGTGTTAAGTGACAGAATTTTCACTTAATAAAATTTTTAAATTTAATCTAATATTTAAAATTATTTCGCGATTATTTTTTTTTTGAGTTTGTTTCGCAGAAGATTGGGCTCAATAAGAAAATATCGAGCTGCAGTTTTCTGAGAAATAAAACCGTCAGGTCAGGCAGGCCCTAACGTGTGAACATGCACACGTGAGGCTTCAAACGTCATACGTCATGCATGATCACGACACCACTGACCAATGAGAGTTCTCGCTCCTCTGCTCCTTCTAGTTTGAAGTGGGAGCGGAGCGAGCTCTCTCGTTAAAGATCGGTCGGTTTGAAGAGGAGATCGCCGCTGGCCCTAGTCCAAGCATCAGCAGCAGCACCGAGTCGCCAGCACCTCCAGCTCTGGCAAGAACGGAAGGTAGAGGACAGATAGTAACTAAAAAAGGATGGAATTCATCACCGAAGTAAACGTTTACCACAAAGATAATACGAAGGCTCGGGCTGCGTGGCGGCGACTTCCGATTTATTTTAATTTAATTAATGTAGATTTCCATTAAAATCACGGGCTTGTTTGTTGATTTCTCTTTTGAAACTTTATTTTTTTTTGTTTTTTCATTTTAAATATTCGGGGGTGTAGAATTGTTTCTCGCAACCATGCCAGCCAGCCAGAGGACCAGGAACCGCCGTTGGATTTATAAAGGTTAAGTTAAGTATTTTCTTTTCTTGTTTGTTTAATATTCATTATTAGAACTTAACTTAAAGAGTAGCTAGATTAGGACTTAGTCTAAATTATCTACTGTTTGTAAGAGATAAAAGTAAAGGATGAAAATTAAAGGTAATATCAAATTTGTATAAGCTTTTTTAAAAAAAAGAAATTTTAATTAAGCATCCATTTGGTTTCGGTTCATTTTTAAGAATTTTAGATATGTAGTTTTGGAAATTAAACTAAAAAATAGAAATTTGAATTTTTATTGTATTATTATTATTATGCTGATAAAAGTGTAGAAATGTTTGGTTTAATAGAAAAATTAAAATCAAAAGAAAATTAAAAAGTGTGTTTCCTTCTCAATTAAATTATGAGTATAATTAAGTTCGAACATAATACTGAATGCATTAGGGTTGTTCTGTTTATTTCCAACCATCCTTTTTATCAATAAACAACTGATTGATCTTGCCTCCTTCCTCCGGAATTATTAAATAAATTAAGTAAAGGTGGGATTTTGGGAACGCGTTCGAATCCCAAAATCTCACCCTAACAGATAGACTCTATTTACAGTCCATCCTCCACTATCAGTATTACATATTCAAACAGAGTTTTAGAAGTTATTTTATTATTTGTACAGTTTGCTATTATATTATTGTTATATAACAATTTTCCAATCAATATTTATCTCTTTTAAATCTTTGTTTAAGTATGTTTATTAGAATAATTATTACAAATTGATATTTTTCAATTGAATATTGTTCTAACATGTCTTACAATAATATAGAACAGAAATTTATTTTATTATAATTATCCTAAATTTAAAGTCTAATACCTAACTAAACTCTATGTTTTTTAATATTATTATTATTTAAATTTTTCAATTATTTCTTATATTTGAATATTAATTATTGTTATTATTTTATAATATTCAGTATCTTTAATTTATAAACTCAAATTCAATATATCTCATTTTATTTTTTATTAATATTAGTTTGATTTAAAGTATATATTTTACAATTAATTCCAATATCATAACGATAATCATAATAATATTATTTAATATATTCCATAAATAAAACGATAAAATAAAATAAAATAATTTTTCCTTATTTATAAATTATTTTAATTTTATTTTTAATATATCTTAATGTTATTTTTAAGTCTTTAAGGACGCCGGATTTGCTGTCCTTGTCTAATTAAGTTTTTTGTTATTTACTCAAGTATTAATCGGTGTATCTACAAATTGAAGGTTAAGAGGAGGTCACGTATCTCTGTCCTTTTCTAATCAAAGAATTGAGTTTTTTACAGAAACTAATATCTTTAGCAAAAAATGAAGAGAAAGCCGCATTTCGTAATAAAAAAAGCAATATTTTCTCTGATTAGAAAGAATTTATTTTATTGCTTTGTTTTCAAGAAAACCTTGAAAAACTTAAATCATAGAGGTTATGGTGGACAATTTGGTTTTTCAAGGTTTTCTTGAGAACGAAGCAATAAAATTAATTTTTTCTCATCAAAGAAAATATTGCTTTTTTTGATACAAGATGCGGCTTTCTCTTCATTTTTTGATAAAGTTATTAGTTTTTGTGAAAAAATCATTTCTTTGATTAGAAAAGGACAGAGATACGTGACCTCCTCTTAAGCGCAATGGATAATATTTTTATGAATATTTATGCACAAGAACAAATATTCTACCAAATTGTTTTTGAGAAAAGTAAGGAACGCTGAAGTAAAAGGTCATGTTTATAATATTTTTACGTTCCTTATTTTTTTCAAAAACAAATCGGTAGAATTTTTTGTTTCTGTGCATAAATATTCATAATAATAATATCTATTGCGCTCAACCTTCAATTTGCAGATACATCGATTAACACTTGAGTAAATAACAAAAAAAATCAATTAGGCAAGGACAGCGAATCCGGCCTGCTCTTAAAAAATATATATTAAAATAATTTTTATAAAATTAATAAAATGTATTTTCATGTTTGTTCCTATTAAAATTATCGATTATTTATTTAATAACAAATAATTTTCAATATTATTTATTAATTAAAAAAATTAATATAATATGATAGATAATGATATGAATTTTATTAATGTTTTTTTTTGTTTTATAGAATAATTTTTCATTTATTGTTTAAACATTTTATTATGTTTAAATTTAATTAAAAGTGTATAAGTTATAATAGGACTATACCTTTTTTTTAACTTTCAATGCCATTATCATAATCATAATAATATTAATTCAATTAATTATAAATCCATATACTTCGTAAATGAAATTGCAAAGTATATATTTTCTATTTTATTAAATTTTTTTAATTTCTTTTTTAATATATCTTAATGCAATTAAGTCTTTTTGATGTATGAAATGCATGTTAATATTTCTTTTTAATATATTTGATTAATTTTCTGTTATTATAAAAGATATTTTGAAATATTTATTTAATTAATTTTTTCTTAAATAATTGATTTTTAATTTATTACTTGAACATATTTCATATTATATTTTATAAGTCAAAGAAAATTATATTAGTAATACGTAATAAATATCTATAATATATTGTATTATGAGTTGTAATATTCCATTATTAGATCACGCATTTCTAACTTATATTGAATAATTTTATTTGACATATATTTATAATATGTTACGTTGTTCCAATTTTGAAAATAAAGTTTTCGTCATTAAAGGAAATTATAAGACAGATCTTCATCAGATAAAACGTTTTTGATGCTTTGCATACATGAAAGTGCAAGGAAAATTTTGTCCAAAATTTGAATTTATTGCAAAACGAGTCTTAATAGGATACAAAGAAACTGGATATGTCTTGCTGAAACCAGAAGAAGGAAAACTCTATGAGAGCAGAGACGTTAGATTCAACGAAAAACTAGTTTAAAAAGACAGATATACTAAACTGGGAAAACATAAATGAGGAAATAAAGACAGATAAATGGTTTATAGAATTCTCTAATGACGACGAACAAAATAATGAAAAACTGCAAGAAACGAAGGGAGAAAAGACAAAAAAGCCTGTAGGACGATCAAAAAAAATTAAAACCAAACACAGAAAATACGACTAATAATGAAACTCATGCATTACTAACTGAAATAAACGGAGACCCAAGTTCATATGCTGAAGCAATGAAGTCAAAAGAATGACAGAAATGGACAGAAGCTATGACCGAAGAATTACATTCTATGTACAAGAATAATGTGTGGAAACAAGTAGACAGATCTACTGTATTGAATAACGACAGAAAGCCAAACATCATTGATTCTAAATGGGTATTCAAACAAAAGACAGAATCGAATAGCAAAGAAAAATATAAAGCAAGATTGGTAATACGTAGCTTTGAAGACAGAAATATTTATGGTTTACGAGGGATATACGCACCAGTTTCTCGTTTACCTTTAATCAGATCAATGCTAGCCTTCACTAATAAATTGGATTTAGGAATATGTCAAATGGATGTAAAGACAGCATTTTTAAATAGATATTTAAACAGTGAAGTATACATGAAAATACCAAAAGAAATAAAAGTCTCAGAATAAGTCAAAAGAAATAAAATCTGTAAGTTGGGAAAGGCACTATATGGTCTAAAGGTTAGTCCAAAATGTTGAAATTAAAGATTCAAAGAGACCGTTAAAAATATAGATTAAAACCATTCAACAATGAACTATGTTTATTTACTCAACAAGAAAAGGACAGCTTTGTGTTTTTGATTTTATATGTAGATTATATCTTGTTAATATGTAACGATATGAAAATGCTAGAAAATATGAGATCAAACTTAAAGAATGAGTTTGAAATGACAGAAATTGGAGAGCCTAAAAACTTTTTAGGCTTCGAAATCGACAGAAAGGAATTTGCAGTATAAAACAAGAAAAATATATTAATAGAATGCTGGAAAAATTTGGATTTCATGAATCACATCCACAACGAACTCCTATGATAACTAACCAAATGGCAAATCGAGAAAGAAGACAACAAAAAGGGGCAGAAAAGACTGAAGAAAATTTAATGACAGAAAATACAAACAATATACCCTATCGAGAAGCAGTGGGCACTTTGATGTATCTTTCAAATGCAAGTAGATCAGATATCACCTATGCAGTGAACGTGCTTAGTAGACATCAATCCTACCGACAGCGATTGGAAAATGGTAGAACGAGTTTTTAAATATTTAAAAAGTATTAAAAATCTTGAATCAAAATACACAGGACAGACTAAAGGTCTCCAAGGTTTTTCAGATGCAAGTTTTGGAGACTGCAAAGATTTATTAACAACTAGTGGCTATGTAATTAAATTGTTTGGAGACACTGTAACCTGGAAAACTCACCGACATAGATAAGTGGCATTATTAACATGTTGAGCGGAATATGTTGCAATGAGCGAGTGTGCTCAGGAACTAGTTTCATTGTATCTTATATTGAAGGTGTTGTTACAAAGACAATTAGCACCTATGTTACTATGGTATGATAACAAGGCAGCAGAAGCAAGCGTCAAAACAGGAGGTGGAAAAAAATTAATACACATGTATGAAATAAAAAAACATTATGTAAAGTAATGTGTAACTAGAGGTTTGATAAATGTCAATTGGATTTCCTCTAAAAATCAGATAGCTGATGAATTCACAAAACCTTTGTCATTTTAATTACATAAACGACTGATCAAACAAATAATTAATAACTGATAATATTGACTGATTATATTCCTGATATGTATTTTATTTAAGTTATTAACAAACTTTTTCTTTATATTACAGGAACTAAATGAACGATCAGACAGAAACAATAAGAACGAGGGGGATGCTACAATTCTTTTTAATTAATATATGTATGAGTGTGGGAGGGAGTGTTGAAAATATGCACACTCACACTGAGTGTCATCACCTATTGAGAATATTCAGTAAACAGTTGAAGAGCATCAAGTTGCGTCTCATCGTCGTTTAGTTCAAGTCCGTCCGTCTAAGATTAAACTTGTGTTTATTTATTAGAGAGATCTTTTCATCAATTATGATTTGTATAAGATTAAAATAAAAGCTTCTTATTTATATTAAATTGTGATCTGCATTATAATAATTATTTAACACTACGGTGCTTAGAAGCCGAGATATCGTTAAAAAACCGAAAAACACTATTTTGATGTTTTTAGGTTATGTGAGGGTCTAGAGGGCTGAAATTTTTAGCAAAGTTATATTTTTCTATGTACTATACGAGGATGCTTTCAGGATTTCGAAAGCGCCAGGGGTATTTTTCACTATCTTAATCGACTAGACCCTTTGTTTTTTGTGTTCTATTAAATTCATTGCAAGAGCAGTTTCTTTATAAGTATTATAAATTATGTTTTCGTAAGTTCGTAAATCTTTAAAAGTTGTTGGACCTTTTACCTTGTTTAGTATTAGTTTTAGCAAAAAACGTTCACTATCTTTTGGAGATACTACATTAAATCCACCAATGGCTATATTTTTTCTAATTTTTTATCTTTTTACCCAAAATTTAGTCTTAAAATTAAAAATATAATATTGTGAAATATTAACATATTTAATTTTTTTATCAAAATCATCTTTTTTATTCAATTTAAACCATGCGGTCAATGTTTTTAATGTATATTATTTTCATCAAAAATT
Organism: Anastatus disparis; assembly: GCA_017163975.1. Classification (NCBI taxonomy): domain Eukaryota; kingdom Metazoa; phylum Arthropoda; class Insecta; order Hymenoptera; family Eupelmidae; genus Anastatus; species Anastatus disparis. Next base: position 972,994 of record JAFFSR010000401.1, on the reverse strand, counting down.
ATTTTTTGTTGATTTTCTGTATGAATATTTAATCTTATTACTGTATGACTTCTACCACATAGTGGAAATTCTTGTGATCTCCATGCTACTTCCATTGGACTTAGATATCTTCCATCTATGTATTGAGTTATTCCATCATAAACATCGTTTTTCTTATTTTCTTCAATTTTATCTTGTTTTATTTTACAGTAAGTTTTATCTACACCTTTATAAATATAATCATAAATATATTTTATACTTTGTATTGACATTTAAAGTTCAGTATTTATATGAAAATTATATTTTGCCAACAAAAAACTATTGTAAGGGACTACCATAGAATTAACAAACTTGTATAATTTTATTATTTTTTAAATAATACGTGAGATTATCTAAAATATTATTTCTTCTTTTGTATTGTGAATATTTGTTTTCTCCAATCATTTTAATTTCATTAAATGATTTTGGAAATTTTTTTTTACATAGTTGTATTTTTATCGTAACAAAGTGATTTATCTGTATATGGTCCATGGTAACATGTGTTTAATTACTAATTTTTGTAAATATTTATTTACAAAAATTATTTGTCATACAGCATCGGTGCTGTATGACAAATTTTTCCTTGAATTGTTAAATTATATATATAGCTTTTGCTTGATTTTGAATGACATTTGCATTAAAAGTTGCAAAACTAAATAAAATATTGTTATGTCTGATTAAATTTCTAAAAACATTATCATGTAATAATAAAGATTTCAATTTTTCATTATATTTAGTTAATGGTGATAAAACAACTTTTCCTTCTTGACAACAATTGAGCTTATTTATTTCTTCTTTCCAAAACAAAGCACTACAATATTTACATTCGTAACTCATTTTCCCTAAATAATTCTTCAAATTGTTATTTCTGTTATTTTTTAAATTTAATTTTTAATTGAATTGTTTGTGCTCAATTTTTTATTTTTATTTATTTTATTATAAATCTTATTATCTTCACATGTAATTATTTTTACTTCTGTTTTTAATTTTTTTATTATATTTGTTTCATTTAATTTTTCATGTTTTAATTTTCTTTGAAGATTATATTTATTATTATTATTTTTATAACTCAAAATATCATAATGACCTGCATCATATGATCCAGTGAAAATTAAGGATTATTGAAAATGATTTGAAGAGTTTCCAAATGATTGAATTTTGTTTTTAATATGTACATTAACATATACATTATAAATTTCTACAAAACTTTGAATTTCTATTTCTGTGCCAAAAGTACCATTATTCGACATGCACTCAAAATAATTATCACTATTTATTATATTTATATAATATTTATTCTCTATTATATGTTTTTTATATTTATTCCAATTATTAACAACATTTCTAATTGTTATGTTTTCTTATAATCATGTGTTGGTTCTCACTTTTATATAAAAAATACAAAAATATTTAAATATATACACACACACATATATATATATATATATATATATATATATATATATGTATATATTAATTTATATTAAACATGGGTGCGAACAAAACAAACTTAAGATATTATTCTCCTTTATACGTACAGCAATTAGACAATTTTTATCATAAGTCTAAATATTTATATTAGAATAGTATTTTAACAAAATAAACTTTATAAATTATATATTGTCATACAAGTAGCCATTACTTGATTCTTATAGTATGCATAATTATTAATTTATATTAAAAATGAGTTCGAATAAAATTAACTTTGCACCTTATTTATTTTTATACGTATAGCCATTAATTGATTCTTATAATATGTATAGATATTAATTTCTATAAAAAAAAGTTTAAACGAAATGTTTGTACTTTAATTTAACAGAAGCTGGTATTAATGAAGAGAATTGAAGAGATATTAATGATGATATTGTAAGCTTCCACCTTGCCTGCATCCTCATAATTCGCGTACTTTGACTACTTTCTTTTCAATCTTCGGTAAATTTGATTGTTTTTAACTTTAATTTACGTTCGTTTGTCAGAACAGTAACACACTAAGCGTTCATAATGGAGACGCTTCGTTTGGCTCCGTTCTTATTTGTTTTGAGAGTGTTTATATCATCTATCCTCATTTATTAAGATAGTGATACAACGGCTCTTCTTGATTGTTACGCGAAGCTAAATTCATAAATTTTAAAAGATTTATTCGTTACATGAGTTTGCAAGGAAAGTAAAACTCTACTTCTTATGAGAGTGGTGTAACCAACTCGCATGCTATAAAATTGCGTAGTAAATTTATGATTTTACACGAGTAACAAAGCAATTCAATTTGTATGTAAGAGTGTGTGAATGTATGGGTGTGGATAACGAGCTAAGGCGTCTTGCCCAGCTGTTCCGGGGCCTTATGCTCTCAAATTGTACCTGAAAATCAAAAAGGAAATGATAGGAAAGGTATTAGGTAACAATCTTTATTGCCTCTCGACTTCCAACCTCCAATAAATTTCACTTATTTTCACTAATTTGAATTACAACAAACTCCTCTTACGTATTATTTCACACATTAAAGAAAAGATTTCCTACTAATTAAAGTTTTATAGTTTAAATCATCCCGATAAATATTTAATTTCGAGATGCAATAAAGTTTAGCCTTGCAATAATGATAACGGGTACGTAGATCGATCGTTTGCCGATCTATTTCGCCGTCTTATTTTCACTACTGCAAGTAATAATACACAAGATAACGCGAGATTTTATTTTCTAAGTTTTATTGAAGAGAACTGGAATGAGAGTGCTGCTCTCTACATTTTTCGTTCGACAAGATGCCTCGGTTTTTAGACGCTAATAATTATCTCGCCGCTCTCCGCACCCATACCACATTCTGTCTCTCCCACCTCTCATGATCAAAGCCGGTGGGGACGCTGTAATTATAATAGAAATTTATATATTACTTTATCATGCTATCTATGTATACGTTGCTTTTCGCGTCATATGTAAGTATGAGTGCTTGCGGTGGGCATGGCCGTGCGTACATATGAATGCGCGATCGGTTCTTTTTGGCCACCCCACCTCACCTGGTTACTTACTTATGATTGCTTACGTGTATACGATCTTACAATATGTTAAAAGGCTTATTTTATAGTACAGAATGTGATTTTAGAAATAAATTTGTTAAAAGATTGGAAATGACAGTGAAAATTTTTTTACATCAAATTCATCACATTTAGAAAAATCTTTTGATATCTTATGATAGATGTTTATCTTCTATTCGTAACTGTTTTTTCATTTCAACATATTTTTAGATTAAAATAAATTAAATTTTATAATTTATTTATAATTATGCATATATTATATATATTGCTGTGCATGTGTGTGTGCGTGTAGAGCTCTTGTGTAAACAATGTCTATAACCTTATATTAGGAGTACGTTTGTTATAACCTGATTCTCCACCTTATGCTTCTTGATGACTCAAGCAGAGACTGCTTGAGTCTCCCCACTTGAGCATTAAGGTAAATTTTATCGGAGACTCCAGCTATCACAACTTTTAGCAGTAAGTAAGCGCTCCTTAAGTCCTACTACTTGATCATTAAGAGGCGGCCGTATAGTTCTGTCCTTGTCTAATCTAAATTTTCTTTATTATTAATAAATTAAATATTTTCATAGAAAAGTAAGACAACCACCCAATAGAGCAAAAGACAAGCAAACGATTCTTTTTTATGAAAAAATACGAAATTTTGATTATTTTTCGAGTGAAGTCTGAAACGGAAAAATAGTTGAATCAACTCAATCAAGTTCGATTGTTTTTCCGTTTCAGACATCACTCGAAAAATAATCAAAATTTCATATTTTTCCATAAAAAAGAATCGTTTGCTTGTCTTTTTCTCTATTGGGCGGTTGTCTTACTTTTCTATGAAAATATTTAATTTATTAATAATAAAGAAAATTTAGATTAGACAAGGACAGAATGATACGGCCTCCTCTTAAAGACAAAGCGATCGGAGATACCTGTGACTTAGGCTGTTTTTTTTCTTAGTGTATATCATAGATATTTATATGAAGATGATATACTTATTTAAAAAATGTTAAGAGGCGGTCGGGTCTATTCGCCGCTACATATAGGGTGGCGCTGCGGTCAGGTGAGAGAAATCTATTAAATATTTTTTATACAGCTATTTACAATTTTCTGAGACGACAATATACTTTTAATGTTGTCATTTCCTCTAGCCATCTATATGTAGAATAATTATTAATACTTATCTTGTTTGAAAAGTCTGAAATATTGTTATAAAGCGAAAAATGCGATGCAACGTAGGACCGATGTAAACATGCGTGCACCTTCCCTTAGTGCGACAGAGAGAGCAATACTAAAGAATGATGTATGCTAATGTTTACGTCGGCTCTACCTCGCGCCGCATTTTTCGCTTTATAACAATATTTTAGACTTTTCAAACAAAATTAATATTAATAATTATTCTACATATATATGGCTAGAGGAAATGACAAGATTAAAAGTATATTATTGTTTCAGTAAATTTTAAATTGCTATATAAAAAATATTTTATATTTTTCTCTCACCTGACCGCAGCGCCACCAAGCGGCAAATGGTTCCGACCGCCTCTTAAATATCAAATCAAACTGTAAAAAATTGATATTTTTATAGCATGCATTTTATATCATGCATTAATGGAATTGGATATTGTTTTTTTGTATCATGTACTTACGAAATTTGATATTGATTTTTTTATTATTATTCATTTTTCAATAAATGTTTTACTGTATATTTTATTGTATTTAGATCGGAAAAAAAGTTTTCTTAGGAAAACCTAAAATTGAAAAAAAGTCCCCTTGGAAAAACTGAACATAGGGAAAAATGCTACTTAGGAAACTGATTGGAAAAACTGTCCCTTAATCGTTAGACCTTTTTCTGAAAAAATAAATATTTAAGTAGAACGCATGCGCTCTTTCTGTCTGTAATGTCAAAAATCAGTTTTTTTCAATAATCCTATGAAAAACTTCAGATATGGTTAAATTCCATGCGTAAAATTACAAAGAAAGTAGAATAAAAGCATATCTAATTTTCGCATGAATTTCACTAACTGCAAATATTTTTTTTATTTGTCTTCGAGGTCTATACTTAAGTTATTTTTCCAATCTAAAAAGCATAATTGCAGTAAACATACCACTCAATGAGAATTTCTATCTAAAATCACAAGTAAAAACAGAAAATCATGTACATAGTGTTTCTTCAATGTGGATAATGAGTTTTGGCATTGATAATCCTTGTAGATTTGAACCTTAGAATATTTTAAACTCTTTTTTAACTTAATTTTTTAATGATTGAAAATTTTTTAATTTTCACGAATTTTTGAATTTCAATTAATCAACCGTAACTTTTTAAAGAATTGCTATCATTAAAAAATTGAGTTAAAAAAAAGTTTAGAGTATTCTACAGCTCATAAAAAGATAGTATTTTGTCTGATCTTTAACACGCCGTTTGAATTTTTTTAATTCATCAAAGCATTTCTGAGATATCACGATTTGAATTTGAGTTTTTGAAAAAAAAATGATTCCAAAATTTTGACCGGGACTGTATATATACAGTGCCTTCCAAAAGTTTTGGGCCACTTGAATAGTTTTAAAATGGCTTGAGATATGGGATTTAAATTTTTAAGGGTTCAATAGGGTTATAAAATCTATTATTTAACATAAAAATTAACCACCCCCACCCCCTAGGAGACGTGAGTAAATAAATCTTAAAATGGGGGTCAAGTGGGAGCTCTTTCAAAAGAGCTTTTCTAAACGTATAAAACGCAAGGTCACAGAGGTCTCTACGATTTTTTTTCGCCGAGTTATGATTATTTAACATTTAATATAACTGAACTAAAGATAGACTTCCAATGGATATTGTCGTCCTCATGTGAAAATCTAAATGTTTAAATGATCAGAACTTGGCGAAAAAAATCGTAGAGACCTCTGCGATCTTGTATTATATTCGTCTGGAAAAGTTCTTTCGAAAGTGCTCCAACTCGACTCCCCATCTCATTTGAGATTTTTTTACTCCCGCCTCCCCCGCCCCCAGAAAGTGAATTTGGGTGCTTTTTCTGTTTAATAATAGATTTTGTGACCCTATTAAATCCTTGATAATTTGAAACCCATATCTCAAACTGTTCTAAAATTATTCAAGTGACCCTGAACTTTTGGAAGGCACTGTATATAATATATATATATATATATTGCAACGATTATTCATAATCGTGCAGACAGGTTATTCAAATCTCCCGCGAGGCACGATAGTAACAGGCTCAACCGCCAGGTCCCGTCAGTTTTTGCTGCTCCCGCAAGAGGAACAGCGAGCTCGGATAGATATAAGAGATAAGCCTCAACGAAGAGTCGAGGCATTGGGTACTGTGCTCTCCCTCTCTCTTAACCGAGTGCGCTCGCTGGCCTAGAGAGAGAAAGCAGCATACAGTACTGGCTTTCTTATATGAGGCTCCTATGCCTTATAAGAAAAGCCACTCTCTCTCGCTCGCTCTAATGTATCAAACCATTAGAAGCAAGTCGAGACGCAATTAATCTTTGCCGAGTGCGCTCGCTGGCTTAGATAAAAATGCGACCGAGAGAACCGCCAATGCACTTCCGCACCGCCGTACCGCTGTACCGCCGTACCGCCCGTCCTGTACATATTAGATTAGTTTAACGTAACATAAGATTGTATTAGTCTGTAACACCGAGCCGCCGTACCGGCCGTTTTTTGTAAATAGTAATTTTTATTAATTCATTATTAATTAATATTTGATATTAAGGGTGATTTACACCGAACCGTTATATACCGCCGAGCCGCCGCGCCGATACGTATATAAGACATTTCGTATAAGATTAGTTCATAGTAACTTTAAGGTGTTTCTCCACCTATTATAACCGTAGCATTAAGTTAGTATTAAGGGTGCTTCCCACCTACTGCCGCCGCCGGAAAGAGGCAAGCTGAGAATTCTCTAACCACGTGTGGTTGTCGCGTATCAGAGAATCACAGGCCTTCAGCCATATTCCGCGTTACCGCATTAAGGGTATCATCCACCCACCGTTACTATATTAGTTTATTAACATTATAATTATTATGATTTTGGTTGTTCATTAAAACCGTCCAGGCCGTTAACCGCCGTTAGTCTAATTCGACTATTATTAAATATAAAGTTAATTTCAATTACTTTTGATTTCATTTATTTCCGTCGCCAGCAAGAGGCGCATAAAGCCGTCAAGTGGCATATATTAAATTCAATCTTTATTTCTTTGTATCTTGCGTACACATATTAGGTTAGTTATTTTTGATTTATATAATTTAGGTTAGTTTATTACATTTCATCAATTATTGTTAGATGTCGTTGTATTATATGAGTTCAGAGTACAATAAAGCCCTGGTACTCCCTAGCATAAACAAACGTGTCAACCCGTTTTACTATCCTTTACCTTTCCACCGTCCGTCCTAACCGACCTCCTGCCTCGAACCCTGGTCACTCACTGAAGCGTCTGGCAACAGGAGGTAAAGACGTAATATTTCCCACCCGCGGGAAATAAAAACGTTACAATATATATATATATATATAAATGTCTGATTTCATGAAAAATGTGCCTTGTAATTTTATAGTTCTGTATCTCAATTTAGAAACAGTGAATCGTTTTGAAATTCCCATCACTTATTTATTTGTTTTTAAATTGTGATAAAAATTTTAAAGCATTCTTAACATAATGAATTTCTTATGATGTAACTGGTGATCAACCTCCTTAAAAAAGGGCTTTCGTTTCATTTTAAATTAAAGAAAAGTGCTATGTCAAAAAAAAATTTTTTTTTTCAATCATGTAGTAAACCCCAAAAGAAATTAATTTATTACAAAATTATGATAAATTAAGAGGAGGTCGCGTATCTCTGTCCTTTTCTAATCAAAGAAATGATTTTTTTACTAAAACTAATAACTTTATCAAAAAATGAAGAGAAAGCCGCATCTTGTATCAAAAAAAGCAATATTTTCTTTGATAAGAAAAATTTAATTTCATTGCTTCGTTCTCAAGAAAACCTTGAAAAACCAAATTGTCCACCCTAACCTTTATGATTTAAGTTTTTCAAGGTTTTCTTGAAAACGAAGCAATAAAATTAATTTTTTCTTATTAAAGAAAATATTGCTTTTTTTGATACAAGATGCGGCTTTCTCTTCATTTTTTGATAAAGTTATTAGTTTTTGTAAAAAAATCATTTCTTTGATTAGAAAAGGACAGAGATACGTGACCTCCTCTTAAATGAATAAATTAAATATATAAATTGAGAAAAACAAACCTCTTTTTAACCCAAAATAAAATGACACCTTTCTTCAACCAAAATTCAAATGACACCTCTCTACAACCAAAAATGAAATGACACCTTCTTCCCCGCGACCGTCGAAGTGTAGACTCTAATATTATATCATTATTAAAATCTATACTTTAAAGAAAAGAAAAAATTAAGAAGGTTAGCTGAAGATGGAGAGAGTAAAAGAAAAATGAAGGAAGAAAGAATAGAGAGTGAAAAAAGATAATAAAACAAAATATAGTAAAACATAGATGAAGAGAGAAATACATATACTAAAGTCCACATAAGACCCAAGAAAGAGGCCCAAAAAAGTGCTTGTATATGATAATTACTCATTATATAGGACTCAATAAAAATTGCTATTCTTATTACGATAAAATGCGCAGATCCGTAGGAGCCAAGAACTGTAGGAAAAGGTAGTTTTATTTTAATACGTAATAACTACTAATTATGTAGGAAACAATATAAAAAGAAAATCTTATTACAAGAGTAATTACACATACCCTTGAAGCTTATATACTATGGAGGAAGCATGCCGTGTTAACCCTTTCAGTAATGCAATTCAATCCACTTTTTTCGTATGTATTTGTTTATAATAATAATTAATAGTTATAAATTTATAAAATGTTATCAGCATTATAAATAGTAAGGCTATGTGTATCTGAAAATACAAAAAATCCAAGAATCAAGCATGATATTGCAAAAATATTGAGGTAAAAAAAAAGAAAATTAGGTAGCCGATATATCGGCTCCTGTGACTGTAAGGGTTAAAAAGTGGTGGCAACTTTAGGTAGAGAGAAAGAAGATACTAACTTAAATTCTATCTCTCTCGCGTAACGCTTCCGTAAGCGCTGCACCAGAGAGACAGTATTTAAGTATTTATTTTCTTTCTTTCTCACATCATCGTTAAAATATCCACCAATTTACCATATAACATGCTGCCTCTACGTATATATACTCGAAGCACATACATAAAAAATGCACGGATCTGAAGAACCGGAGATTCGTCGAAAAAGGTGGTAAATATTTTAATTACAATAATATGTAAAATTCACTGAAAAGTAAATTAATTCTAGGATATTAAATTTGAATATACGTTATTGTATATGTAAACAAATATTAAAGAAATGCTGAAGTTTATTACACATACAATATAAGGCTAAGTTTAAATATGTCATATATGGAATGTCATGTAGTTCTGTTTGATTACATGCATATAATTAACTTTACCGATTTTCAATAAAAAGAAAATATGTGTAGTTTAATATTTAAAATAAAAATATCAAAAACGACAACAACAAATAAAGAGTATAGCCGAATAAGCATGTAAAAATAGCCTTAACTCGGATTTCTCTGAAACTTTGCTTATTTTTTTGTCTTGTCTAAAAACTAAAATTCTGAAAGTTTCAGATCCCTATGGTCAAAATTGGCTTCATAACCTCAAAAAACGTGTTTTTCGGTTTTTTTGCTATAATTAGGTGAATTCTTAAAGGAACTTCAAAATTCGTAATCGAGGTAAAAGAGAACGATAAAACGCATATATTTGGTGACTATATAAAACTTTACAAGTCGCAAACATAACCTAAAAATGAATTTGAAAATTTAAAAATGGCCTGTACATTAACGGTATGAATGCATACTTATTTTTGACTTTTAGAAACTTTACTTTCCATAAAATCTATCATTCATATTCATTGCAGATTTTTGTAGGAATGGTGAAAAGTACCTAAAATATCAAAAAACTGAAAATTTTATAGATTTATAGCATTTTAGAGGCTCTATTGCATTCTGATCATGAAAATAACACCAAATATACGTTCAGCGACCAAAAAAAATCTCCTAAATATCGATATTTAGTTGGATTTATATCATATGCATCCATGAAATACGAGAATAAGCTTAAAAAAATCGTTTTTCGACCAAAAAGACATTTTGCGAAAGATTTATTAATTATTATAAATCTTTCATTGAAAATTTTTGGAATATTTATTAAATCTTTTATCAAATGTTTCAAGATACGTTTTAAAAATATTTCATGTAAGATTTATAAATAATTATAAACAATCCATGAAATATTTAAAATATTTAAGAAAGAGTGTAGCCGAATAAGTATGTGAAAATAGCCTCAACTCGGATTTTCCTGAAACTTTGCTTATTCTTTTGTCTTGTCAAAAAACTAAGATCCTAAAAGTTTCCGTTTCCTAGGCTCAAAATTGGCTTCATAAACTCAACGTGTTTTTTCGTTTTTTCGTTATAATTAGGTGAACTCCTAATGGTTCTCCGAAATTCCAAATAGAAGTAAAAGAGGACGGTAAAACGCATATATTTAGTGACTATATAGAACCTTACGAGCCTCAACCATAAACTAAAAATATTTTTGAAAATTTCAAAATGGCCTGTACATTAATTGTATTAATGCATTTTTATTTGTGGCTTCTAAAAACTTTTCTTTTAATAAAATCTATCATTCATAATTTTTGCTAAACTGTAGGAATGGTGGAAAGTACCTAAAATATCAAAAAACTAAAAATTTTAAAGATTTATGGCGTTTTAGAGGCTTAATTGCATTTTGATCATGAAAATAACACCAAAAACACGTTCAGCGACCCAAAAAACCCCTAAATATAGATATTTAGTCGGATTTATATCATATTCATCCATAAAATACGAGAATAAGCTTAAAAAAATCATTTTTCGACCAAAAAGACTCCTGTAATCTTTTTATTATCATCCTAAACTATAATTTCACCACATTATCTTCAAAGTAACCTTAAAAATTTATTCACTGACAAATAACCTCCTTGATACTGATTGTTAATCTTATTCAGTACGATTTTTGGCCGAAAGATATGAAATTAACCTCAAAATATTCACTTAGTGACTAAAAATGACTTTAGCAATCATTTTTCTGTCGTATTCAAAACAACATATTTGACAATAAAATATATTGGAGAATTCTAAGAACATCTTACTGCGATTGTTTATATTGTTCTGTGCGATATTTTGTCAAGTACCACAAAAATATCACAAAATAATGCGCCAAATAAATTACTAATTTTTTATTCGCTTACTATTTGTTATTCATTATTTTTCTTTATAATTCAGTTGAATTCAGTTTTTAATTTTAAAAATAATTATTTAATAATAATTTGGTGATAAAATATTTTTTTTAAAATTTTGAAAAAAAAAATTGTGTGTACCGAGGTTTGAACCCACGATCAAAACAAAAAATAATAGATGCTTATCAAACCCTCCACAAGTTCAATCACATTTAAATTTCAACTTAAATGATTTTGATTACCTCATATTTTTATACATCACGTTCTTTAATTAAGGGCATGGGTTCAAACCTGGGTACACAAATTTTTTTCTGCAAAATTTTTTTTTCAATATTTTATTACCAAATCATTATTAAATAATTATTTTTAAAATTAAAAACTGAATTTAACTGAATCATAAAGAAAAATAATGAATAACAAATAGTAAGCAAATAAAAAATTAGTAATTTAAAAATTAAAAATTTTTTTAATAATTCAGAGACTGCTGTATACCGACACAGATACCTGTTTTACTAACTCTATTTAAAATTTATTTTTTATAAAAACTAGTTACTGGAGGCAGAAGTTAAAAGATGGTTTCGATGCGTATAATAAATAGCAATATTTTCTCTGATGAGAATAAATTAATTTTATCGCTTGGTTTTCTAGAAAAGTTGGAATAACTTGAAAATCGTATTTTCTGCCTTTAATCTCTAATTTTATAAATTATTCCAACTTTTCTCGAAAATGAAGCGATAAAATTAACCTATCTTTATAAAAAAAAGTATCAATTTTCATTATAAAAATCGAAACTATCTCTTCATTTCTGCCTTTATCTGCTAGTTTTTGGAAAAAAAATAATTTCGTAATCAGAAAAGGACAGAGAGATACGGTGACCTCTTAAATCATATTTTAAGTTAAATAAAGATAATATTTTTTTCGTTATCAACTAAAATAGCAGGCTAATTTATTTTCAGTTTCAAATTGCCTAAATGTGCATGTTTTTGTAAATTATTGTTACGTTCTTGTGTTATGTAATCATTGTCTTTATTCCTTAATTCGAACAGTTAATACCGTAAAGAACGGGATTCTTATCAGGGCATGATTTCTTTCATATAATCAGAAACTACATCTTCTACGGTAACACTAACAAATATAAACTACAGAGCTGTCCCGCATAGCATGAAATGTTTTGAAATATTTCGAAAATATTTCAAACGTTTTATACTGTGTCAGGCTCACCTGCTTGCTTGTACTCCAACACAGGGTCGGCTCGCTAATGTATCTTTAAACTAGTAAAATATTTTAGCAGCATTACATTACTATTTTGATGTTAATTACTTTCAAATAATGCTGTAGCACAACATGAAATATTTTTGCTGGCTAGGTGAATTATTTGGCGATATTTTGGTGGTGCTCGACAAAACATCGCACTGAACAATATAAATAATCTCAGTAAAAAGCTCTTAGAATCCATCAATATGTTTTTGAGGTTATTTCAAAGAAATCATACAAAGAATTGTTTCGAATATGTCAGAAAAATTATAGTTGAGGTCATTTTTAGTCACTATATGCATTTTTTGAGGTTAATTTTATATCTTTCAGTCAAAAATTGTATTGAATAAGATTAAAAATCAGTACCAAGGAAGTTATTGGTCAGTGAATAAATTTTTAAGGTTACTTTGAAGATGACGTGGTGAAATTATAGTTTAAGATGGTAATAAAAAGATTACACGAGTCTTTTTGGTAGGAAAACGATTTTTTTAAGCTTATCCTCGTATTTCATGGATGCATATGATATAAATCCAACTAAATATCGATATTTAGGAGATTTTTTTTGGTCGCTGAACGTATATTTGGTGTTATTTTCATGATCAAAATGCAATAGAGCCTCTAAAATGCTATAAATCTATAAAATTTTCAGTTTTTTGATATTTTAGGTACTTTCCACCATTCCTACAAAAATCTGCAATGAATATGAATGATAGATTTCATGAAAAGTAAAGTTTCTAAAAGTTAAAAATAAGTATGCATTCATACCGCTAATGTACAGGCTATTTTTAAATTTTCAAATTTATTTTTAGGTTATGTTTGAGACTCGTAGGTTTTTATATAGTCACTAAATATATGCGTTTTATCGTCCTCTTCTATCTCGATTTCGAATTTTGAAGATTCATCAAGAATTCACCTAATTATAGCAAAAAACCGAAAAACACGTTTTTTGAGATTATGAAGCCAATTTTGACCATAGGGATCTGAAACTTTCAGGATTTTAGTTTTCTAACAAGACAAAAAAATAAGCAAAGTTCCAGGGAAATCCGAGTTAAGGTTATTTTTACATGCTTATTCGGCTATACTCTTTCGAATGAAGATTTACTTTATTTTAAAAATCAGTGAAACCAAATAATATAAAGTAATTAAATAGAACCAGGAACTTAAAAAAAAATAGAAAACTTAAGCTTTATTTCCAAGAATATTTCACATTGAATAGTATATTTTTCACCTAGGGAAAAAATTAAAGAATGTCCTAAATCGTATGTAAGTTGTAAGGCATAATTTACAAAAGTCGAAAATTGAGCTCGACTTCATTGGTAACCGTGAGTATCTCGTATTATTTCGAACTTGAGTATTGTTTGGATATTGAATTCAGTTGACATCAGATAACAAAATTTTAAAACGTGTACTAAGATACGTGTAACGTGTAATATCATTGAAGAACGGCTCTTATGTTTAGATTCTTGACCTGAATATATGACTATTATTTCGAACAATTATATTAAAAATACACCTTTTTACGTAAAACATACTTAAAAACCAATTTCGTGTTTATTTCTAATTATAACATCTTCACATATGTATTTTATACATACGAAATACTGAATTCAAATACACGATTATAAGATTAAAATAAAACATTTTGGTTATTTTATAATTCGAATATTACAAAACAATAAATTCACTATTTGCAATTAACCAACAATTTTATTTGCATCAAATGTTAATTCTTTATAAAATATAAATATTACGAAGTGTATGTATCACAAGTAAAGTAATATTATATTTAATTTTATATTTGTTTTTTATTTCCATATCATTGATATTATAATTTATGAATAAATCCTTAATATCAATAAAAAATTATTAAGACGCGAAGGAAAATTATTAAGTATTAAAACACAACTGAAAATGTCAATCGAATAACATTTTTATCAAAATAAATTTCAACGCTATGATTCTTAACATAAAAATTTTCATTTAACTATCATTCATTGTAATTATTATTTGCGTAATATATATGTAAGAATAATATATTTCATGAATAATCATTTCATTCGATGAACTATTAAATAAAGTTATATATTTATAATTGTATAACATAATTTAGTCAATTAAAGTTTTATTCAAGTATCATTCAAAGAATAAAGTACTCGAGTTAACTTCATGAAAATACATTAGTAATTAAAAATTTATTTGTAAACAATTCTTCATAAATTACATTCATGTAACCTTAATAAGATATTCATATGTACGTGAGTTCGTATTTATATAAATTGTTATTTACGTAAAAATTGTTAAGAATTGAATGTATTAATAATAATTTCACTAAAGCAATAATATTTTTATTAAGAGAAATCTATTAATTTTTAGAATATATCTAATGACTTCATTTGAAAAAATTATCATGATATAAAATAAAAATATTCTTTTAGTATCTTTTTAACATACACTCAACTCTCGCTATTACGAGCAACTCGGGAATAATTTATCTCGCTATTACGAGCGTGAGAGGGGCCCCCACCACTGAATGCTACTGAATTCAGGTACGAAATAGATTGGGAGGAAGGGGAAGAAAAGGAGGTATTTCCCTAAAAATATACAGAGTAGTGGGGGAAGAAGGGGAGGAATTTTGCTCGCTATAGCGAGACAAAAATGCTCGTTATATCGAACGCTCGTTATAGCGAAGCTCGTAATAGCAAGAATCGAGTGTACGTTTTATGAAATACAGTCTTAAAAAGTATTATTTTTAATAGTCAATTATATAGATAGGAAAACATATGAAATATGGATAAATTTTCCTGATTATGTCTATGATTATGAATTCATATATATGATCTGCCTAGATGAAAGTAAAATTTTCTATAAAATAGTAAACATTTCAAAGAAAATTTACTTATGATTTGCAAAACATTTATTAGAAATGCGGCAAATAAATAATATTCTTAAATATCACTCTAAAATTTGTATTAAATATAATGATTGGGAATCATCATAATTCTATTAGATTGGATTTATTGTTGAAGTTACATTATATTTCACTTTGAACAATCTATACTTATAAAATTTACATAATATTTTATATGAACTATAAAAATGATAATCACGAATTTAATATTATTTCATCCTATAATTAAAAAGTTTGCATCATTATTATAATTAATAACTTATAAATTATTGTATTATTTTATAAAATATAATTTCAACTCAAATAATTAGCTTTATGTTAAAACTTAATTTTATTAGTATTCAATTCCACGAGTTGATATATATTGAATATATATATATATATATATATATATATATATATATATATATATATATATAATTAAAATATATATGATTATTATTGAATATATATATATATTATTATTAAAATAAATATATATTGAATATAAAACTTTGATCCATGAATAATTTTTAAAATTCATAACTGATATTTTAAATTCTTTTGAGTAGTCAAAAACTTGATTTTCTAAATTTTGGTACTTGCCACAAACTTCCTCAGCCAATTTTCAACCAATTGATTTCAAAATTTCCAGAGATCTTCAGTTTACGTATCTTCACGAAATCACAGTTTTATTTTTTTTAAATAAAAATAATTTAAGAGCAGGCCGGATTCGCTGTCCTTGTCTAATTGAAATTTTTGTTATTTACTCAAGTATTAATCGGCGTATCTGCAAATTGAAGGTTAAGCGCAATAGATATTATTATTACAAATATTTATGCACAAGAAGAAAAAAATCTACCGATTTGTTTTTGAGAAAAGTAAGGAACGCAAAAATATTATAAACATAAACTTTTACTTCGGTATTCCTTACTTTTCTCAAAAACAAAGCGGTAGAATTTTTTTTTCTTGTGCATAGATGTTCATAATAATAATATCTATTGCGCTCAACCTTTAATTTGAAGATACACCGATTAATACTTGAGTAAATAACAAACAACTCAATTGTTACTCGGTCGGTATCAGGATCTACTCCGGCCTGCCGTTAAAAGTTTTGTTTAAAAAGTTGATAAAAATACATATTTTTGTGAATTTTATATAAGTAATTAATTCAAAATTTACTTTAACTTATCTTATAAAAATTCCAGAGCCGTTATTTTGTGAACATATATATACGAAAGATCTCTGAAAATTTTGAAGTTAATTAGTTGAAAATTGGCTGGAAAAGTCTACAGGAAGTACCAAAATTTCAAAAAAATCAAGTTATCGACAACTCAAACAAATTTAAAACATCGCATAAGGTCTTTTAAAATTATTAATGGATTAAAATCTTATAGTTAATATATATTTAAGGTGAAAAGAATTTCAATTTATTAATATAATCAGAAAAAAAAAATTATGACTACATTTGAATTTTTTTTTTAGGCTTAAACTCAGTCTTGATATCTTCAACAGTTTTTAAATGTTAATACTGTAAATATCTGTGGATAACTATAAATAATTGTAAATAATCCAATTATTAGAAATAACGGAATATAATAATATTAATGTTCTATCTACAACAAACTTTTCTGAATAATTAAATACACACATACACACACACACACACACACACACACACACACACATATATATATATATATCTTCCTATATTATATAGGCGTAAGCCTCAAAAAATAGCATTCTTGCGTCCTAAATTTCATTTTTGACTAAAGTTATTCGTTCTTGTAAAAAAATCATTTCTTTGATTAGAAAAGGACAGAGATACGTGACCTCCTCTTAAAGAACAAGAATTGTATAGTGGAATAGCTTACATGTTAACTGATATTTATAAATTAGGATTTAATAGTCTTTGAAATCGGTGCTTCTCATTTAATATGCAAACCACTTTACCAATTCAAATACCGCAATATATTAATTTAGTACCGACTGATGAAGAAGCATTGTTTTCCGGAAATTTTGAAAAAGGTCACTGGATTTGTATGTATTATAATAATAAAATAATTTATATATATGACAGTTTAAATCTTAAATATCTACAAGAAGAGCATAAGATTTATATAAACAGACTATTTCCAAACAAATCAAAATTGAGCACAGTTTTCGAAACAGTACAATCACAAACAAATAATTATGATTGCGACCTTCTTGCAATTGCTTTTGCTGTTACAATACTTTATAATTCATGTTCATGTTCTTAAGATATGATATTTCTCAAATGAGATTACATTTATTAGGTATTTTTGAAACGCAAGAAATCAGAATGTTTCCTTTTTTACATAATTATAATAATACAAATATTAATTACGATAATCCATCGGACACGATAAGAAGTTTTTGTTATGAACCGTGCTTCCGAGGAAGTGTAAATACAAATTTAATGTTCCTTCAAAATTTCATCTGAGAATGATTTGTAGGTCCATTGCATAATTCAGGCATCACTTTTAAAATCATTTTACATGATCGATTTGGAGAAAAATAAGTAAGAATGAAAAAAAGATTTAAAATTAAACCATTTTATTTTATTTATAAAACAAATGCTCAAAAATGTTTAGAACGTCAGTGTAATAGTAAAAATATAATGAAATTGAAGAATATCTGCCTTATGTTATGCAGCTATTTAGCTCAAATATTTATTAAAATTAATGTTGAAAAGTAGTTCTATCGCTATTTACGTATAGATACATAGTATTCAGAAAATGTAAATTCGATGACATCTGTTAATATACACTTTAAGTAGTCATTTGAAACTTGCATAACTAATAAGGAGAAGTCTCCACACTTCTAGGAAACCGATTTAGCTAATACTGCAGGTTATGATTCTTTGATTAAAAGAATGAATCCGTGTTGTTTCTTTTCCTATAATAAGCCCAGCGACAAAGATAAGGTTGTTTCTTTCAAAAATATAGTAACAAGAAGTGCTTATAAGAACTTTAATAACCAAATAACTAAAACTCTTACAAAAAAGTGAATGAAAAATAAAAAAGTACAAGTTGAACACTTTACTTTGAACCTTATTGTATTAAAAAAGTTTTTGTGGTTCGAAAGTTATGCTGAATTAAATATTACTACATATTTTCTTAATATTTTTAGCATGTAACACATAATGAATTTTTACACTATTTAATTAGCATATTTTAATCACCTCATACACAGCATGGAATATTCATCGAAACTTCCTGGAATAATGGCACGAAAGATTTAAAATATTTCAGAAATCTTCCATGTAATATTCCTGTAATATTTGTTGATTCTTCTTATATTGGAATATTCTATGGAATATTGTTGGAAAACTCCAAGAATATTTCCTTGGAAGATTTGAGTCATCTCGATGAAAGATTTAGGGTTTCAGATCTACCACAAAATATTTCTGGAATATTTTATGAAAGATTTAGAAATGCTGAGAGGGGGCAGTATATATATATATATATATATATATATATATATATTATATAATAACACATTATACTCATATATCAATACATAAACATTGAAATTAAGTAATAAAATCGCATTTACATAATCGCTTCGACTGTACGCAACAAAGTGGCGACCCTTTCGCTTATATAGTGAGTAAGGTATTGCCCAACCACTTGGGGATAAAACTCCCATTTGACGAACATCCCCCTATCGGCGTCACTGGAAATCTCCCGTAACATCCCGCGAGAGCTTCCAACGGAAACTTCATGAAATCCTTCTAGAATATTTCATACGATATTCCACAGTAAGATTACTTAAATCTTTTTATAAAATATTTGGTGAAATATTACTAGAAGATTTATGAAATATTCCGCTGTACGATTTTGAAGTTTTTCGGAATCTTCCAGCAAAATATTTATGGAATATTCCTAAAATCTTTCATGAAATATTTTACTAGAAGATTACTTAAATCTTTCTGTAAAATATTCCATGAAATATTTTTGTATGATTTAGGTAATATTCCGCTATCCAATTTTAAAGTTTTTCGGGTTCTTTCAGCGAAATGTTTATAGAATCTTTCTGAAATCTTTTATCGAATATTGCACCGAAAGATTACTTAAATCTTTCTGTAAAATATTTCGTGGAATATTTATGGAAGATTTGTGTAATGTTTTACTGTACAATTTTAAAGTTTTTTGGAATCTTTCAGCGATATATTTGTGAAATCTTCCTAAAATCTTTCATGAAATATTCCATCGAAAGATTACTTAAATCCTTCTGTGAAATCTTTTATGGAATATTTTTAGAAGATTTGTGTAATATTCCGCTTTAAAATTTAGAAGTTTTTTAAAATCCTTATGAAACCTTCCTGGAATCTCCCATGAAATATTCCACTGGAATATTTGATAAACATTAAATGTAATATTTCATGAAATATTCCAGAAATCTTCCGTAAATATTTCATGGAATAATTTGAAAAAGTTTTAAACATTTCTTTGAAATATTTCATAAATGTTCCTAGAAGCTTTCAATGGTAGATTTCAGTGGAATGTTTCGAAATATTCTGTGAAGACTTCCTAGAATCTGCATGGAAGGTTCCATTGAGATATTCTAGTGGAAGATTTCGCAATATTCTAGTGAAATTCTCCATGCTGTGCTATCTATAACTTTTGAATTCGGCAAGACTTTCTGATGCAATAAAGCTCAAATCAAAGTATTCCCTTTTTTATGTTTTGCTGTGAGAGTTTTAGTTCTTTGGTTAATCAAAGTTTTATGAGCGCTTCTTCTTACTATGTTTTCGAAAAATGGCTTTATCTTAGCCTATGAGTTTATTAGACGAAAAGAAAGAACCCAGGTTCATTTTTTTTTATCAATGAATCATAACCTGCAGTATCAGCCAAATTTGTTTATTAGAGGTGAGGTCCTCTCCTTGTTAGTTAAGCAAGTTTTAAATTACGACTGAATTGCTTGAAATCTGACATGATATGAGCTTCAACAAATTAAAGAACATATTAGAAGATCGATGTAAATATCTACATTCTTTAAATACTACTATGTATTCATACATAAGTAGCTATAGAATTATTTTTCGACAATATTTTAAGGACGTTCTCTTGCGAGCAGTTGTACTCAACTTAGAAGTAGTTCTTTTATATAAAGTTAACCTATGACGGCGCTGCAACAAGTTGAGCACGTTTCTACACGCACAAGCGAAATTCATGTTTATTAAATAGAATTCGTGCATTTTCTATCTTTCAAATATCGATAACTCAAAATTTAGTATCGTTTGCATAAATTTTCTTTATACCGATTGAATCGTTATTACGTGTAGATTATAAAAAAAGGTTTTTTAAAAAAATTGTAAGAAAACTTAAAGTGTTGTTAAGCAAAACGTGAGTCAGAAAGAGGCAGACTATAGTATTCCTGTGTTAAACATCGCAACTTTGGAAGCTGATTATTTAAAAATTAATATGGCATACTATATATAAAATGAGCGCAATGGAAAGAGCTTACAAAAATCTACTTAATCCAATAATTTAAATTGATATTTTAAGAAAATCAATTTCCAAGAGAACGTCCTTAAATATTTGAGCCCAATAGCTCCATAGCATAAGGCCAATATTTTTCAATTTTTTTATATTTTTACTATTATACCTACGTTCCAAACACTTTTGAGCATTTTTTTATAAATAAAATAAAATTGTTTGGTTTTGAACTATTCTTTTTATTTCTGTTTTTCTCAAAATCGGCCATGTAAACCGATTTCAAAAATAATGCCTAAATGTTCGCAAATCATTCTCAAAAAGAATTTTGAAGTGATATTAAATTTTTATTTAAATTCACTCCGAAGCACCGTGATTGCCGAGATTGAACTTCTTGAAAAAAACTGACAAATACATTTATTAGCATAACAAAAAAATATTATGGAAATGTGTCGTGATTAGAAGAATTCAAATCTTGAAATAATCCAGATGGAAATTGATAGTGACATATCAGATACAATTTTTTGTATCTGATATGTCCCTAAGAAAATAGGACTCGAAAAATGTAGGGCCCGAAAAATATAAGGCCTATAAAAATATAAGAATCGAAAAAAAATTGGGCCAAAAAAATAATATCTTATTTTTTAGGCCTAAGACCTAGAAAAATAAAGGGCCCGAAAACATAAACCCCAAACAATATAGGCACCAAAAAAATATTGGGCTGAAAAAAATAAAAGACCCGAAAAATAAGGCTCAGAAAATTATAAAGCCCAAGAAAATATAAGAATAAAAAAAAAGAAGGGCCCAAAAAAATGGGCATTGAATAAAAACATAGGGTCCAAAATAATATAAGCAGTGATGGATTTCGAAGATGCTTATATGATATCAAACAGCCAACTTCAGAGTATATACTACAGAATAATATATTCTGCTTATTACTCTAATTCTACGGTATACTCTGAAGTTGGCTAAAGGATATTATAATATATAGACATACATAAATGTATAAAGCATCCTCGAAATCCATCACTGAATATAAGGCCAAAAAAATATGGCCCAAAAACAAGCTTTCGACTAATGAGTACTAATTATATAGGATCTAATGAAAAATTTCTATTTTTATTATAAATAGATTAGACACATTTAAAAAATGCGGAGAACCGGAGAACCGGAGAACCGAAGAACTGGAGAACCGGAGAAACGGAAAAAAATGGTTTCACTTTAATATACTATATAAGATTTTAGCTAATATTTAGTTAACTTTTAGATAACTTTTAGCTAATTTTCAGCTAACTTTAAGCTTAATTTCAGCTAGATTCTAGCTGAATTCTAGCTAACCAAGAACAAATCGAATTCTTATACACAGAATGAGTGAAATCTTTTTATAATATATACCCCCCTGCTCGCTTCGCTCGCCCACCCCCTCTTTGAATTTAATACATTGTAACCTGTCATATATATAAAAAGAAGAAAATATAAATTAAATAAGATCATTAGAGTATAGCTTTCTATCTTGCGCGTCGGCGCGGTGTAGCAATTAGACGTTATACCGACGCGCAAGGTAGAAATTAGTATAAGATGCGTATGGGCTTTTATGTCCTCGTAGGCCGTATTCGTGTCAGTATGTAAAGAGCATGCTAAATTTGTATTGGCATCCCATATGTCTCAGACGCGCTCCACGACTTATTGCAAGAATTATATGTCTTCCTGAGACATATTGAGACTCAATATGTCTCAGGAGAAATCAATATGGCATCACCGATCCTACTATGTTTCGTTCAATATGTCAAAGAGCAATCATATTGAACCTAGGTTAGTGAAAAAAAATGACTCGCGCTTCGACAGCAGCTATACTCATTACAAAATGTCAATCTAAGAAACAAAAGAAAAAATCAATAGAACTAAAATTTTATTTTAAAAGTATTGAAAAAAAGATTAATATTTTGAACTAATAAGTTATATTTTCTCATACGGCCTACTTCGGACATAAAATCATCTATGTCCTTTGGCCGTTTATTCAGGTGGAATCTGAATCTCGAACAATGTTTGCCGCTTGAGCAGAAATCTACCTCGGGCGCGCTTCGCGCGCCCTCGGCAATTTCAGCTCAAGCGAAAAACATTGTCCTCGATTCATATTCCACCTGAATACGGCCAAAGGACATATATAACTAATATGTGTGCTGATAAACGCTTATATGATATTGCATTCCCAGCACACATATAAGCACACCTGTATTGTAAAATAGTCGTATAATAAAGATCTCTCCCCTCTTATAGACAATATACAGGGTTCGAGGAGGAGAGACTCCGTGTGCGGAACATTGTATGGAAGAGATAGACTCGCGCAGAGCGCGAGCTAAAATTAGCTCGGTATCTCCCCCACGACGCACAATTAAGCTAAGAGGAGGAGGATAGCGGCGACGGCGGCTCAAACGAGAGCAATGTAGTCGTCATCAAAAATCTTGTACGGCACTCTTTGGCCAGCCTTCGTTAAATAAAGTGAATCTTAAATTTAATACGTGTTATTAGTATCAATTCTTTCTGATTATTCTGCAGGTCCGCGAGGAGCTGGATAACCACCAGCTCCGTACCGGTAGCAGTTATAACAGAATAAACCATTTTTATTAAAATCAAAGTTTCATTATAGTAAAATAATAAATTATACTGTCACTTATATTTCTTTTAGTGAGAGTGTTAAAGTACTTAAATTCCTATAATTGTTATCTATTTGAATAAGTGTATAACGTGTAATTAACCGATACGCTACTTTAAATTTTAATAAGTTAAAGTAAATGAATAGGCTCTTATAAGACTATAAGTCTTTGAGCTTTCTGGCTTATAAGAGGCAATATATTACTAATTACTAACAAAAAACAAACACATAGAGACCCCGGACTATACGTGGCAAGACGTCCACTGCAAAAACGGTTCTGTGTAAAACAATAACCTTTCCTTATTCCTTCTTATGTGCACGAAGTGCAATCCTTTTCTAGGTAATAGGGTAATAGGTTATAATAACATAGATTTTATAATGTATATAATCCCTTGTAATAATTTTACATTCATATACTTATATACATTTATACATTTTTTATATTTCAATAATTAATAATGTACACATAATATAAAATATAATATATGATATAAATATTTATTTATACAGCGCATATTAGACGCTGTTAAGATCACCATCTCCAACCGATTTTTCTTTCGCATTATGCTCCGAGAATCACCTCCTAACTTTTAAAGGCTTGATTCTTATTTCATTTATCTGGCATAAACAAATATTTTCTTTTTTGTAAATTTCTAAAATCTTTTATAGTATAAAAAAAAATAAATCTTATGATAATTTAAATCAAATTGACCTAATTTATCAGATTTTAAGTAAAAAAATTAAAATTTTAAATAAAATTCACAATAAATTAGCTAAACTTAGCTAAAAAATTAAATTTCCAGCTAAAATTTTCAATAAATCAGCTAAAATTAGCTAAAAAAAATCTTATAATAATTAAATTCAAATTGACCTGATTTATCAGATTTTAAGTGAAAAATAAAAATTTTAGCTAAAATTTACAATAAATTAGCTAAAAATTAAAATTTTAGCTAAAATTATTATAAATTAGCTAAAATTCTCAATAAATTAGCTAAAATTAGCTAAAATTCTCAATAAATTAGCTAAACTTAACTAAAATATTAAATTTTTAGCTAAAATTCTCAATAAATCAGCTAAAATTAGCTAAAGAATGAAATTTTTAGCTAAATTTCATAATAAATAGCTGAAATTTACGATAAATTAGGTAAAATTTACCATAAATTAGCTTAATTTATCAGTAAAAAGGAGGAGTTAAGGGAGGCTTTTGAGAGACTGACAGCGGCAGCGTCAGCGACAGCAGCAGCGGCAAAAATCTTTTATAATATTGAATGATTATTATTAACCTCACCCTTGCCTGATCATTTGTGTGCATAGATGACGAAAATAATAAATTTGACCCCTACTTAACCTTGGAGAGGTCAACCGCACCACACACATAATACCTTATCTAAACGTAGAATTTCTCGCTCTTTCCGAATCCGGGATCAAAAATGGGGGTTCCAATTCAAAAAATCACTTTGACCTTCAAATGACCTTGAAAATAAATCTCAAGGTCAAAACTGATTTCATAGAAAGATAGTCCCCATCGTGTCGAATAACTTTTGTCTGAACAATTTTTTCATACAACGCCAACTGTCGAAAATATCTTGGTGATTTCTTTAAAATGGTACACCCTGTATAACCTTCAACATATTTTATAGATTATCAAATATGCATGATTTACAGTTCAATTTTTTTACTTTGATACTTTTGAAATAATTTATTTAATCCTCTAATTTTTTAATTTTTTTCTTAGAAAAATTTATTAAACTTATAAAATAATATATTCTATTTACTCATGTAAGTGTTAATAAATAAATTATAATTAAGTTTTCAATTTGAATACAATATATTATATATTTATCATCTATTTATGTTCCTTTCTATTTATCTTATTTTAAATAATTAAAATTTTTAAATCTTATCGTATTTGCGCTACAATTTTCTCATCAAGCCAACGTGCGGCGTTATATGTCCTTTGGCTACGAACTATGAGCGTAGAGTTTTTCTGAAACCAACCTTGGTAGTCACTAAGTTGTAAAGTTATAATGAAAGTTATGTTCTGTAATCAAAACATTGACAACTAAACATATACATAGATATATTCTCAATGGTAATAATACATCTATATATATATATATACGCCGCCATGGTAGATATTGCTCGTAATGCTGCCCTCTCACGGTTGAGCTTGCTAATTATTCATCCTAATTGATATAAAATAAAAATTTGTACAAATAATTAAATGATAACTAATTTTTTATAAATAATCAACTAATAACACAATTTTTACACATAATTAACTAATAACAATATTTTTACAAATTTTAACAGTATAATTATAAAAGTATAATAATTAAATTTTTAGTTCATAAAGTCATTAGCTAATTCATTTAAATATTGAATTTGATGATTCGAAATCAAATTGCCTTCTTTTCTTAGATTATGTTGTTTATCAATTTTGCATTAAATTTGGTTTAATTCTAATATAATATAATCAAACCAGGATACCAGATATGATCATAAATTACACTAATCCATTCGTTAACTTGGAATGTGATATCGTTTGTTGCTGTTATATCAGAAAATGAGTTATCAACTTGATTTTTTTCGATTGACCATGAAACTTTACTATTTGACAAACTATAATGATCACAATTAATCAAAATACAATATAAACAAGTCAAATAGAGGAAAAAAGTTCATTCGGCTCCAATTTATCCCATATGACTTGATGAACTTTTGTCTCCTTAAGGGGATGTAAAATGGACACTACACCTGTACTCATAAATATTCACTATCTTTACATTTTATTGCAAAATTTTCAATAAAAAAATGCATTAGCTTGTAGTATGTACCATGAAGATTATTCGGTTAGTTTTTAAATAAATTCATTTATTAGTTATTAAGAATTTTGGGTTTCAAAATTATTTATTAAAATTTTTCAATTTTGTACAGGAATCCAAATATCTTAAAAGCTAATGAATGAATTTATTTGAAAATTTATCTAAATAATCATCATGATACATACTACAAGCTAATGCATTTCTTTTCAGGAAATTCAGCAATAAAATGGAAAGGAAGCTAATATCTATAAGTACAGGTGTAGTGTCCGTTTTACATCTCCTTAAAGTGGAACCACTTTTTTCCGTTTCTCCGGTTCTCCGGTTCTCCGCATTTGTTAAATGTGTCTAATCTTTTGGTAATAAGAATGGCAATTTTTTATTGGGCCCTATATAATTAGTGTTCATTAGTCATAAGCATCTTTTTGGGCCATATTTTTTTGGGTCTTATATTCTTTTGGGCCTCATATTTTCTTGTGCCCTATATTTTTTTAGGCCCAATATTTTTTCTAAATTTATATTTTCTTGAGTTCTATAATTTTTTTGGGTTCTATATTTTATTTAGCTCTATATTTTTCTGGGCCTTATATTTTTTTGGGCCCAATATTTTTTTGGTCTCTATATTTTTTTGGGCTCTATATTTTTTGGGCCCAATATTTTTTTGATTCCTAAATATTATTGGACTCTATATTTTCTTAGGCCCAATATTTTTTCGGGCCCAATATTTTTTCGAAATTAATATTTTCTTGGATTTTATAATTTTTTTGGGTACTATATTTCATTTAGCTTTATTTTTCTGGGCCTTATATTTTTCAGGCCCTACATTTTTTTGAGTCCTATTTTCTTTAGGCCTCATATTTTCTTGAGCTCTATATTTTTTTGGGCCCAATATTTTTTCGGTTCTTATGTATTCTTGGGCTCTATATTTTTTTGGGCCTAATATTTATTCAATTCTTACATATTCCTGTGCTCTATATTTTTGGGCCCAATATTTGTTTTAAATTTATATTTTCTTGGGTTCTATGATTTTTTTAAGTCCTATATTCTATTAAGCTCTATATTTTTCTGGGCCTTACACTTTTCAGACCTTACTTTTTTTTGAGTGCTATTTTCTTTGGGCCTTATATTGTCTTCGGTTCTAATTTTTTTGAGCCAAATATTTTTCGATTCTTATATATTCTCTGGCTCTATATTTTTTGGGTCCAATATTGTTTTGAAATTTATATTTTCTTGGGTTCTATAATTTTTTTGGGTCCTATATTTTATTTAGCTCTATACTTTTCTGGGCCTTATATTTTTCAGGCTCTACATTTTTTTGAGTCTTATTTTCTTTGAGCTTCATTTTTTCGGCCTCTTATTTCTTTGCTTCTATATTTTTTTTGGTCCAATATTTCTTTGGGCCTTATATTTTTTTGGACCTACTTTTTTTCGAGTCCTATTTTCTTTGGGCCTCTAATTTTTTTGGGCTATTTATTTTTCTGGGCCTTATTTTTTTTAACTTTTTTTTTTGGGTTTATATTTTTTTTAATCTTATATTTTTTTGGGCGCAATATTTTTTTTCATTATTATATTTTCTTGGTCTCTCTATTTATTTGGGCCCAATATTCGTCTGATTCTTTTGATTTTTTGGGCCCAATATTTTTTCGATTCTTATATTTACTTAGGCTCTATATTTTTTGATTCTTATATTTTCTTGAGTTCTATATTTTTTTGGGCCTAATATTTCTTTGAATCTTATATTTTTTTAATTTTTATGTATTCCTGGCTCTATATTTTTCTCAGCCCAATATTTTTTTAAAACATATTTTTTTGGACCTAATATGTTTTTTATCATTATATTTTCTTGGTCTCTATATTTTTTTGAGCCGAATATTTTTTTGATTCTTATATTTACTTTAGCTCTATATTTTGGACTCTCAATTCTGCCGTAATAAACTAAATTTAACTAAATTTTCAATAATGTTCATACGGCTTCAGTACCCAACAATTGGTAATGTTTGCCTGAAATCTCCTGATACCACCGAAGGGTTGGTTCACATCGCATAAATCTTGAAAAAGACGATCAACTGCTTCAAAAGCAAATTTTAAAGTCATGGATATTTCATCCCAAATAATTATTTGTGTTTCCTTTGTTTGCTTTCTGCAAAATTAGGCTTAACATTACAAGTTGTACAATCTGTTATATTTAAGAGGACGTTGTATCTCTCTATCCTTTTCTAATCGAAAAATGTAGGTTTTTGAAAAATTAGTAGTTATTACTAGAAATCAATAGTTGTCCGCAACTTGTACAGCAAAAACAATATTTTTTCAAATGAGAACAAATTAATTCTCTAGCCTAACTTATGATTTTGTAAGTACGTCAAACTTTTTTTGAAAACAAAGTATCAAAATTAATTTGTCCTCATTAAAAAAAATATTGCTTTTTACTATACAAGCTGCGGATAACTTTTAATCGCTATCATTAATCGTTAGTTTTTCCGAAAACCTATATTTTTCAAATAGGAAAGGATAGAGAGATCCAGCGTCCTCTTGAGAGGCGGTTGGAACCAAATTGGTGACTTGGTTCAATGCTTAAAATAAATGCTTACAATGATTCATTTCCACGACAAAAATATAGTCATTTCCTCTAACCACGTATATAAGGAATAATTTAAAACAGTTTCAGTGACAAAAAAATATAAAATATTGTCATAAAGCGAAAAATGCCATCTAACTGTCGATGCAGCTGTTATTTGCATGCAATAGATTTCAATTTAGCATTTTTCGCTTCATGACAATATTTTATATTTTTTTGTTGCTGTAACCGTTTCAAATTATTCATTATGATTATGGTTAGAGGAAATGACTATATTTTTGCCGTGCAAATAAATAAATAAATCATTATGAGCATTTATAGTAAGATCTGAACTAAGTCACCGATTCGGTTCCGGCCGCCTCTTAACGGTAGTTTAAATGTTGTGTGCACGGTTTTTCCATCGACTAATGAATTTTCTGCCATAGCTGTTCAAGCTACACATGAATAATGTATAGTATAATATTTAAAATAAAATATTAAAACGTTAAGTAAATAACTTTTTCCACTTTCACCTGGTCTATCTATAAAAATATATTTTTCTTTACTTTGGTTGTTTGAACTTTTTATAGTAGAGTTGAATATTCGCCTTTGTTTATCATTTGAAGAATTTATTTTCATTTTTAATTCATTAAGAATATTTTTATTATGATTTTAAAATGTTTGATTATTATCTTCTTCTATAAATGTGCTTATGTTAGGTAAATTAAAATCGTTTAATGAAAATCCATTGACTTGTAAATTATTTTTAATAACATTCAATGCAAGATTTTTACCTATATTTTTTTCGTATTTAGGATGGTATAACATATCTTTAAATTTTTCATATAAATCTCGTGCATTTATGGGATTATGAAAATCGCAAATGAAAGCAAATAATTCATATAAAATATCAAGGAATTCTGTTGAAGATGCTTCTTCCTCACATCTATCCCATTCTTCATCTTCATTAATTAATTGTTTTGCCTTAGCTGCCTCATAAAACGAATTGTACATCACATCATCATCAGTACGCAAAGCTTCAAAAGATGTGGCTCCTTTAACATGAAATAGTAATAACCTAATGAAATAACGTTCTCTATCTTTCGGACTTACTAAGTACATTCTATTAAGTATTGGTTTTCTTTTTTTTCTTTTATTCCATTTTCTCAGTTTTTTATCTAATGTATAAAAATTTAGTATTTCTGAATACAAGTAATTTCGTGCTTCAAAATCTTCTCTATTCAATTCAAAATATGCTGTTAATGTTGTTCCCACATTTTTTTGCATGATCATTTCTTCTTTTCCTTCTTTAAAAAATACGTTTTGTTGATTTTCTTCATGAATGCTTAAACGTTTTATAGTATGTTGAATAACATGTAAAGGATATTCTCATAATCTGTGCATTGCTTGAGGTGGACATAAATATCCTGTATTAATGTATTGTTGGGTTTCGTCATATTCATATTCACCATTTCCACGATTGTCATTTTTAAAAGTGTCTTTATTTTCTGATTGAAAATCCACACTTACTTGATGTATTTTAATGTTTGCACAATCATGACCTTTATTACAGTATTTGAATAAATATTTAATGCAGTGTACAGTGGAACAAACTTCTACGTTTATGTGTGCATTGAATTTCAATAATAAGTAAGGATTATAAGGAACAACAAATCCATTATCTGCAATTCTTTCTGTAAATTTATTTTTAAGAATTATTTTGACGTTATCATTTTTACGTTTGTATAGCGGATATCCTTTAAATTTAAATGCTGTTGTATTATTAAATTTTCTTGGAAAATTTTCAGTATATTCTTCCGTATTTTTATCCATACACGGACAATTTATATTTTGTATACCACAGGGACCGCGTATCATGAATTGTTCAACCTTTAGGGGACGAGAAAGCCACTATTGTGGCTCGATTATGGATAGATACTTTACATATGAGTATTTTCCAATATTAGAGACACATATTATATGTTTTTTATAGAAAATACTGAGAAATTCAAAATTCCGAATTCCCCGTCCTCTAAAGGTTAACAATACTATATAATTTTGGATAAATATCTCTATTTGGGATTTCTGCACTTATTATTTTATCAACTTTTTCGGGAATATCAAATTTATCATTTTTATCCAAGAGTAAGTTGTTACTAACATATGCATATGCGGTAATCCTCGTTTTTGAAATCCAATTACATAACTATCTGCAATACATTTTCCTAATATTCCCTTTTTTATTACTAAATTTTTGAATTCTTCTACTTTTTGATAAAATACTTTCGTTATAATATCTGGTCTATCTATTGCATTTTCATAAATTTCCAAGTTTTCAGTTATTTCTTTCCAATGTGGGTTACAGGTCATAGTTACAAAGAGGTCAGGTTTACCACGATAATTTACAAGTGTCATTAAGTCAACGTAATTTTTTTTTTTATCTATATATACAAATCATTTGGATTTGTTATTTTTTTATAAACTTGGAATGGAAATTACATATCAAACTTGATAAACCTAACTTCAAAATACTATTATTGAAAGTTTGTATATAACTTTTTATGTACTGCTTGAATTTATCTTTATAAATTATAAACTCGTCTAATTTACCTTTTATAATGGTGAAACTCTCAATTCACTCTTTTACAAGTAAAAAACTATACTTTTACTCTTTTATAAGTAAAAAACTATACTTTTACTCTTTTAAAAGTAAAAAACTATACTTTTCTACTTTTTGTTTCCAATTTTTACTCTTTTGAGTTTAGAGTGTAGTTTTTAAGGGTTGAAATAATGTAATAAATTAAAAATTATATCATAAACTTAAAACGTTAATATTTTTCCATAATTGTATCATAAAAATATTTTTTAATGTTTAAAACTATATATGCTCTTTTCATTAAGTCAAAGGGGTGGTTTTTAAGGGTTGTAAAAATGCTTAATATCATTAATTATGTTCCACAATATTAAACAATACTTATTTTAGACATTCCAAGATTATTTTAATTATTTATAAGCGTGAATCGGCATTTTTACTATTTTTCAACTTTGAGGGTAGTTTTTACCCCTTTAAAGCAAAAAGCGCATCTCGCCGATATATAACTTTTGATCTGTAGGGTAATATAAGCTTCATCCTAAAGTTTTATGAAAATCGGTGCTAACCGAAAGAATCTCCAGGTTATACCCTATTTTTGCCTCCAATGACTGGATTAAGTGATGTGACAGCAATAATTGAATCTAATCATATATAAAAACTTAGGAGCTATTTGAACAAATAATTAAAATCAGCATGTCACAGACGTTAGTATATATTAATATTAAATTAATTTATTCACATCGTCAGTGATATACGATCAAACTCATGTCAGTTTTGGATGTATTGATATACAATATTTTTTGAGGTCGTACAAGTCAAAATCCCCATAAAATATATTTATCACTTCTACGTTCATTTATAACAATTTTCAAAATTATTTTTAATTTAATTACGATAAATGTATACTAAAAACATGGAAATGCACTTTCTTAAACAATTACAAGATTTTTTTAACTCATCATTGATACGATGATTTCATAAATAGACACATAAAGTCAATTTATTTATTTTCAACTTTTATTCCACTTCACAGTAACACAGATTTTATAATTCTGAAATTAAGAGATCAATTCTATAAAAAAAGTGAATTAATTAATTTTAATACAACTGGCGTAATATCATTTTGCAAATTATTTTGAAATAATTTCAAGTTTAAAACTTACGAAATTCATCTAAAAATCACATTTTTCATTAATTTTCATTACATTTTTATTTTTTCAAAGGGATCGCCAAGGATATCCACTCTGAAATTTTTAGGCCATATTTATACATATATTACCTGCTTTGATGAGTTTTTTGGACATGGGATCATGGTTCGAAACCTTGAAAAGTGGTATTTCAATGTTTTAAGCGACTTTAGCTCAGCGGATGGTTACATTAGCACTTATGAATTACTTTTTCCTCAAAATTTAAAATGTTTTGAACAAAAAAGTTTCTTGGTAATATATTCTTGAAACGCAACCCAAATGAGTAATTTAAGAGCAGGTCGACTTTTTCTGTCCTTTTCTAATCAACGAAATGATTTTTTTGCAAAAACTAATAATTTTAGCGAAAAAAAAAGAGAAAGCCCCATCGCGTATTAAAAAAAGCTATATTTTCTTTAATGAGAAAGAATTGATTTTATCGCTTTGTTTTTAAGAAAACCTTGAAAAACTTAAAAAATAGAGGTTAGGTTAGACAATTTGGTTTTTCAAAGTTTTCTTGAGGACGAAGCAATAAAATTAATTCTTTCTCATTAAAGAAAAGATAGCTTTTTTTAATACGCGATGGGGCTTTCTCTTTATTTTTCGATAAAGTTATTAGTTTTTGCAAAAACTTAATTCTTCGATTAGAAAAGGACGGAGATACGTGACCTCCTCTTAAGCCTAATATTAGTCAAAAATGTCAAAAATATGGTTTTAGTCCAACTTTGAAGCTTTGTAGATCTGAAAATATGTACTAAAGAGATCTATAAAAATTTTGAGTAGTCCATAATATGGAAAAGAACCATTTTACTAATTTTTAGCGAAAATAGTACATTGTTAACCAAGGGAGTAAAATAGGTGATTTTTACCCGAGTCGGGTTTGACGCCCGAGCAAAGCGAGGGCGACAATAAAGACGAGGACAAAAACACCTTTACTTCCGTGGATAACATATTACTTTTTCATACACGAAGGGCGTCAAATTCAGCCTCATTGAATATAAATTCGTTGATAATACATGAAGTAACGGCATTAATATATGATAAAATCAAAATTCAAAAGTGGTAAATCAAAATAAAAAAGAACCTGCCGGCGGGGCGGGGGGTGAGTTCGAGGAGGTGAAGCCTCATGCTCCAAAAAAATAAATAATTCTTTAAATAAAAAAACAATTAAACTAAAATTCTATGAAAATATATTGATTATTCAAATAAATCGAATTACACGAAAAATTCGTTTCTACAGAAAATATTAATAAAAAAAAGCAACTATGTTTTCGAGTAATTCATATTTTTTCGAATAATTCGAGTAATTCATATTTTTTCAAGTAATTCGAGTTATTCGAGTAGCTCATATTTTTTTCGAGTAACTCGAAAAGTTCGAGTTAATACTAGACACGAACTCGTCGAATCGAGTAATTTATTCGAATTGTTCATAAAATCAAATACTCACACTAATAATTATTACATTCATTTTACGCTCGCTGAATTTATTCTGCGCATGCTAAATTTTCATGCGCCGTTAGAAAAAGTAAATTTCTTATTGGAAACAGGGAAAAAATCAATCGAATTTGTGAGAAATCTACTTTTTTGCCCTAGGGTAAAAAAGAGCTATTTTAGCCCCTAAGAATATACATCAAAAATTGAATTTTACGCCCTGAGTGTGAAAAAAAATTTTTCGTCCTTCGATTTGGCAGAGAATGGGCGATATATATATATATATATATATATATATATATATATATATATATATATATATATATCACCCATTATATATATTTACAAATTTAATCATTAAAAAAAATTTGTTGTAAAAAGAACTAAAATGAAATTTATTTTGAGTTATTAATAATAATTGTATTCTTCAATTCATTTACAGTCATTTACGGATATTTGCAGTATCTACATTTGAAAAAATGCATAAATGATAAGAAACAATCATTATTTATCTGCAACCTAACGCTTTTTTATTGTTATTCACAGTTTTCAATATTTTTTTATAATCATTTGTTTATTCACAGTATTATTCTACTTTTAAAAAATAATTTTCATACAAGGTGATAAAATATTTCACCATAAGATAATATATATATATGTTGCATATCACAAGAAAATTTCAACATCAAAGCTAGTTTTCTAATGTAGAGAGCTTTAAGAAATTGTTTTAATAGCCCTAATTTATTATGTAAAGGCGGTAAAAGGATCTTGCTAGGATCCATAAGAGGACGATTGATGACATTACTGCAACCTGGAGTACGTGATGGTCTCGCTGGCCACACTTTTGTATTATAGTATTTTGCTCTATTTCGACTGTCAAACATGCAGAAATAGCGTGGGTACTTGGTAAAACCTGATTGTTGACCTAGTATCATGGACAATATTTTAAGGTCTCCGCAAATTAACCATTAAATTTGGTTTAAACTCATTGATAAGTCTTCTTATTTTAGCATTGCTATCGGAGAAGAAAAGGTGTCACAAGTATTGGCGGTCATGGGCCCCATTTTTTTAAGTTTCAAATACACCATAAAATGATAAAATTGTTAAACTAAGAGCTTACATGCAATCTGAAAAATCGATGAAACTGTCTCGAATTAAGGCACAGTTTTCATGAAATTCGATACTCATCCGCACTTCCTCGATTTTCTCCTTCATCCCTGCTTCTCAAGACAATTTATCTTCATTTACTTGGTATTCCTCAGTTCTTTTTGCCCTTATTTCTTTGGTTTTATCGTAAGAGAAGCAAAGACAGAATGAGGTTTAAGATTGAGTTTAAACATCAATTATAAATTCGGACCCAACCCTGATTTTTATATTAATTAAGAAATGCAAACAAAGCGCCCTCATTGGCTGTATTATAAAACATTAATTTTTAATGAATTTATATATATGGCTGATTCCATTCAGATTCATGCAGGCCGTCACTGATCGAATTATTTTTTTCTGTTAAGTAATAAAAATACCTTCTATTATGTATATGAAGATAAAATTTACCTTGAAGAACGCTCAAAAAAATTTTTTTTTCTTACTACAGCAATTTTAGTGTTGGATGTAAAAACGAAAATTCGAAAATTGAAAATGAATTTCTACTTTTAAATGACTATAGCTCCGTCAATTTTTAACCTTTTTGGACGTTCTTAGTTTTAAATGCAATCTCGAGTTTTGTAATACAATTTGATCTCACTGAGTTATTTACGAAAAACCGAAAAAAGCGATTTTTTTCAAACAAGATTTTCTCAAAAACTATATATTTTTTTTTTAAATATTTATATGATTTTATACATAAAAAATACTAACTTTTAGGGTAGGTGAGAATATGCGATTTTGCCTTATTTTTTTTAACAGATTTTTGAACGTTTTTTTTTATATTTTCGATTTTAAAACATTGATACCATGGCGCATTGTACTATTTTTCCAACTTTACGTGTTCTTACAACTATTATTATGCTTTTATATATTAATATATCAAAAATATCAACAATAATCTTTAAAATAAACCCCGGATCGAATATTTTGATCAATTAGAACCAAAGTTATGCCGATTTAAAGTTTAAAAAAAAATGCTGAAACTTTAAATAAATATGATATTTACATTGAGGAAACGCAACTTTCGTTAAAGATTAAAATCTGAAAATATAAATTTTTTAATTTAAAAAAAAGTTATTCTGATGAAAGAATACATAACCATTTATCCTCTTTTTATGGTACATTATTATAATAAAAACAATTTTGTTGGAGAATATAATTTTTTTATCAGTTCGAATTTCGCGCCTAGAATTGGAATTTATTTTGTAGGGAGTTGACGCATGTCACCACTAGGTGGCGATGATTCGTTCTTTGTATTCTCATTAAAGACTTGACGCGTTTAAAAATATAAGAAAAGGAAGATGAAAAATAAAGATATTTAAAAAAAATTATTTTTTTTGATCTGTCATTGAACAGAAAATCAATAATGTCATCACTGATTGTTAAAATAAAATGCAAGGATTTAAAAGAAAGGCACAAAAAAGTTGTTTATGATTGCTCCAAAAGTCTGCTTAGAAAATAAGGTGATTTAACGGAGTCTTTGAAGCGCTTGTATCCAAATACTTCTTTCTCCAGAGAAGATAAAGTATGCCCTTCGTGTTACAAAATATTATTAGATGAAGTGAAAAATGCGCCTATTTCATCGACTTCAAGCAGTCAACAATCTTCGAAAGATTTTATTCATAGTGAGGCTGTGGTAAAACAGCTCAACGAGACTTCAAGTAAGTTGAAATTAAACATTTTACCAATTAAAATGCCTTAAAGTATCAATATC
This sequence comes from Anastatus disparis, assembly GCA_017163975.1. NCBI lineage: Eukaryota > Metazoa > Arthropoda > Insecta > Hymenoptera > Eupelmidae > Anastatus > Anastatus disparis. Next base: position 935,947 of record JAFFSR010000401.1, on the reverse strand, counting down.
AAGATGCGGGAATCGTATGCTCTCCGAAAAAGAAAACAAATGAACGATGCATTTGATTCACAAATAGCAAGTAAAATGATGAAAGCCTACGATATAACGGATCTGCCCGCATTGAATGAAAATAATGAATGTAAAACAAATGATAAATGGATTGAGAATATTAAAATTGAATTAGATAATTGTTCGAATGTTCTTGAGTAAGTGCGATTGTTGAGTATTATACCAAGTGATATTTACAATGATTATTTATTATCAGTTTTACCAAATGTAACTATTTATATGATTGATCAAGCACGATCATTGGTAAATAATAAAAAAATTTACAAGCAGTCTCAGAACTATTGTGGCCTATCTTTGGATAGTGAAATTCTAATGAAAGTAAGGGATTATTATCTGAACGATGATTTTAATTGTTCTCGTCAAAGTGCAAATAAAAGCGACACAGTATCTATCAAAGAAAATGGTATAAAAACTAAAAAAGTCAAACGCTTTCTTACGCGAAATATAAAAGAAATATATCAATTATTTAAAGACGAAAATCCTGAAATGAAAACAAAAATTGGTAAATCAACATTCTACGCTTTAAGACCAAAGTGGGTGATATCACATCTACCCACCGATTCGTGTCTTTGCGTTTACTGCGAGAATCTTAAACTTATGCTGGATGCTTTGAATAATTATAGAAAAGAGAATAAACAAGACGTTGCAGGTTTGAAATTGAAAATATGTTCTTCACTTTTTTGTTCAAAAGATGATATGAAATGTGTACTAAGAGAATGTAAAGAATGTCCCATTGGAGATTCTATTGAATAAGTAATTTATTTAACAGAACAAGATTTATATGAAGAAATAATTTATGGTGTTTGAGAAAATCAAATTTTCTGAATAAAACTAGCAGAATTGAAAATTTCTTAATAGAGTTAAGAGCATGACGAAGCTGTCCGCCTTCTAATAATATTTCCAATCTTAACTTATGAATAAACGATGCGTTTAATTGAGTTTTTTTGCTATAAAGAAATAATTTGTAAGATTAAACTCTAGTGCGGACAACTCAAGAAAACCATCAAAATATTATACATACAAAGTTATAATAAAAACTTTCAATATATCGTATTTTAAGGTTAGGTTTGTCGAGTTTGATATCTTATTTCCAATCCAAGCTTATAAAAAAATAACAAGTCCAAATGATTTTTTATTTTAACAAAAATTATTGTACTAATATAACTTTAGTGCGGACAAGTCATTATATTTGTTTAATTTAAGAATTTAAAAAGATATCGATAAAATAAAAAAAGCAAAACTCGATTGCTGCAGCTCCGACATGCCGTTAAGAGAGCGCGCTCTTACTGTAAGTGCTCATAAATTGGTCAAAGAAATTCAACGTATAGCAATTAAAGAGGTTAAACTTTTAGCGAAGAATAATGACTTCCAATTAGTTATTCATGTCGATTTTGCAGAAAATTGGACAGTTCTGCTCCAAAATGAAATACGAAGCTATCATTGGAGTAAAAACCAAATATCAATATTTACGTCAGTGAGCTATTTCGGAAATGATAAAACAGTCAGTTATGTCACCGTCTCTGACGATATTAAACATGATTCGTCTCATGCCCTAACGGCTATAAATTTAATCATCGATAACTTAAAACAAAAACATATTGCGTAAGACCTTGATGAAATCATAACCATATTCGATGGAGCTGCCAGTCATTTTAAAAATAGATATCAATTCTATGAGCTTCAAAACTCAAAAGTAAACAGAAAATGGCTTTTTTCTGCAACAGGTCATGGTAAAGGCGCTTGTGACGGTATTGGTGATTTAGTTAAACATTATGCTACCACGCATAATTTATCCAAGAAGAGTGCAGATTTAATTAGAAACGCTGAAAATTTCGCCACGCACGTATCAAAATATACTCCGTCGATTAACATTCTTGTTATCCGCAAGGATGAGTTAGAAGTTTTTCGACTGACAAAAATAATGGAATGGTTAGGAAATGCAAAAGAAATTAAAGGTATTCAAAAGATTCACTGTTGGAAAAGTGAACGAAACCAAATCTACACTGCCAAAACTTCGAGACATGAGTCGCCAGAAGTAAATTGAAAGGTTTTATTCAAATTCGGATTTTTTTATTCACATTAGTTCTTAATTCATTAGTGTTCATTTCTTAATTGTATCGCATATTATTTGTTCATTGAAAATGACCAAATAATATATTTTAGTATTTAAAAAATTCATCTTTTCAAAATTCAAAATTCAAATTCAAAATTCAAAATTCAAATTCAAAATTCAAAATTCAAAGTAAATATATTTATTTAAAGTTTCAGCATTTTTTTTAAACTTTAGATCGTCATAACTTTGGTTCTAATTGATCAAAATATTCGATCTTGGGTTTATTTTAAAATTCATTGTTGATATTTTTGATAATTTAATAAATAAAAGCATAAAAATAGTTGTAAGAACACGTAAAGTTAGAAAAATAGTACGATGCGCCATGATATCTATGTTTTAAAATCGAAAATATAAAAAAACGTTTAAATATCTGTTAAAAAAAATAAGGCGAAATCCCATATTCTCACCTACCCAAAAAGTTAGTATTTTTTATGTGTAAAATCATATAAAAATTAAAAAAAAAAAAAATATAGTTTTTGAGAAAATCGTGTTTGAAAAAAATCGCTTTTTTTTGGTTTTTTGTAAATAACTCAGTGAGATCAAATTGTATTACAGAACTCAAGATTGCATTTAAAACTAGACAGAATTTCGCACATTTTCGTTAGAAGATTAAAAATTGATGGAGCTATAGTCATTTAAAAGTAGAGGTTCATTTTCAATTTTTGAATTTTCGTTTTCACATCCAACACTAAAATTGCTGTAGTAAGAAAAAAAAATTTTTTGAGCCTTCAACGAGGTAAATTTTATCTTCATATATATAATAGAAGGTATTTTTATTACTTAGAAGAAAAAAAAAAAAATTCGATCAGTGACGGCCTGCATGAATCTGAATGGAATCAGCCATATATATGTAGTCTACGTCTAGCCGCCCTGAACGCATTTTAAGTATTGGACGTAACTAGTCTTGCAAATGTCACATATTGTATTTAGAAGCATAAGTGTATTTTAAATTGCGTCTTGAATCGTACTTGAGATAAACTAAAATATTTTCACTCGCATAACGAAATAAAATCGTTTCTGAATATGGAACACAAAATCGGTTTGCTGAGAAAATTAAAAAATAGAAAAATTAATAAAAAATTTATGTATTCTTTTCTTGAATTCTCAAATTTTCTAAGTAAATAAAAAGCAATTGTTCTGTTTGAAAGAATCATGTGGATCCATCTAAATTAGTTAGTTGGATTGTTAAGTTGAATATCTCAAACATAAATTATATTATAGTACTGATGACTATGATTTGGATTGAAAATTTTCAACAATCAATATCCTAATTCAATTCACATTTTTTAATAAAATCTTTTGACTTTCCTTAATCAATTTAAATTATATGAGTCTGTAGACAGTTTGTACTATTACTAAAATTGCGTGTAACTATAAATACAGAACTATATTTCAAACAGATTTCAAACAAATAACTTTTTGCATCCTTCTGAAAAACTTTAAATGTTTCGACCTCGTGACAAAAAATAGTATATTACATCATAGATGCATATTGATCCATAGATGCATATTACCTTACTGCGCTCGGCCTCAAAAGTTTGCACTCGCCGAGAATGATCAATATGCATCTTTAGTCAATAATGTACTATTTTATATTGTTTTTTCATATAATGAAAAAATTATATGTGGCTATCTAAATTGAGTGGTAAACCTTAATACGCTTTAAATGCAGTAAATTGCGGAACATCTAGAAAATACCCTAACTCTACATGAATGATTGTGCTCCCAGAAATTTTAATAAAAACGCCACTAAGGTGTGATTTGATCACTTTTATTTTACATAAGTCCGCAAAAAATATATTTAATATAGAAGAAATTTAATATTATTTATATAGTAATAAAAAAAAATTTTCTTAGAAAAACTACAACAAAAAGTCTTTCTATTACTTTTCTAAACTGCGTTATTTTAAAAATTCATTTAACATTTTTAGGTTACTTAAAATTTTAAATTTTAAATTAACTAAGATATGGGGAAATCCACGGTAACGTTAAATTTTATGTGACTTTTTCAATACAATTTTCAAACAGCTACCATTATGTTACATAAAAGCGCACACACCTCTATAAGGTCTCAAATTTTTCGTTTTCGATCTAAAAAACTAATCTCAGTTTTTTATGGAGTTATTTTAGATGCTGTCTCCCAAATTTCTATTAAAGTATTAAATTTTCACATAAAATCACGATTTTCATGAATATTCCATAAAAAAGTGCAAAATTTTTGAAGTCTTCGGGAAATATTAATTGTAGCGTTCAAGTGATCTCCAAAAAAACTATTAGATTATTTTTTTAACCTAAAAACAATGAATTTGAGCCCAATTAGAGTCATGTGCAACTTCAAACGAATGAGTAATAACTATTGGAAGTTTATATTTTGTTTTTACACATAATTGCTAATAGCAAAGCTATTTAAAGTCGCACATAACTCTAATTAGGCTGAAATTATTAGTTTTTAGGCCAAGATAATAGTCTATTAGTTTTTTTTGAGATTATTTGAATGCTACAATCAATATTTCCTGAAGACTTAAAAAATTTTGCACTTTTTTATGAAATATTCACGAAAATCGTGATTTAATGTGAAAATTTAATACTTTAATAGAAATTTTGGAGTCAGCGTCTAAAATAGCTCCATAAAAAATTGAGATTTGTTTTTTAGATCAAAAACGAAAAATTTGAGACCTTATAGAGGTGTGTGCGCTTTTATGTAACAAAATGGTAACTGTTTGAAAATTGTATTGAAAAAGTCACATAAAATTTAACGTTACCGTGGATTTCCCCATTTATTTATTAACTCTTTAACAGCATGACCATGAAAAAAGTGAAAAATTTCATTCAAATCGTAAAATATGTTTTGGCCTTCAAATAAAGTTTTTCTGCAATTTATACTTTTTTCTTTACAATTTTTTCAGCCGTTAACGCATCAAAATCATTTTAGGCCATGAAATATAATTGTAAATAGCCGACTTTAATCTAACGTATTAAACGGGTTACTAGCGTAAAATATCTTGCTCCTAACGTCGCTCGGTTAAATTTCTTCATACATTTGGAATTTGCAATATAAAATGATGGTAAATATTAAATTAAGGGAGATAGTCAGTAGTTTGGAAAATAAATTGTCCACTCTAATTGAGAAGTATGATAAGACTGATTTAAATTTAAATTCTGAAATTAATAGCCTTCAATCTGCTATACAAGCTGAATTTAATGGAGTGGACAAAAATTTTTCAGAACTTGGGGTGGGGTTGGCATGCGTGGTGCAGACCGTCTCTGATCTCAGTGTGCAGGAGCGTGTAGAAGAGCGTGAAAATGTCCCACACACTGACATGAATTCAAAGGGAACAGCAGACGTCAACACACAAATTATCAACACAGAAATAGCAAAGGATAATCCTCACAATACACAAAATTGTGGTATCGAGGGTGGCTCATTGGTGGTCTCCAGTGGACTGGACTGCTTAGCGGCTAATGTTCGACAGGAGGATTATGTTTGTGCTGTCCTCGGTACCATATCTCCAGATTTGATGCAGTCACACATTTTGTCGGTTGTATGTTTAACATCGTCTGAATCTAGAAGCGGCATGATCAGGGACGGTCCGGGGGGTGCTCACTCGCTGCTGGTCAGACTCTTCGAGGCCAGTCTGGTTCAAAAAATATTAAATGAAAAAAGAAAAATCACTAGTTTTTCAACGGCAGACATTGATCTTTCTCGTTTTGCCAGTCTGTCTGTCATAAAAAACCATTATAAGGTTTTTATTAATGAATACCTTCAAAAAGATACATATAAAAATTTCAAAGATCTCAAGGATTATGCTAAGGTTAAAGGTATTAAATTTATTTGGCATAGAAGTGGCAGATTTCTGGCAAGACGGGCGAGAGGGGAGAGAGCATACACATTTGCTACTAAAGATGATATAGATCAAATTTTAAGTTATTCAAATAATGTTATTGTAGACAAAAATTTTATTGCTGACAAATCGTGTGTGATTAGTGGATGTTTAAATAAGGTTGACAATGTTGTTAAGATAGCTCCCAATGATGAATGTCCTGTTATTAAAAGTAAGTTAAATAATAATGAACTCTCTCCCCAATGACTAAGCCAGATCACCTCGGTGAGTCGAAAAGGGAGAAGGGGTGCAATGCGAGCGGGCTTTTTGAATGTGACTTCTTTGAGGGCTCACATTGGACAGGTGCGTGAGCTCCTATGTGACGACCATTCTTATGATCTGTTTGGAGTGGCTGAGACCTGGCTGGGTCCGACTGTCTCGGATGACGTCATTCAGGTTAAAGGGTATAAAATTTTTAGACAGGATAGAAACCTTCATGGAGGAGGGGTTGCTCTTTACGTCAAAGATAGTTTGAAATGTGAGATATTAGCTTTTTCGAATACCACAACTATAACTGCCAGTGGCAAGCCTCAAGTGCCTGAATACATTTTTTGTTCTGTTAAAGCAGGCAACTCTGAATCTGTGTTGGTTTCCGTCATTTACCGTCCTCCTGTCATTTCCTTTACAAAAGATTCGGATCTAATTGATAAATTAGTAAGTTTGACTCCCGATTCTTCTTTTAAGATTATAATGGGAGATCTGAATGCCGATCTCCTGCGAGAAAGCAGTGATGCGAAGTTTCTTAGTAAACTGTCCGCTGAGCTTTCGCTTCAGTTGGTCCAGCACGGTGCCACACATATAACTCCATCGTCGCGCACATGGATTGACCTGATTTTTGTAAATGACAATGACATCATACTGGACGCACGTAACGTACCTGCGAACTTTCATAGTCGGCACAATTTAATTGAAGTTTCTATAGCCTACAATGCTAGCAGTTTAGTGCAAGATCCAATTAAGTATCGAAATTATAAAAATATTAGTGGAAAATTATTATTGGAGAAATTGGCCGGCTATGATTGGTCCAAATTGACAACTGATATAGTGGATCCTGAGTCTGCACTTGACTGCATTTGTGATAATCTTACTGCTGCTATTGAAGACTTAGCACCAGTGAAAATATTTAAATGTACGAAAAAGAAGCCACCATGGATGGATGGAGAGTTGTCACAGATGCAGCGCAGGAGGGATGCCACATATAGGCGATACAAACGGACAAACGACAATAAATATTTTTCAGAATTTTTAATTTTACGTAAGTCGTTGGACGAGCAGATTGAGCGCGCAAGAAGTGAATATTATCATAACAGACTGTTCGAGGCTCTTGCAGGTGGTAATGTCTGGAAGGAGTTGAGAGAGCTGGGACTCTTATCCGGACCTCAAGGGGATCTGAATAGATTTGCTCCAGATGAGCTTAATGCGCACTTTGCTGGGGTGTCGGTTTCGCCACATGATGATGGTGAGGATTGTAAGAAGTTTCTTTCTGAATGCAGCGAAAATGGTTTCGCTTTTAAATCAATTAATATTAACGATGTTATTCTTGCAGTTTCTCACTTCTCATCGCAGGCTCGTGGGGAGGACGGCATTCCGCAAAGTGTGATACTTAAAGCATTACCATTTATTGGTGAACATCTTGTGACTCTGTTCAATTCTTCTTTTGCGCGGGGGGTTTTCCCTGGCCTTTGGAAACAGGCACGTATTGTGCCATTAAAGAAGTGCTCTGCACCCAAATCGCCTAAAGACTTCAGGCCTATTGCTATTTTATGTTTTCTTTCAAAGGTACTTAAGAAGATCGCCCATGACCAGTTGCAAGAGTACATTACTGCTAATAAAATACTTGACTCAATGCAGACTGCCTTCAAAAAGCACCACTCGACACAAACAGCTATTCCTAAATTAACTGATGACATAAGATCGGGTCTAGATAAAAAACTCGTCACGTTACTTTTACTTTTTGACTTCAGTAAGGCATTCGACACGATCTCTCCCTTCAAGTTACTTACTAGGCTTAGATCGATGGGGCTTTCCAAGGATGCTCTCTTGTGGATTAACTCCTATATATCAGGAAGGAAACAAATGGTTTTCACGCATTTAAACGAGGAATTGAGTTGGCTGACAACCAACCTTGGAGTTCCGCAGGGTTCAGTACTGGGGCCTCTGTTGTTTTGTCTTTACATTAATGACGTACGTGACGCTCTTGACTCTAGTTGTATGCAGACGATCTGCAAATTTACACGCAGGTACCTCGCGGGAATGTGGAAGAGGGTATTCTCACTCTACAGAGGGCGGCCAAAGCAGTGTCGGAGTGGGCTGCTGGTGTCTCTCTCACTTTGAATTCTAATAAAACCAAGGCAATCGTCTTTGGCAATAGTCGTTTTGTAAATTCTTTTTATGCTGATAGGTCACGTACGATTGATCTTGAGGGAGGCATTAGTATACCTTTCTCTGACTCCATGACGAGTCTTGGTGTTGTGCTTGACCCTAAACTTTCATGGGTACCGCACGTTGATATGATTACAAAAAAGTTTAATAGTTTTGTATGCCCTGCGGTTTTTCCGTCGGTACACCACGGAGACTCTGCGTAAACAGCTAGCAACCGCCCTGCTGTTTCCACATCTTGACTATTGTTCGGTAGGCTTCTGCTCGATGCTTCTCAGGAGTTGGGAAGACGAATACAGAGATTACAAAATTCATGTGTGAGATATGTAATGGGTTTGAGAATGGGTGATCATGTCTCTCCTTATAGAACCGTGTTGGGTTGGCTGCGCACTGATTCGAGGAGACAGTATTTTTTGGCTGTGCTTATGTACAAAATCGTGCGCATGAATACTCCGGAGCATCTAGTGAGTCTCTTCACTAGACGTGTACCTAGGGCGGCTACTAGGGGAGAGACTAAGGATCTTGCGGTGCCCTTTATGCGCACTGAGACTGGAAGGAATTCCTTCCAAGTTCAAGGTGCGCATTTTTGGAATTCTCTGCCTGCTGAGATTAAACATCTTCCATCTCTCAGCAGGTTCAAAGCAGCGGTGAGAGGGTACTTGCTCGACCTAGATTAATATTTTTTTACTATATATTTATGTTAATTTATTTAATTTATTTTTGTAACGTCCTGTATATAGGTTTAAGGTGTGAGTGTATTTATTGTATGAGTGTTGGCTGAATGGTTGGTGAGTGAGAATTTTTATTTTGATTTTATTTTTGACTGCGTTTCATGCTATTGCGTACGCTTGTTATTTTTATTTTATTATGTATTAAATTTAATTTTTTAAAAATTTTAATACTATGACTGATAGATATTGTAAGACTGATTTTTATTTATATGATTATTTTTATTTATATTGCGTGTATTTTATGATTACTTTGTGATATCACTTTTATTTATTTTTGTTTGTGACTTACTTATTCAGTATTATTAGGTTTAGTGACTGACTGTGATATTAATTGTGCAATATTTACATTTATACTTTTTTATAGCATTTTGTGCAATATTTATTGTTTTTGTATTTACAAATTGTATTACACGTTTTTGTACTTTTATACAAAATAAAATAATATCTATATCTATCTAATATAAATTTTCAGAATTCAACTTTAAAGATTACAATCTTAAAGATGCTTTTTCAATTTAATTGAATTACACGACGATAATTGAATGTCCTCAATATTGTGGTAGAAATCAAGATTTATTGTAACGTATTTAATGACATAAATTTACCTTAAATTATTCAAATTAAATTAATTATATTTCAATATTTTGAATTTAATGTAAAAATCAAAACTTATCGAAACATCGTATTTGAATGCACTCAAATAAACATCAAATTGATATAATTAATTTAAAGGTCATACAATATTTCAAATTTTAAAATAGACATCAAATTTTTTTGAAGAATCGCAATTGATTGTACAAAAATAAACCACAAATTAATCAATTGAATTGACGGTCAGTCAATCTTTTAAATTTTGATGCAAGAATCAAAATTTATTAAAGCATCATATTTGATTGCACACAAATGAAACTCCAAATTAATCAAATTGAATCGATATAAATTTGATATTTCGAATTTTGATGAAAAAAAGTTAAATTTATCAAGAAATCCTAAATAAGAATAATGGAATTCAATTGCACACAAGTAATTCTTATATTAACCAAATTAAATCGATAGAAATTCAATATTTCAAATTTTGATGTGAAAAACAGAATTAACTAAAGCAACTTATTTGATTGCACACAAATAAACCTCAAATCGAATAAATTGGATCGACAATTATGCTATATTTTGAATTTTGACGTAGAAGACAATATTTATTATAGCATCATATTTAATTATAACAAATAAACCTCGAATCAACCAAATTAAATCGGTGATAGTTCAATATATTGATTTTAATGTCAAAACTAAAATTTATTAAGGGAGCCAGATACTATTAGAAGCTGAAATGTATTGCTGATATGTATTGATATAAATTGCTGATGTTTAAAAATAATTAATTTCATATAAAAATACATTCAATTTCAAACATTTTTTGGTTTAAAACATTTTCTATATCTTGAGAATTGAAGTGGTGGTGCTCGTTGAATGTCTGGAACAAAAAACCCTTTACCGCAAGGTTTCTTCATGAGTTTTCATTAGATTTACTTGAAATTTTATTAAGATATTCAAAATTATAGTGGACTCCATATAAGTGTAAAACATTCATGAAAAATTCAAATAATTAAAAAATTTAAAAAAAAAAAAATTTTTTTTATTAATTATTATAAATAATAAGTTAATAAATAAATAGAAATGAATTAATTCAAAATCTGCTCCACTTATATGGATTCTACTATAATTTTGAATATCTCCATAAAATTTAAAGTGAATCCAATGAAAACTCATGAAGAAACCTTGCGGTAAAGTGTTTTTTGTTCCAGACTTTCAACGAACACCACCACTTCAATTCTCAAGATATAGACAATGTTTTAAACCAAAAAATGTTTAAAATTGAATGTATTTTTATATGAAATTAGTTATTTTTAAACATCAGCAATTTTTATCAATACATCTTAGCAATATATTTCAGCTTCTAATAATATATGGCCCCCTTAAAGCATTATACTTGATTGTATACAAATAAACTCATATCAACCAAATTGAATCAATAATAATTCAACATTTTTAATTTTGATGTGGGAATCAAAATTTATAGTAATATTATATCTAATTACGCAAAAGACTCCAAATTATTGAAAATTAATAGAAATTATTCAATACTTCGAATTTGATTGAAAAATTAAAATTATTAAGGCGACTTCGGATTTTAGGTTAGGTTTTGTTTTTGAGTTTACAAATTACTCTTTCAATATGTGAAATTTTTCAGATTTTTTAATTTTCCACCATTCTACGGATTATAATAAATGGTAGAAAATTAAAAAATTCAAAAAATTTTAGAAACTGAAAGAGTAATTTGTAAACTACAAAATGAAATCCAACCGAACTTCCGTAGTCGCCTTAAAGCATGTTATTTGATTGCACGAAAATAAACTTTGAATTAATCAAGATCAATCAATAATAATTGTATTATTTGAAATTTAATATAAAAAACACAATTCATTACAATATCATTCTTAGTTCAAGAAAAATAAACATAAAATTAATGATTTTTAATTCAATGGTAATTCGATATTTTCAATTTGGAGATAAAAATCAAGATTTATACAACAAATAAACCGTGAATTTAACAGAAAATTCTAATTATACAATCACAAGCTTATGTGCTAAAAGTAACTTTCAGAATTTCAACAACATATTGTATCATCATGACAATGAATAAAAAGCTACTATAAGCGTCTAAGGCACGTCCTGTTTAAAATAATTTTTAAAGCCTTACTGATGAGAGCTAAGTAAAAAGACTTCTACAAAACGTTGTCCTTATAAAGAAGACTTGTATCGATATGCTTTTAATAATGCACATTATTAACTGAACAATAATATCGATTCCAACAAAAACTTTATGGTAATTCAATAAATATCATAATTATTAAAACAAAAATACGAAGTCACCCTTTTCACCATGATCGTAATCTACATTATCATAAACATAACGGTCATTGTTATCGTTAAGACTCTCTTATTATTATAGACATAATTAATCTAGATCCAATTAATAATATCATCAACAATGTGTGTGTGCGTATGCGTGTATCATTGTCTGTGTGTAAGCGTATGAAAGCATGTGCCATCATCTGTCTGTGTATAACTATGTATAATTTTGTCCGATCGCACAAAAAACACGTGTATAAACAAACACACGCTTACACACACGTAAGATCACGTACGCACGCGTACACTTACGCACAACACGTACAAACAAGTACGCATAAGTAGAAATACTTGCTTACACGTACACGCACGTACTTACACGTACAAATACGTGCACACACGTACTTACATTCACAAAGACGTACAAACACGTATATACACGTACCAATACGTACACACACACACACACATATGTACAAACACCTATAAACACGTACAAACAGGTACATCCATGCACGACCTCTGACACACACGTATACACACACATGCGTAGACACACGTACTTTTTACTTATAAAAACGTTCAAAAACGTACACACACTTACACATACGTACAAACGCGTACGCCCTCGATGAAACACGTACACACATGTACACCTATGTACAAATACGTGCGCATACGTACACACACGTATGAACACATACACACGTAGAAACACTTATGAACACGTGAACATATGTACATACTAGGGGTGGGACTATCCGAATAAAAATTATTCGAATTATGAATTCTTTTATTCGAAAGGTATCGGTAATCCGGATAGTGACTATTCGGATTTTTTATTCGAATAATCAGTATTCGAATAATGACTATTCGAATAATAAATAATCGAGTCTAATTATTTGAACTTCAAATAATTAACGGTACACACATCCACACATCCACACTCCCACACAACTACACACACAATTGAATCATTCGATTAAAATTATTATCCGAATATTTTTCGATTATCCGAATACTTATTGATTATTCGAATATTTTTTTACCATCCGGATTATTTCATCACGGATAGTATTATCCGTTTATTCAAATAATTTGAATAGTCAAAAAATCCGAAAATAATCCCATCACTAGTACATACACCCTCAAACAACTACGAACGCGTACAAACAGTTACCCACATGTGCAAACACGTACAACCCCCTAAACACACATACAAACACATACAAATACGTACACACACGTACATCCACATTTTCATATACTATATTATTATGTATAAATTAGCCAATTTTAAAATTAAAAAGAATTGTCTCAACTTATGAATTTTGATTTTAAAGTTTCGTACTAAATTAAATTTTTATATTTACATAAAAAAGGATTAATTAAAGTTACAATATGCATAAAAATTGTTTAAATACAAATCATATCATGATGAATTAAGAATTTATTTTACTAAATCACATTTAAATCAATGAAAATATTTGATAGAAATTCATTTTTTTCAATCTCGTGTTTCAATCACGAACCATGAAATAATCGAAAACAGTATTTGACATTTACTAGAGTTAATAACTTCGAGGAGACAGGTAAGCAGTGTTAAAATAAGCACTAAATCTAGTATATCTAATTTATGTACTTAGGGAATTTGAAAAAAAAGTGACGATATAATTTGAATTAGTACTATAACTTGAATTTTAGGGATTAATGTTGGTTTTATTATATTATGAAGCGAGAGCAAAAATTTTCGATGCTTCATGTCTTTTTTCGGTACTAAGACTGACATTTCACCTACTCAATTCAAGGGCAATATTTCGCAAAAAATGTAATTGTTAATCTTTTTTGGTGCAACTTTTTCTGTTGCTAAAAAAAAAATTTATGAATATAGAATTATTTATATAATATATAACACTTTTAAATTATTAATAATTAATTTTTCAATTCGTGATATTCAAGAAATAAAACAATACATGTTTATCTGCCATACTTTGTTTTAAAATAAGTAGCTTTTGAGTTTAAAATTAATTATTAGTAATTTAAAATTGTTATATGTTGTATGATTTACATTATATTTATCAACTGTTTAAAATTGTTTTATAATTTAATGGTTTTTAGGTATTTTCCTTTCTCTGTGTACGCAAGTACAAATTCAAGATTAAGGTTGGAACTTGATAATCTTTGGTATTCGCAAGATTGAGATACGTCTATAAGGTTCAAATTCATGAACGTGATTTTAGTATTGAGTATAACTTGAAACTCAAGTATCTTTACTTGGGTTTCAGCAGTTACTTTTGTTCGGTGGGATGTAGAGTTGAAAAAGGTAGAAAATGAGTGTAAAATGAGTAGAAAATGGGTGTTATTAAATAAAATGGTGGAAAATAAGAGTTCTATGGATAAGATATGGGGAGTCAACGACTAAATTTGTTTAAAAACTATATTATATAGGAAGATCTATATCTCTTTATACTAAAAAAAGTTTTCGCCACCGTTATCGACGCTGCCGCCGTGTATAAGAATCAATCGTGGCCCCAGTTAGATGTAATGTAATTGAAATTCAGCTGAAATTTAGTTAAAATAAAGCTACATGTTAACTAAGAGTTGGCTAAAAATAGCTGAAAATTGTATAAAAGTTAGCTAATAGTAAGCTAAAACTAAGCAGGAGTAGGATAAATTTACCTGAAAATTAGCTGAATTTTTCATAAAGTCAGTCCAATTTTACAAAATTTAGATAAAAATTAACAAAACGTCAGTAAAAAATTAGCTGATTGAGTTAAATTCAACTGCATTCCGAAATGCGATATCAACAAAGAATTTTCTCTTTTGTCTAGAAGCTAGTCAAGTGTAGACTCTAATATTATATCATATTTAAAGTCTATACTTTAATGGAAGGAGAAAATTAACAAGGGTAGTTAACGATGGAGAGGGTAAAAGTAAAATAAAGGAAGAAAGAATAGAGAGTGAAAAAAAGATAATAAAGCAAAATATAGTGAAACATAGATGAAAAGAGAAATACATATACTAAAGCCCAAATGAGACCCAAAAATGAGGCCTGAAAAAAGTGCTTGTATATGATAACTATTCATTATATTCCAATAAGCACACATCTGAAAGAAAAAATTCTTTAAGAGGAGGTCACGTATCTCTGTCCTTTTCTAATAAAAAAATTGAGTTTTTTACAGAAACTAATAACTTTAGCAAAAAATGAAGAGAAAGCCGCATCTTGTATCAAAAAAAGCAATATTTTCTTTGATAAGAAAGAATTAATTTTATTGTTTCGTTTTCAAGAAAACCTTGAAAAACTTAAATCATATAGGTTAGGATGGACAATTTGGTTTTTCAAGGTTTTCTTGAGAACAAAGCAATAAAATTAATTTTTTCTTATCAAAGAAAATATTGCTTTTTTGATACAAGATGTGGCTTTCTCTTCATTTTTTGCTAAAGCTATTAGTTTTAGTAAAAAAATCATTTATTTGATTAGAAAAGGACAGAGATACGTGACCTCCTCTTAAGAATTCATGAATGTCCGCCTTGAAGTTAGTATAAAATATTAAAAAAGTAGTCATGAAATATTCACAAAGTATTCTTTTACGAAAATTCATATAAGAAACAACTCTTTAACGTATCTTTATAAATATTTTAAAAGGATTAAAAACGATTCATAAAGTAGTCAGAAAGGATACTTTTTAAACACTGATTTTGAACTAATTATTTACTTTTAAAAATTGAAAGATGCAATAGATCTCTTATTGCTATTCAGATTATTTCAAAATCATTTTAAACTTTTATTTTTATGAAATTTCAAATTAAAAATTGGAAATTTCTGATAATTTATAAATTTTTAAAATTCCATTTGATTCATCAATTTTCCATTTAATAATTAAAATAATTTTTATCTGTTTTAAGCAATTTTTTTTTACATTTTGTAAAACAAAATATATAAATATTTTAAGTGTATTTGAAATAAATTCTCATTTTTAGAATTCAAACAATTATTTAAACATTTTTTTAATTTAAATCAAATTAACCATGAGTTTATGAAAAATTTCTTCTTTACTATTTTTATTAAATTAAGGTACATTTTGAATATTTAATAAATTTTTACTTGAATTATTAGAATAAAAATGAAGTTTGACTAATATTATTAACAATGAATAATTTACTAACAAATAACATTCGTTATGCTTATACCGTTGAACATATACAAGTTTCGAGAATTTTCTAAACAGATGAGTTCCGCTGTTACTCCTTCGAACCACAAATATGAATATTCATATATTTATGTATATAGAGAACCTGAGTTTTTGACGCCATCCTTCTTCATTTACATCGTGAATGAAATTTTGTACTATCAGTTTTATTGGGGTTGAATGTTAGCGTTTAAAGGGTTTAATATGGTCGACTTTAGCTAGCCTTATACATAGGCTCGAATTTATTGTCGACACTCGACACTTAGCACTCATACCTCAAATTTTCATTGTTCTTTGTTTCTTATAAACGTTTACATTCTTTATAGGGAACACGGAACAATAAAAATTTGAGATCTGAGTGTTGAGTTCGACTATAAATTCGAACCATATTCTTTGTATAGCCAAGTACGAGTATATAAGGTTAGTATGGTTATCGCTGGTACTATAGCTGTTTGCTGGCACATGAATTATTATGTGGAAGAAACGGACATGAAGTACTAATGATTATTCATAATTCATTAATAATTTGTCATTGAAGAAAATTAAATTTGAATACTTTTTGAATTGCAATCATAATGTTTGGCCAAAATATTTAAATAATTCATATTTATTATTTTTGGAAAATGTAAATACATAATATTAAAGTATTTATTATGTTTATATTGAATTGAATATTTAATTAATTAATAATTATTAAAATTGATAACTAATAAATATATTATGAAATATATATTGTAACGGTTGTTTTGTCACGTTACAAAAAAGAATTAGCTTTTAATTAATTATTAATTTTAGCTAAGTCTATAAACTTTAATATATGCAGAGTTGCTGAAAACTAAGAAATTTACTATTATTATACAGCAAACTCCGATAGTGCTAGCTAGTTAAGCTATTGATGAGCGACAAAGCCTTACGTGATATACTTGTCGCTTTCTGCACTCACTGCGTCTCTCTTTCTCTCTTACCTGATCGAGAGATGCGTGGCCGGTAGCGCAGTTTTCCTTCGTGAGGCAGGTTCCAAAATACGTTGTATTAAAATATATGATATTACGTAACTAAATAATTTATAACTGCTCACAAGGACCGCGGAGGCGTCGGAGTAAGCAACGGGAAATATATTTTATGTTAAATATAGTCAGGCAATATAAATGAATTGAAAGCACGTTTTAATAGAAAAACGGAATTGATTTATTATAAGACAAATAAGAATATAAAAACAAAATATGAATTGAACAAGAATGGAATAATATAATATATGAAATATAATGTACGCGTCTATAGAGAGAGTGAGCAAAGGGAGGGCACGTCGCGAACTAAACAGAACTCGCTTATAACGCTTATCGGTTACATAATCGATGATACAATTCACCTGAATAAGTATCTCTCGAGGAAGAGACACTTGGGTATCGCACTGTATATTTATACTTACAGTAACGCGCTGGCCAGCTCACACTAATTACCTACGTGCACGTAGGAGCCGCTCCCCTGTTACCGTAGCTTCTCCCCTGTACGTAACCAATACGTAGATGCCCTAGAATAGGTCGGTGGAAGACGTCTCTTCCCGATCCTTGAATTTCGCTGAGCTCTGCCAACGTAGTTGCCTTGGCGGAGATCAGTGGAATCCTATACACGCCAATCTACGTATTTGCTGGCACTCAATGGCTGACCGCTAAGACGCGCGAAAAGCGGTCAAGCAAAACTCTACAGAAAGAATTTCTAAGAGTTGCAACTAGCAAATATAATATAATACGCTAGTCGCTATGAACTAACGACTTTTAATTAAGACAATGTCGCAGGCTATCAAATGCGAATCTACCCGACTGTATTATACGACCACGTGGCGAAATTCTCTAATGAGCACAGCGTGGCTTAGGTTTCGTGTTAACGCAACGGTAGCCGGAAACTCTCTGAAGCGCCTCGTGGCCGGCGAGCTTCTCTCTCGCGTGCCGGTCGTCAAGATACGCACTTCTTTACTCGTCTTAGACGAGATATATGACCGAGCATCTATCCTATTTTAATACCTAAGCGCGCAAGATAGAAACACGGTAGAATACCGTTACAATATAAATAATGAACATTAATAAATATTATAATAAATTTGATGTATTAATTATTGATCAAATAACTTGTATTCAAATTTAATTATATATAATGTTAAGGTTAATATATAAAAAAATATTTATAAAAAATTTAATATGAATAATTTTTATTGAATTATATGAAAAAATAAATAATTTAAATTTTATAAAGGATATAATTATTAAAATTTAAATATAAATTTATGAATTATATTATAATTTTCATATTGAAAATAATGCTTGTAACGGGCATGTTTTGCTCGATGCACGGTCGCCAGGTAATTTTAATAATAAATTACCAAAATATAGATTAAAGTTACATTAATAAGTTTTTGACATGCATTAGTCACATAATCCATACAGCAAGAAGGATTAAAACACCAAAATCGACAATCTCCTCTACATGCTTTACTATTGGAAGTGCGATATTACATCCTTGTCATAAATGCAACTTATGAAAGAACAATAATCGACGACGTTTGCTAGATGCTTTACCATTGAACGTGCGATGATGTGGCATTTTAAAGATAAGATGCATTATTACCTTTATTATCTGAAATTAGTGTAAAACAGATTTAATTCAATGAATTTAGACTCATTTTTTATTAATTTTAAATTATTAAATTTATTTAATATAACCCATCCTTTTTTAAATAAATTACAAATATACAATAATTTATTTAAATAAACAATTAAATAAAATGAGAATCTTATAATAAGTTAGTCCCTACATGTTGACGCGTAGAGAGACGAATTAAGAATCCGACAGAATACATCTTAGATGTTGCATGATCGAAAATCTAAGAGAGAATGAGAGAGCTTGGATAGATTCACGCTCTTTTATATTATTTTATAAATCTTCTATGAAGTTCTATTTCCCACTAAAGAATCGTATATTAGGAAATAGAATGTTCGATAAAATTCATTTTATATACTTGCCAAAGAAACATTTAATTAAGATAAATATATTTTTAAAAGAAACATTCTATTTCTTTTACATTTCAAACAACTAATTTTAATCATTTATTTTATTATTCATTAACTGAAAAAGCTAATCTCTTATATTTTAATTTCTATCTTCAAACTTTAAATAGAATAATCATTTTTATACATATTATAGGAATTGAATGTTCTATTTATGTATAAACAATTATTTTAAAAAGTTAAATCTTATATATTTTATTATTATCGATCAAATATTGATAATACTTTTTCATTAAAAGAAATAGAACATTCCATTTCTATATTCATTTTACTATATCTATATATATATGCATTTTGAGCTATCTTTATTATCGGCCTCATTAGGTAACTATGAAGTCCTACTTATACTTTTAACGTAATTTAAATTTATTATTACGGAAAATTATTCTATATCTTAAATAATGTCCAATTATTTATCAATAATAATTGGATATAATATAAATTCTATGCAAAATTGATATGAGCCGTTGCATGCTTATATTTAGAATAATCATAATACGATAAAATTTTATTTTGTATTATTGTAAGGCATGTTACTATAATATTTAATAAAAAAATGTAGTTATTATGAATATTCTAATGTTCATAATTGAAGAAAGATTTAGAAGTAGCATTATGAAAAGTTTTGAAAATGTAAATAAAAAGAAATAATAGTTTATTATATTTAAAGTTTTCATTAAAAAAAAATCTTTTAACAATGAATAATAGTTAATTAAAGTAAATCATTGTAAAAAAACTGTGCATATCTTTAAAAATATTTAAATAAGTATGAAATATATTTTTAAATAATTGTAAATAACTACTATTTATCTCTATGATTTATTTGTATATCATATTAATAGATGGTAAAAAACTTTGCTCAATAATTGTTAGTAATTGTGAATAACGGTAAATTTCTTTATAAATCTGTAAATTAGTATGAAAAAAATTTTAAATTTTTTTAAATGATTGTAAATAACTATTATTTATTTCTAATTAGTTTGTATATTATGTAAATAGATGATAAATACTATATATAATTGAATAACTTCTAAAACTTTGCTTGAATATGTATTCTCAAAATGGTGGAGAATGGATTGTAGGTAGAGTCTATGGTTTAAGGAGGAAGAAATATTGACTCTTGTCATTGTGTAGGGCTACAGGCGATGGTAACCACGATTTTATTTTAAGTAATTATATGAAAATAATTAGATAATTTTATTTAATTTTAACATGCCTTAAAATTATGTTTATTTCATATAATTTATTAAAATAAAATAAAAAAACCAACGTGCCTTAATTTTTAGATGGTTAAAATTTAAATGTAACTATTATCTTCATTAATAATAGTAGTTTATAAAACAAGGTTGTTAAGTTTACTTTTCTTCATGTAAGCAATCGTCATAAATGAGTTACTCGATTAGCCATAAACGAGAGCCGCGAGAAAGCTAAATGAAAAAATGTTACACCTTTGTTGCATACTATATTTATTGATATACTGCGCGTGAAGTACATATTTAAAACAATAGTAATAAGTGAAACAACTACATAGATAGATAGAAAAAAACTGGTAAGGTAATACTTCACATAAACAACAAATATTTAATTATTGTTTTCTGTGTGACAAATACTATTTAATTGTAAATTGCAATTTCAGTATTTTGAATTACAGTTCAGACAACAACAAATTACAGTTTTGACAACAACTATTTAATTGTAAATTAAAGAATTAACAAAATTATTTGTGTGACAGAATGGATATACACTTCATTGACATATTTTTTAACTTCACGCACCAACTTCATGCGTTAGTATATCAAAAAAAGTATTTAAAATCATTAAATCATTTTAAAAAAAAATAAATTAAAGAGAAATTTTTTTGAATTGTCGATCATCTGAAAATTAAAATACCATACATTGATAATTATTTTAAAAAAATTATTAATTATTTAATGTAAAGTGTAAATACAGTACCTTTTAGGGTGGTGTGGAAATCTGTTGTATGAAAAAAATTAAAAAAAAAGAAAAATAGTATATTACGACCCATGACCAGAAGGTTGTATTTCCTGCATTGCGTGCATGGTATGATGGCTGAGACGAAGACGAAGCCGTTATGTTGACCGACTCGTGATAACTTTTGCTACTATTACTACAGTATACGTTTTTGATGCCCACCGACTTTTGCATGGCCAAGCCGAAAGCGAGGTCTGTTGGTCGAGGGGTGGGCATCAAAAGCATAACACTGCAAAATATTTATTGATAAATTTTATTGATGATTTTATGTATACACTAAAAACAGTTTTTGTTTTCAAAGAATGACTTATGTATATATATCCAAAACATTAATTAGAACATTGATAAATATTATGAATTTTTTAAGAATTTATTTAATATTTAAACGAAAATATTATAAATTTCATAAATTACTTAACCGGTTACCTGTCAATGTATCATATATGGTAAAAAAAAGTCGGGTTTATTCTGGCAATGTATCGTATATGATCAAATAAAATAATTTTCTTGTTTTCCAATCAATTCAAATGAAACTTGGTACACTTTAGTTTTTGGGATCGCTGAATCTGAATCTGAGATCAGAATTGAAGAATTTAAAATAGCGGATCTAAAATGGTGGCTACTAGATACTTTTTTAGTGTTATATCCATACTTTCTCATACATTGACAAGAGTCTTTGCCATTTTAAACCCTGAATGTGAATAATGCCGTGCCAGGTAACCGGTTAAAGAAACTATAAATTTAATAAACTTTTGAAACTAAATAATATAAATCACTATAAACAAATTTTTTTATTTGATGAATTGGTATCAGCTGATGAGCTTTAACTATCGTGTCAACTCATTTTAAACTGTATACATAATTATACGTAGTCTAACAGCTAGAATTTAGTTTTACGTATTTTGCATCCACTAATATTTGACTTGTTTATTTCTTATTTTTGATTAAACAATAACTAGCTGGCACAATTAACATCAATAGGTTATGCATACTACAGAGTATATAGTATACTCCTCTTATGCGCACGCGCGTCACAAATCATCCCAGCCAATCAGAACCGTGCAGTAGAGTATATATAATACATAGAGTATATAGTATACTTCGCCTAAGTTGAACGAGCCACAAAATTCTCGCAGCCAATCAGAGCTGAGCGTCGTCTGGGCAAGCCATAAAAGCCGCTCTCCTCTGAGAGAATTGCGGCCACAAAGTACGTGCTTTCGGAATGGGGAACAATTTTAACAAAATAATAGAATGAAATATTGATCATCTAAAATAAAATTAAATAAAAATTTTTTTAAAAAAGTAGATTTTAATGAAATGAATAAAATTAAAAAAAAAAAATAAATTGAAATTTCAGTAAATCTAGGTAGCCAGCCAGTGCGTCTTTACTCTTAAGTAATCCATCTTCGATATATAGCGTAAGATTTGTAAGATTGTCGTTGCAGGATCGAACTTTTATAAATCATAAATTAGAACTTTAACCTATTTTTTTTGAAAATTTTAATTTTGTCCTCAACATATTTGCTGTTTGTTCTAAAGTCTATGGTTTCAGTAAATTTTCTATAAGACTAAAATTTCTTGTTCTTGAAAGTTTTACGAAATATTTTGTCAGAGTTGACGTAATTTCGGTAATCTTGTTGCAGACCAGTATATGCTCATCTTTTAAAATTTGCTTTATATATTCTTTTTAGTTTATCAAAATAATTGTCCAACAACGCATAATTAAATGGAAAAATATTTTTTTGACACAACACTTTTCTTGAAATTAAAATGAAATGACACCTCTTTTCAGATCAAAATAAAATAGCACCTTCCTTTTAAAAAAATGAAATGACACCTTCTTCCTAGCAACTGATGATATTCTGTTCCAAAAAAATTATATTATTTAATGAATTATTCAAGGCGTTTGCGGTTTCCACAAATTGTTTTAGAGAGGATTTTAAAAGTTGATCTATGGTATGTGGATTTTTCAAAATTAATAGGGATGATAAAAGGGTACTGATCTAAACCCGTAATTGTCGTCATCAAATTGACAAAAAATACGGTCAGCAATGCATGTTGAGGAGATAATAAGATTTATATAGATCTATTTCTTTTTGGTTACATCTATGTGTGAGTATGTACTATTATTTTGAATAGTCACCTTGTTCAGGTAAAGTGCAGATACTAAAGTTCTTCCGTTATTGTCGGTGTGATCGCCGTTCTAGTTTAAATGATGTTAATCAAAATCGCCGACTAATAGGCAAGGTTCTTTGCTGATAGACTAGACCTGTGTTAAATAGGTAAAGATCAAGGATGAGATTAGGAGTCCTTAACTATTGTAGAAATTTATCCAAACAAAGGTTGATATTAGGACAACAGTATATTTCTTTGTATAATTATCAGAATCATCATAATCACAATTATCATAATCGTTATAATTACAATCATAATTATTGTCATTATCACCTTCATTATCATGGTCATCATCATAATCATCATTATCAAAATCATCATCATCATCATCATCATCTCCTGCAATATATTTGTTCTATTGAAAGAATGATATAATCCCACACAGCATGGAATATTTATGGAAGCTTCTTGGAATATTGGCACGGAAGATTTAAAATATTTTAGGAATCTTCCATGGAATATTCCTGTAATATTCGTATGTCCTTAATTCTTCCTACACTGGAATATTCCATGGAATATTGTTGGAAGATTCCAAGAATATTTCTTTGGAAGATTTAGGACATCTCAGATCTTTCATTGAAATATTTCAGGAATCTTACAGGAATATTTCATGAAATATTCCGTTGGAACATTCATGGAAGATTTCCGGAAGATTTGAAACATTTTATGAACCTTTCATGGAATATGCACGAAAAATTTAAGAAATCTCTCATGAAATATTCCATGAAATATTTCTGGAACATTTTAGAAATCCATCGTAAAATATCCCGTGGAATATTTATGGAAGATTCGCAGAATATTGGCACGGAAGATTTGGAATATTTCAGGAATCTCCCATGAAATATTCCTTTAATATTCATATGTCCTTGATTCTTCCTACATTAGAATATTCCATGGAATATTCTTGAGAGATTTCAAGAATACTTCAATGGAAGGTTTAGGTAATCTCTCATCTTTCATGAAATGTTCCTGGAAGATTTCCGAAAGATGTGAAATGCTGTGAGAAGGTAGTATATATATATTATATAATAACACATGAAACTTATACATCAATACATATGCGTATACATAAACATTTAGTTATAAAATCGCATTTACATATACGCTTCGACTATACACATCAAAGCGCCGATACCCTTTCGCTTATATAGTAAGTGAGGTATCTTCCAACCGCTTGGGGATAAAACTCCCATTTAACGAACATCCCTCTATCGGCGTCATTGAAAACCTCCCGTAACGTTCCGCACAACCTTCCAACGAAAACTTCATGAAATCATTCTAGAATCTTTCATGCAATATTCCACTGGAAGATTAGTTAAATCTTTCTGGTGAAATATTTCGTGGAATATTTATGGAAAATTTATGTAATATTCCGCTGTACGATTTTAATGTTTTTTGGAATATTCCAGTGAAATATTTATGGGATCTTTCTGAAATCTTTTATGAAAAATTCCACTGGAAGATTACTAAAATCTTTTATAAAAAATTCCACTGGAAGATTACTAAAATCTTTTATGAAAAATTCCACTGGAAGATTACTAAAATCTTTTATGAAAAATTCCACTGAAAGATTACTAAAATCTTTTATGAAAAATTCCACTGGAAGATTACTAAAATCTTTCTGTGTAATATTTCGTGGAATATTTCGGGAAGATTTATGTAATATTCCGCTGTACGATTTTAAAGTTCATCGGAATTTTTCAGCGAAATGTTTATGGAATCTTCCTAAAATCTTTCATGAAATATTTCACTTGTAGATTACTGAAATCTTTGCGTGAAATATTTCGTGGAATATTTATGGAAGATTTGTGTAATATTCCGCCGTACGATTTAAAAGTTTTCCGGAATCTTCTAGTGAAATGTTTATGGAATGTTCTTGGAATCTTCCATGAAATATTTCACTGGAAGATTACTCAAATCTTTCTGTGAAATATTTCGTGGAATATTTATGGAAGATTTATGTAATATTCCGCTGTACGATTTTAAAGTTCTTTGGAATCTTCCAGTGAAATGTTTATGGAATCTTTCTGAAATCTTTCATGAAATATTCCACTGGAAGATTACTCAAATCTTTCTGTGAAATATTTCGTGGAATATTTATGGAAGATTTATGTAATATTTCGTGGAATATTTCTGGAAGTTTTATGTAATATTTTGCTGTACGATTTTAAAGTTCATCGGAATCTTTCAGCGAAATGTTTATGGAATCTTCCTGAAATCTTTCATGAAATATTTCACTTGAAGATTACTGAAATTTTTGCGTGAAATATTTCGTGGAATATTAATGGAAGATTTGTGTAATATTCCTCTGTACGATTTAAAAGTTTTTCGGAATCTTTCAGCGAAATGTTTATGGAATGTTCCTGGAAACTTCCATGAAATATTTCACTAGAATATTTCATAAACATTACATGAAATATTTCATGAAATATTTTAGAAATCTTTCGTGAATATTTCATGGAATATTTCGAAAAAGTTTTTGAACATTCCTTTGAAATATTCCTGAAATATTCCTGGAAGCTTTCAATGTAAGATTCCAGTGGAACATTATGAAATATACCGTGGAGACTTCCAATAATCTGCATGGGAGGTTCCATTGAAATATTCCAGTAGAATAATTCGAAATATTTCTGGGAAATCTTTTATGCTGTGTGGGATGCAGTTATAAAAAGGACGATGACGGCGAATAAAAAAATGTTATTGGAAATTGGATGCAAATCCACCAAATACTTTTCCTAATATAATTAACAAAATAAATACAAACATTTATTTCAATTATTCGTAATGTTATAAAATTAAAACTACGCTAAGAAAATCAGTTTTTAAAAGTCAAAATAATCATAATCATCATAGTAATTATAATTAAAATCATTATAGTAATCACAATCATGATCATCATAGTAATAATAGTCATCATAATCATAATAATCATCATAATCATAATAATCATCATAATCATAATAATCATCATAATCATTATAATTATTATAATCATCCATATCATTATTATAATAAAAATAAACTTAATCATTATATTTATTATCGTCATTTTTATTATTTTGGTTGCCATCATAATCATCATCTTTTACAATAGTTTTTTTCTATTGAAAGAATGATGTAATTTAGTTATGTATTGAATCCAAACTAATCTTAACAAAAATTTCATAATGCTCCCCTAGCGGAAAAAATAAATGCAGACAACAGTTAATAACTGAAAATATCAGGAGGATACTGAAGAAAATAGATAAAAACTTAAGAAAACGTAAATTAACTGTTGAAAAATGTTGGAATTGAAACAAAGACAACAGTTATCTTCTGATTTCTTCAGATTTCTTCAGTTTTTATCAGTTTTTTACAGTTCTATATCATTATCTGCAATTATCAACAATTATATTTATTTTTGAACATTTTTTTTCAAATATAAAAGCCATTGAAAAAGTAAAAAAATCTGAAGAAAACTGAAGAAAACGTTTATATTCCAAACACACCTGTTGAAAAGTGAAGAAATCTGAAGGAAACTGCAAAAAACAATAATATTCAGAACATAACTGTTGAAAAGTAAAGAAATCTGGAAGAAATTGTATAAAATAGTTATATTCTGAACACAACTGTTAAAAAGTGAAGAAAACTGTAGACAACAGTCATACTCTGAAGACAACTGTTGAAAAGTGAAGAAATCTGAAGGAAACTGTAGAAAACAGTTATATTCAGAACATAATTGTTAAAAAGTGAAGAAATCTAGAGAAATCTAAAGACAACAGTTACATAACGTTTTAAAACGAAGAAAAATTAAGGAAGTTGAACAAAAATTGTTTCTTTCTGCGTACAAAGTAAACAAAACAGAACATCACTAGAGAAAATTGATAATATTGGCAGATAACTGAAGAAAACAGTTATTAACTGTTTTAAAACGAAGAAAAGTGAAGAATGTTGTAAACATATTTTTTTCTCGCACGTAAAAAGTGAAGAAATCAGAGCATAACTGGAGAAAACTGATAATATTGGCAGATAACTGAAAGAAACACTTATTAATTGTTGCAAACGAAAAGAAGTGAAGAAAGTTGAAAAAATATTTTTTTCTCGCACGTAAAAAGTGAAGAAAACGGAACATAACTGTAGAAAATTGACAATATTGTCAGATAACTGAAAAAAACAGTTATTAACTGTCGTCTTTGGCTCAATTCTGACATTTTTCTGCTGTTACCTGCTGTTATAAACTGTTTTCTTCAGTTTTTTTTATTTTTTTCCGGTAGGGTCTAAAATTAAAAATACGTTAAGAAAATCAAATTTCAGAATTTTATTTTATTTTGGCAATAGCAATTAATGTCCATGCAAATTTTTAAGCAATTTCATCAAGTAGTACAAAAAACTGCAATATATTTATTCTATTGCAAGAATGATAGAATGTAGATGTAAAAAGAACGATGACGACAAAAACGACGAATAAAAAATATGGTACTGAAAACTGGATACAAATCCATTAAATAGTTTTCTTAATATAATTTACAAAATAAATACAAACACTTACCAATCATTCGTAATGTTATAAAATTAAAACTGCGCTAAGAAAATCAGTTTTCAAAAGTCAAAATAATCATAATCATCATAGTAATTATAATTTATGAAATTTTCAGTATAATATTTCATGGAAGATTCCAGGAAGATTCCATAAACATTTCGCTGAAAGATTCCGAAAAACTTCAAAATTCTACAGCTTAATATTACATGTATCTTCTAGAAATATTCCACGAAATATTTCACAGAAAGATTTTAGTAATCTTCCAGTTAAATATTCCATGAAATATTTCACAAAAAGATTAAAGTTATTTTCTGTTGGAATATTTCATGAAAGATTTCAGGAAGATTTTATAAATATTTCGCTGGTGGATTCTGAAAAATTTAAAAATCGTACAGTGCAATATTACATAAATCTTCCAAAAATATTTTAGAAAAATTTAAGTAATCTCCCAGTGGAATATTGCATGAAAGATTCCAGAAAGATTTCATGAAGTTTTTATTGGAAGGTTGCGTGGAATGTTACGGGATATTCCTAGTGACGCCGATAGGGGGATGTTCGTTAAATAGGAGTTTTATTCCTAAGCGGTTGGACGATACCTTACTTACTATATAAGCAAAAGCGTCAGCGCTTTATTGTGTACGTTCGAAGCGAATATGTTAATGCGATTTCATAACTAAATGTCAATGTTTATGTATGCGTACATGTAATGATGTACAAGTCCTGTGTGGGTATGAATTGTCATTTATGTAAAAATTGTTAGGAATTGAATGTATTATTAATAATTTTATTAAAGCAATAATATTTTTATTAGGGGAATTATATTAATTTTTAGAATATATCTTATGACCTCATTTGAAAAAATTATCATAACGTATAAAAATGTTCTTTTTAGTATCTTTTTAACATATATTTTTAACATATATTGTATATAAAAATGTTCTTTTTAGTATCTTTTTAACATATATTTTTTAAATACAGTTTTAAACAGTTATTTTTTCAATATGATAATTATTTAATAGTCAATTATAAAATAAGAAATTATGTGAAATATGGATAAATTTTCCTGATTATGTCTATAATTATGAATTCATATTTATGATCTGTCTAGATGAAAGTAGAATTTTCCCTAAAAAAGTAAATATTTATAAAAAATGTACTTATGGTTTGCAAGACATTTATTAAGAATGCGGAAAATAAATAATATTTTTTAATATCACTCTAAAATTTGTATTGAATATAATGATTGAAAAATACAATCATTCTATTAGATTGGATTTATTGTCGAAGTTACATTATATTTCACTTTGAATAATTTATGCTTGTAAAATTTACATAATATTTTAACCCTTTCAGAACCAATGTACATTACAATGTACATTGACATTTTTTGGTTTTTTTGAAATTGTGCAAAAGTGGCTTCAAATTTTGTAAAAAAAATATGTGTATTAGATTGAAGTGGACTATTTCCGATCTCAAACTGAGGGCCTAAGTTATTATATCTTTGATAGAAACTGAGAAAACTTGAAAAAAAAAAAAAAAAAAAAAATTTTTATCGCAAAAATTGCTTAATAAATGAACACTTATCATCGCTAAATGGTTATCAGAACTTTTCATGATGAAATAATAATTCCGTTCTGAAAGGGTTAAATAAACTATGAAAATGATAATCACTTGTTCAATATTATTTTAAACTATGAATAAAAAGTTTATATAATTATTATAATTAATAACTTATAAATTGTTATATTATTATATAAAATACAATTTCAACTTAAATAATTAGCTTAGTGTTAAAACTTAATTTTATTAGTATTCAATTCCACGAGTTGATATATATATATATATACACATATATGGAACATTTCACACCAACTGGAAGAGCAAAAAAATAAAAATCGCTGAAACTCTAAGAATATATTCTATTTGTTACTCAAAATATGTAAAAAAATTTTCAAGAATCTGGATTGAAATTATTAAGAGCTATAGATCCTTAAAATTTGAAAATTTTTCAAAATTTTTGTAAAAGTCCCAACTTTATCATTTTTTTTTTAAATCCTGATGTTTCAGAGGGAAATTCATAACAATAATTCTTGTTGTAAATGAAGATGAGAGTTAGTATGATTTTTTAGAGATCTGAATTTTGAAGTTTTCTATTGGTCCTCATATGTATTACATAGTAATTGAAATTCATTTCTCGCCATTTCAGAAATTGCTTTTTGAAAGATTATTTTCTTATATTTTACATGAACTTGGAAATAAATTTTTGATTATGTAAGTCAGAGCCATCAATAAGGAGTTATGACAGTTTAAAATATATGTTTTCATGTATGATTTATTTTTCATAATGAGTGCAAATTTGTTTTTAATCATATGGAAAAAATTAAAATTATTGTAAAAATTACAACCAATACAAAATAATTTACGCTTGATAATTAGAAAACACAAAAAAATAATTTTAATTTATTGATCAAAATTTATTTTTATTCTAAATTTAATTATGTAATGTTAAAATCGCCAAAATATGAATTGTGATATTCAAATCTCCAAGATATGAATATTATTAAAATAAATATTAATGTTTTTTAAAAAATAATAATAAAAGTAATTGTAAGACTTTTATCCATTTGACAAAATATAAAAAATGTACACATATATTATAAATTTTGTTACAAATAGTTTTTTTTAACCTATTGAAACATGAATACTCTAATACTACATTCAAATTTAAAATTAATATAAATAAATATGAAAAAGAACTGTTCAGCTATTAATTAATGCAATAAACTTTATAAAAAATACTAAATCATTATGATGAAAATGTTAATCTTTTTTTTTTTTAATTAATAAAAATTTTTAGAATCAATAACATAGTGAACGATAACTCGGATAAGTTTTGATTTTGTAATATTGGTATGAAATCAGTTATGTCAAAATAGCGCAAATTTTAAAAATGATAGCTTGGAAGTAAATTAAACATCCTAGTAAAAATTTGTTCATGAGAACTGAAAGAAATTTCCAATTTTATAAAAAATAAAGACAATTTTATGTAAAATTAGCTTATTAAAACACATTAACCAAGTTAAACACATAATATGGCAACAGTTACTTTTCTCTTTACAAATAAACAAAAGTTGCTCGATATGTTTGAAAAAAAAACTTTTCTTCCATTCATAAACATTTACTGTAAATAAAATAAATATTTGCGTATTAAATCATGATTTATTTAAGTACTTTATTTATTGCAGTGCTATTTATTTGATTTTAAATATTCATTAATTTGAATTATTATAACTATTTAAACTTTCCAATAAGAAAAAACAAATGTTAAATTTTGCAAAACTCCTTAACCTTATATCTTCGGTCTTTGTCTAAATTTTATATCATAGTTTATATTTTATTCATGAATTTACCACGGATCTATGAAAATACCTAATTTCAAAATTTACACAGTGTAACTAACAAAATTTAAAATGATTATTTTCAATGCTTGTACTTGTACTTTTTATTATTTATTTTACTGTCTAGATAATTAACTTTTTAAACAAAATAAAATAATAATAACTGAAAAATTGCAGATGTTTTTAGTTGTTTTAATTTGAAAATTTTTTTATTTCAAATAGATTTACAACAATACTTATTTGTCTTAATTTTACTTTATCTTAGCCCTTTTCTATTTTCTCAAGAATTTTCAACTTTATTAAAACTACTTTGAATGCAAAGTTGTATTTTTAACCTTTACGATTGTTCTCTCATTTGGACTAATGATACTCTTCCCGACGGGTCGCGAGACCAATCGCTAATTACGTACGCGTCAGTGCGTCAAACACACAAAACGACAAAATTCTGTCTTTTTTCTATTTTTTTTGAAAAAACACAATCTTTATAGTTTTTCGATCGGTTACTCCACGCTAAAGGGCACCAAGTGTAATGTTAAAAATGCAAATATATATTATTTAAATGTATATTATTTGTATTTTTATAGCGCGAAAAAGCAACGTATAATTGCCCAGGTAGAAAAAAGCCTGGATTTACGATGTCATTATGGTGTATTTTATGGTTTGCAACCATAATATGACCACAAACCCAGTCTTATTTCGATGGAATATGCCCAGCTTATCGACTTGACAAGGCCACAAACTCAGTCTTATTTTGACGGAATATGGTCAGCTTATGGACTTGACAAGAAATACAGATTTATAATTTTGAAAAGATAATTAAAATTTTTGAATGATAATTAAGGAAATTATAATTTAGAATTATCAGAAAATAATTCATTTTGATAAATTATCATTATATATTATTTATTTTTATAAATTATTTATTTTTATAATTAACAATAATACATTTAAGTTTCATTTATAAAGTTATAGTTAATGGTCTGACATTATTTACAATTAATAACAATTACTTGTTAGTATATCACTCAAATAGACAAAGGTTATAATGAACAATACAAACTTTATAGGTTATGATTTATTTTAAAAATAAATTTTGTGTTAATATAAATTAATGAGATATTAGTATTATTTAATATTAATTGTAGTTACACTCATATAAAATATCAATTAATTAAGAATTTAAGGTATCAGGTCCAAATTTAAGCCTTAAATAAAAATTAAATTTAAATGTCATAATAATTTTTTTATAATAATATTATTTTAAAAAAGTTTTTTTTACCATAGATATATAAAATACAAGACTTTGCCCCATGAATAATTTTAAATAATCTCATAAAATGATTGAAATTCTTTCCTTTATTCGAACACTTGATTTTGGTGGTCACTGCAAGCTTTCTCAGACAATTTTCAACGAATTGACTTCAAAATTTCCAGAGATTTTTAATTTATATATATTCACAAAATAACACTTTTATTTAAAAGAAAAAGAAAAAGAATTTAAAAGTTTGTCGAACAATTGGTTAAAAATTAACTGAGAAAGCTTACGACAACCACCAAATTGAAAAAATCACATTAATGACTAATCAAAAGGATTTTAAGCATTGAATAAGATATTTTACTAAATCAAATATAAAACCGTTTACCAACTTTTTAAAGCAAAATAACAGTAAAAAATAAATTAAATTCATATGCATTGATACCATGTTGGAGGAAGATATTTTAAAGCAATATACAGAGTATCATAGCTTTAAGTACTATAGTTAAAAAAAAAATCTAACAAATACCACATGAAACATTTCATTCGACATAGACTAAAAATGAAACTGGCCATCAAGCTTTTTAAAGTGATATTATAATTTCATTTTTACTTATTTGTTTTTAAAATTATAGCATTTACAATCATATAACTTTGTAAATAACTTTAGAATGTTCTGCCCAGCATAATATCAATATAAATCCATATATTGTGGATTGTATTGTAATTTCACTTTGAAAGAATTGGTTATAAGTTTCATTTTTGGTTTAGTTACAAACAAAATATTTCATAATACACATATTCGTTTTGAAAGTCTGGTAATCAAAGTTCTAAAATTTTGTAAATAATTTTAAAGTGTTCTGCTGTAACATAATATCAATGCAAATCAATAAGTTTTATTATATGACATAATATTGAGTTTTTCAACTAACTAACAAAACTTAAGAATTACATTAGCGCGTCTATTTTCAAAGATGAGGGTTAGGTTAAGATGTCGAATATAAAGTCATATCAAAAAATTAGGTTATAATAAAAAAAAATTCATTTTTAATTAAAATCTGAAGAATAGTGAATAAAAAAATAATAAAGAAGAATAGAGAAAGTGCACAATTAAAGTTAAACTTGTTATACTATAAATACAAGTTTATTATAGTAGTACGCCCAAATCACACATTAGAATAAGTCCATATTATGGCCAACTTATGGTGAAATTTGACAGCGTAATTACACCGTGCAAATATGGCTATATGTTGGTGGACACGTCATAATTTATGCTAAACTTTCTACCAGGGTGGCCGTGAGAAAATAAACGTTTTTTAATATATACACTCACATTTTCAAAACTATGTCCTTGAGATTTATTTATAGTTATCGCAAACGCTATAACGATAGGAAATCGTTTTCTATATAAAATAAACGGTAATGACGATGATTCGTTAGTATTTAATGTTATTCTTGGTATAAAAACTTTATTTCCGTCATTTTCTCCTGTAATAATTTTAGCTTCTATGTTATATTTAAATAATTTAGTTATTTTTAATCGTGTTCCGTTACATAATTTATGTTTAATACTTCAATTTCGAAGTAGCATTATTATTGCATTTACTTTTAAATTTAGTTCATGTGGAGGTAATCCTTCTCTTATATTATTCAGTATTTCTATTAGATAATTTAAATGAAAATTATCATCTGTTTGATCCACACCTTTATACGTTGCATAATCAATGTTATAATAAGTTATTGTTTGATTGTTAATTAATTTTAATATTTTATTATTTAAAATGTTTACTTCTTCATTATGTGTACTTAAAATAACATTTTTAAAAAAACAAGATATTTTTTTAAGGTTTTTATAAATTCTATTACAAACGTCATTAGTTTTCCATTCATTTGAAATAACAAATGGGTCAACTTTTCCTTCTCCGATATTTAATAAAAATGAAGAAAAATTGTCGTCATTAGATCTTATGTTTTTTTTTTAATTTAAAATATGGAATAGAGGCCAAAGATTTGAATACTTTATAGTCTCTTCAATAATAGTATTTCTTCTTCCATATTTTAATACTGATAAAATTTGTCGAAAATCTCCAGCTAAAATAATCATTTTTCACCAAAAATTTTATTATTACGACAAACATCCTTTAATGTTTTGTCTATGATTTCTAAAGCTTTTTTAGGAATCATTGATGCTTCGTCCTATATAATTATATTTGTTTCTCTTAATTTTTTTTATCTAAATCAAATTTTAAAAATGCATTTTCAATGTTATTTAAATTCAATGGTAATCTGAAAGTTCCATGACTCGTTAAACCTTTAATAAAATTAAACACCTGTCCAGGCCATCGATAAAATTTTTTTTTTAAAGACCTATATAATAATATATTAATGTTTTGTATAAGAAAGTTTTTCCAGCACCTCCTGGTCCATCTATGAAAAATATTTTTTTGATTATTTATTATTTGTTCAAAAATATTTTTTTGATCATTATTTAATGATCACTCTCTCTCCGCCTGTAAGTATTCACTGACACGCTGCTTCGGCTCTGTCTTTTTGTCTTCTAATACTTTTTATTTCATTCTGCCGAGTGAATCTTTTTACAGAGAATCGTCCAGCTGGGGGTCCTCAAGGCTTGGCTTGACTTGCTTGCACTTGTACATCTGCATCTCTCGGACCCTGGACGTTTTTCTGTCTTCGTGCAATACTCTACCAGCATTGTCATTTTTTTTGTTGCTTGTGCTGCTGTTGCTGACGGTTGCGGAATGGCTGGAGCATTGCTGGTTTGTTGTTTTGCCTGTGTAGTGGGGTGTTGAGTGGTGGTGCAGTGGGGGGATGGTTTATGCATGTGTTGCATATAGGTTATGCATTTGCTACATAACCTACAATATTTTTGGCGCCAAATTTACTATCTCTTAGGTAAATCTTTTAAGTGCGTCATTAGTGGCTCCATCTATGGGTTACCTTGTTTACTGTCTTATCTACTCTATGGATAAGTGACAGGTAATTAACATACTTAAGGCGCGTTTCCATCTGGCCTTTTGATTTTATATATTTGATGCGCGAATTTCAAACAGCTTATTATGCTGCTTTTCTTTTACTATATAACTTATTTCTTTTATATTTAATTTTAAATGTGATATACTTGGGCGGAGAGTTTCACAGGCCATCTTTATTCTTGTTTTGCTTTTATTGCTATTTTTATTTCTCTGATGCTGCTCTTGCTGCTATCTTTTATTTCTTTTCTATTATATTTATTCTCTCACTTCTCTTGACATCTTATACAGCTTAAACCATGTCACAAATTACCATCAAGGACTGCTGCGCCATCTGCGGTTTTCCCGCTAATAATATAAGAGGGTCGAAAAAATTAATACAGTGTTTTACATGCCGGCAGCGCTGCCATGTAAAATGTATGAAGCGCGTGCCTCATGATAACGATGGTAATCCAAAATATGATTGTGAGAAATGTATAGCTGGCCGACTTATCGCTTCTCCCACTGCTCCACTCACTGGCACTGGCGCTGGACCACGCAGTGCTACTATGCGAGGTGCTCCTATAGCCCGGCCTATCGTTGCTTCTACTCCATCACGAGGATGCTCACCTCTCGCACCGATTAAGAAAGCTCAAGAACACTCTGTGATTAAGAAGAGGACCAATTCGCGCTGTTCTGCGGTAGCTGGAGGGGAACATAGCATAAGTATCAATTTAATTAATGAAAAATTTAGAGGTGGTGCTGCATTGGTCACCCCGGATAACAATATTAGTAAGGGTAAAAATGGTGGTCTTAAGCAGAGTAATGATGGAGCTGATTCTTCCTCAGTAAAGGCAGCTGTGTCTGCTTTGGAGAGCGCGCTATCCTGCAGGCTCGATCTGATTCAAAATGATCTTAATCGACTTCCGGCTCTTGAGAGCCATATTATAAATACTGACAAGGGTCTGCAGGATATCGTGACTAAAATGGAGAGTCAAAATGAAATTATTAAGAATTTACATGCTGGGCAGATGCAGCTGCTAGAGGAGAATCGTAAACTCAGGGGTATGATAGGTACTTTAGAGAAGGAGTTGTTATCTGTTCTAAATGGCATGTATGAAAAGTTTTTCAAATCTCTCACGACTAATTTTGATAATATGCAAGCATTTTTAGGTAATGAATTCAATGGAGTGGACAGCAACTTTTCTCAACTTATGACCGGGGTGGCTGAGGTGGTGCAGACCGTTAATGATCTCACGGCCCAGGACGAACACTTAATCAACACCAACACTAACACTGATATGCCTGTAAATTCGAATATAACACAATCATTTGAACGTAAAGATAGTAGCTCTCATAACACATGCACTGAAGCACCTGTTGATTCAAACGATGAACAATTAGTAAAAGCACATACAGATAGTAGCAGAGAGGCATCCTGTCATACTGTGAAGAGGTGTGGTTCTGGGAATAGTGTCTTGGTGATATCCAGCGGACTGGACTGCTCTGCGGCTAATGTTGGGCTGGAGGATTATGCTTGCGCTGTTCTGGGAACCATACTTCCGACTTTCGAACGTTCAAATATTGTATCTGTTACTGAGATCTCTAATTCTGAAAATAAAAATAAGGGCAGGATGTCTGCTGGGCCTGAGATCGTTGGCGGTCCGAGTATTGCGTTCTCATTGTTGGTTAGACTTTCTGGAGATGACTTGGCGCAGAAGGTATTTATGGCTAGGCGTAGATTAACGGGTTTTTCGACAGCGGATCTAGATCCCTCCTTCCTCGGCAGTTTTTCTGCCACCAAGTACCATTCTCAAATATATATAAATGAGTATCTTGAAAAAGATAAATATATTAAATTTAAAAATCTTAAAAAGTATGCTAAAGGAAAAGGTTGCAAGTTTGTTTGGCATAGAGGTGGTAAATTTATGGTGAGGAGGGAGAGAGGGGAGAGAGCGCACAAATTTGAAAGTGAACATGATTTGAATGAAATATTAGATAAATCTAAATGTATTGTACAGAAAAATGTTAAAGTAACTGATTTTGAGAAACACGATGAAGCTCTAACAAATAATGGAACTACTGATAATGATAAATGTAAACCTCATAATAGTGGGATGACATCGAATCAGGAATTAATTAAAAATCATGCAATATCCTTAGATAGAGCCTTTCCCCAATGACTGCGCTGGTCCTCTTCGGAGAGTCGAATAGGGAGGAGGGGTGAACTGCGCGCGTGCTTTCTGAATGTGACCTCTTTGAGAGCTCATATTGGGCAGGTGCGTGAACTTTTAAGTGGTTATCATTCTTACGACATATTTGGAGTTGCTGAGACCTGGCTGGGTCCGTCTGTATCGGATGACGTCATTCGAGTCGGGGGGTACAAAGTGTTTAGACAGGACAGAAACTTGCGTGGTGGAGGAGTTGCCTTGTATATTAAGGATAATCTAAAATGCACTATTTTGACCACTTCGGAGACGCAAACTAGTAATAGTAGCGGTAAGCCGGAGGTGCCTGAATATATTTTCTGTTCTGTGCAAGTTGGCGGCTCCGAGCCCGTGTTAGTTTCTGTCATTTATCGTCCTCCTGCTGTTTCGTTTACTAGAAACTTTAATTTGTTGATTGATTTGAGAAATTTTTGTTCGGACTATTCCCATAAAATTATAATGGGGGGCTTGAATGCCGATCTCCTTAAAGAGAGCAGTGATGCTAAGTTTCTTAGTAAGCTGTCGGCTGAGCTTTCGTTACAGTTGGTCCAGCACGGTGCTACGCATCATACTCCTACGTCTCACACGTGGATTGACCTGATCTTTGTTGATGACAACGACGTGGTGCTTGATGCACAGAACCTACCGGCGAGCTTTCACAGTCGGCATAATTTACTTGACGTCTGTTTGCCTTGCAACACTATAACTTTAGATCAAAAACCTATCATGTATAGGAACTATAAAAATATTTGTCCAACTGCATTGGGAGAGAAACTTGCCGGCTGTGATTGGTCGCCGCTTATGACTGACACAGTTGACCCTGAATCTGCACTTGGTTGCCTCTGTGACAATCTCACTGCTGCAATCGAGAATTTGGCGCCGTTGAAAGCGCTCAAGCCTAATAAGAATAAGTTTCCATGGGTAGATGAAGAATTGTCGCGGATGCGGCGTAAGAGGGATGCTACATATAGTAGATACAAACGGACAAAGGACAAGCAGTATCTCCTTGAATTTTTGCGGTTGCGTAGGGTGGTAGACGAACGCACGGACCATGCTAAGACTGCTTATATTCACAATAGACTGTTTGATGCTCTTGCGGGTGGTAATGTCTGGAAGGAGTTGAGAGACCTGGGACTGCTATCCGGACCTCAAGGGGATTTGAATGGATTGACTCCGGATGAGCTTAATGCGCACTTTGCTGGGGTGTCAGTCTCGCCGCGGGAAGATAGTGAAGAGCGATTGAGAATTCTTTCTCAATGCAATGAAAGTGGGTTTACCTTTAAACCAATTAGTTTTAATGATGTTGTTCTTGCAATTTCACATTTTTCCTCACAGGCTTGTGGTGAGGATGGCATTCCGCAAAGCGTGATAGTTAAAGCTTTACCATTTATTGGTGAACATCTTGTGACTCTGTTCAACTCCTCTTTTACCCCCCGTCTTCCCTTGCCGTTGGAAGCAAGCACGTATTATACCATTGAAAAAGTGTGCTGCACCTAAGCAACCAAAAGATTTTAGGCCTATAGCCATCTTATGTTTTCTTTCAAAGGTTCTTGAGAAGATCGCCCATGACCAACTGCAGGAGTACATTACATCCAAAAAATTGCTCGATCCTATGCAGACGGGCTTCAGGAAAAACCATTCTACGCAGACTGCTGTACTTAAGCTTACAGACGATATAAGGTCAGGTCTAGACAGGAAACTTGTCACGTTACTGCTACTTTTTGACTTTAGTAAGGCATTCGACACGATCTCTCCCTCCAAACTTCTTGCGAGGCTTAGATCGATGGGGCTTTCCAAGGATGCTCTCTTGTGGATTAACTCCTATATATCAGGAAGGAAACAAATGGTTTTCACGCATTTAAACGAGGAATTGAGTTGGCTGACAACCAACCTTGGAGTTCCGCAGGGTTCAGTACTGGGGCCTCTGTTGTTTTGTCTTTACATTAATGACGTACGTGACGCTCTTGACTCTAGTTGTATGCAGACGATCTGCAAATTTACACGCAGGTACTTACAGACGACATAAGGTTGGCTTAAGACAGACAGCTTATCACGTTGCTGCTTCTTTTTGACTTTAGGAAGGCATTTGACATGATCTCTCCCTCGAGGCTTCTTGCGAGGCTTGGATCGATGGGGTTTTTTAAGGCCGCACTTGGATGGATTAACTTCTATTTATCAGGTAGGAAACAAATGGTTTCCACACATTTAAAGGAGGAATCGAATTGGCTAACAACCAATCTAGGAGTACCTCAGGGTTTGGTGCTGGGGCCTCTGTTGTTTTGCCTTTACATAAATGACGTACGTGACGCACTGGACTCTGGTTGCATCGGGCATCTGCTGTATGCGGATGATTTTCAAATTTATACACAGGTCCCTTATGATGATGTGGACGAGGGGATTCGTATTTTACAGAGGGTGGCCAGGGCGGTGTCGGGGTGGGCTGCTGGTGTTTCTCTCACTTTGAATGCTAGTAAAACAAAAGCGATCGTTTTTTAGAGTAATCGTTTTATTAAAAATTTTTATTCGGGTGAGCCAAGGACGATTGACCTGGGGAGCGGTATCGGTATTCCTTTCTCTGACACCATTACGAGCCTTGGTGTTGTACTCGATTCTAAACTGTCGTGGGAACCGCATATTAATATGTTGACTAAAAAATTTAATAGAGTGATTTATAGCCTGCGGTTTTTCCGTCGGTACACCACTGAGGCTCTGCGTAAGCAGCTCGCAACCGCCCTGCTGTTTCCACATCTTGATTACTGCTCAGTGGTTTTGCTCGATGCTTCGCAGGAGTTACGAAGACGGCTACAGACAATGCAAAATTCATGTGTGAGATATGTATTAGGCGTGAGAATGGGTGATCACATCTCTCCCCATAGACATGCTTTGGGTTGGCTACGTACTGATTCGAGGAGACGGTATTTTATGGCTGTACTTATGTACAAAATCGTACGTATAAATACTCCCGAATATCTAGTGGGTCTCTTCACTAGATATATACCCAGAGCGACCACTAGGGGTGAGATTAAAGATCTTGCGGTGCCCTTCATGCGCACTGAGACTGGAAGAAATTCCTTTCAAGTTCAAGGTGCGCATTTTTGGAACTCCCTACCTGCTGATATTAAAAATCTTCCATCAATCAGCAGGTTTAAAGCCGCTCTGAGGAGGTTTTTACTTGACCTCGATTAAACAGTATTATTTTCGGACTATATCATATGTGTTAATTTATTATGTGATGTACCCTTTATAGATTTAAGGCATGATTGTATTTATTGGCGTGTATGTAGGATGTGTGTGCATAGAGTGAATGATTATATTTTTATCAGATTGACTTGTATATTACTGTACATTCAACTTTGCTGTGATTTTAACTTACTGTATACTGCTGATATTTCGACTGCGCTCTTTACACGCTTGATTTTATGTAATTATTTTGACTGATAGATATTGAGACTGATTTTTAACTATATTATTTATACTTTTTG
Source organism: Anastatus disparis (assembly GCA_017163975.1). Classification (NCBI taxonomy): domain Eukaryota; kingdom Metazoa; phylum Arthropoda; class Insecta; order Hymenoptera; family Eupelmidae; genus Anastatus; species Anastatus disparis. The sequence goes on along the minus strand of JAFFSR010000401.1, from coordinate 894,621 downwards.
CGTGTATTTATTCGTGTTATCTGTGATATCACTTTTATTTAATTTATTGACTTACTATTACAGTATTACTATCTCTATTATGTTTTATGACTGTGATATCATACTGTACTATTTTGATTTTATATGTGCAAGGCTATTTAAAGTATTTTTATGTATTTTTTCAACTTTATTTTTAATTTTCACGCTTTTTTGTAATTATAATACAAAATAAACAGTATCTAATCTGATCTAATCTAATTGTTTATATAATTTATTAAATTATTCTTTACTCAAATTTGTAATTTATTTGGTTCTGGTGAACCAAAATTTCTTTATGACATATCTTCCAAATTTAATATTCGATTAATACGTGATAAAGCTTTATTTTTGTTGTTCTCTTTGATATCTTCTGTGAAAATTTTTTATATATATTCCGAATAACTTTACCTTGAATGTTTTCATATGATAAAAAACATGCGAAAAATTTACGTCATTGTATTGGTAACATAACTTGATATGCTTCTTCAAAAATATAATGAATCTGATTTTCATGTTTAATTAAATTCATTGCTAAAGCTGTTTCTTTATAAGTATTATAAGTTACATTTTTATGAGTTCATAAATCTTTCAAAAATGTTGCACCTTTTATTCTGATTAATATTAATTTAAAAAAAAAACGTTTACTATCTTTTGAAGATATTACATTTAATCTATCAATAGCTATATTTTTCCTATTTTTTGATCGCTTTATCCAAAATTTCGTGTTAAAATTAAAAATATAATATTGCATTAAGTTGAAATATTTAATATTTTTAGCAAAATCATCTTTTTTATTTAAATTAAACCATGCAGTTAACATTGTTTCGTATTTATGTAATGCTAAATGTATATCATATTCTTTAAAAATTATTTTTTGTTATTTATTGGTTGATTGTTAGTCACAGAAATGATTGATCATCTATCGATAATCATAATTTTCGGTATAGTGTGTCTAGCCTGTGATTATTAAACTAACATCAGGTTGAATTCCCTTTAATATTATCATATTAAATAAGTTGACATATAGAGGACAATATCCTCATATGTTAACATATTCTTTTAAATTATTCTTTTTAAAAAAAGAAACATGAACGAAGTATTTTAAGGGGGGGTACATTGGGGGACCATGGGGGATTTTCTGGGGGGGGGGTTCATGGGGAAATATGGGGGGAGATAGGGGGTTACAACTTTTTATGAAATATATGCATAAAATAACGTAAATTTACGTTATTAAATTACGACTCTACCTATAATTAATCTACCTCGAATAAAATAGGCATATTCAAGCTAAGCTTTAAAAGTTATTCTATTATTTTGTAGAATTGGTTAATATTTCATTTTTTTAATTACAAATACACACGTTAATTAAAACGTGTCTCTCTTGGATCTTTATTTAAATATTAAGTTTCCCCTTAGATTCCTTATTTATTTGTTTTAGTCGGGACAGAATTAAATATGAAGATATAGGGAGAAAACACATTATAACATTTTCTATGTAATTTATAGATCGATTTTTTCTGCTTTACCTAACGGATTTTACACAATTATTTTCATCCCTAGTTATTTATGAATTTGAATGAGAGCACAAATTTATTTATTGAATTTTATAACAACCCATTGGTGTACAAAATTATGGATTTTAACTACACTTTATCGTTTTTTTCAATTTGTTGGTTTTTTACATGTCTACTAGCCTAAATTTTTTATAAATTAAAAGAGATAAATAAATCCTTTTCTGTATTTAAAATCAAAACTATTAACGGTCAAAGTTATTATAAGTCTAATCTCATTAGATCATATCGATAGGTGTCACATGGTTTAGTTTACTAACAATTATTACAATGTTACTTATCTTTTCAACTTATTTTGCAGGTCGGTACGGCTGCATTGCCGACTTTCCTGGTTCCTCAGCTGGATTCTGCTCGCTTTCTCCATCATGTATATCCTTATATTCACTTTAAGTTTAAGCTAATTAAAACGTTCTTAAAAAGGTTTCTCTTCCGTATTTGTCGTTACTCTTTTTTATGGAATCTAAATTTGAAAGAAACAGAGAAAAACACAAAGGCCCAGGCCCTTGGGCCTGAGTACCGACGAAACTGCTTACTGGCCTGAGTACCGGCGAAACTGCTTACTGGCCTACTCGCGCGCGTCTGACTCTCCCCGAGCGTTTGTTGCAGCGACGCACTTCAAACTTTTCATCCAGAGAGAGAGGGGAAAAGTAACGAGAACAGAGATGACTACTGTTCTCGCTCTCTCTCCCTCCCGTTCAGCCAATAGTTGTCTGAAGCTAGATCTTTATACGCCTCCATACCTCTCCTTAATTGTAACGAAAAAAGAAGGAGACAAGAAACTATTGGATTCACCAGTAAATAAGATGATATAATTCAAATTTAAAAATTGAAATTTTTGTCACGCAACATTATTAGATGTGTTGTTGGATTCATCGATTAATTTTTTGGTGAAAGAAGTTCTACAAATGAATTAAAAAAAATCAAATTTAAAATCTTTAAATTCATTTTAAATAATTCATATGGTCTAAAACTACAATGCAATATATATGATAATGACATCAATGAATTTGGATCCAAAATAAAGTTATATGACGTAATTTATTGTCTTATTCATTGATTCAATATCAATAATTATTTATCATTAATTCATAACAATTTTATTTGATAAAAAATTCTATTAGATAATGCTGATGTTACAAAATCAACAACATATTTAAAAGGAAATTAGGTCCTTGCATGAAAAAATGCATTATATCCGTCAGGTGGAATACGAAAAAATAAAAGACCCGTATTTTTTGTTTTTTAAAATATGATGAATTGCAAAAGTTATAGCCAGTAGAAATTAATACAATTTTGATATATGTAGATATAGTACCAATGTATAAAACGTCACAATTGCTAAAACGACCATGATGTTACTCAATTTCAACTGCCTTTATCTCTTTGAGTTTTCATTTCTATGATATAAGAAAAAATACATGTCATTTTTTTTTTTTTTTCTAAATGACGAATGTAATGGATTCAAAAGAAATTTTTCATGTAAAAACCCAATTGTAATATTGAACTAAATTTAAAGTATTATTCTTCAATTTGAAATTCAGGAAAAATAGATTTCAATAAAATTAATAAACCAACTAAAGTTAATTTTGAAGATATATCAAAAATAGGATTTTTAAGTTAATAAATATTATTTACCCATTAAGAAGGGGCCGAACTATCTGTCTTTGTCTAATAGCGTTTTTCATCATTTATGTAAACACTATCCGATGTAACAAGAAAAAAATAGCAGCCCCCGCTAGATATTAGTATAATAAGTAAATTTTGTAATAACAACCAAATTTTTTTACTACGTAGTTTTTGAATGATTAGAGACCTACCAAAAAAAAGGTTATATTCTAGATTGCTAGTAGGTCTCTAATTAGTCAAAAACTATGCGGTAAAAAATTTGGTTGTTATTACAAAATTTACTAATTATACTAATATCTAGCGGGGACTGCTATTTTTTTCTTGTTATAAAGGATAGTGTTTATATAAATAATGAAAAACGCTATTAGACAAAGACAGATAGTTCGGCCCCTTCTTAACGACCAAGACCCCGAATTTTTAACATCTTTTTTAAGGTTTTTTTTTCAACTAAAATTTGAAAAAGATCATATACGACCTATTTTGAGCTGTTATTTCTAATAGTGATACCGTCTTTTTGCTAAAATACTCCTGCAAAAAAATATGGCGTGTTTTTCACGAAATAAAATGAAAAAATTCAGAAATTTTCAACTTTTGAATATTTTTTATCATGAAAACGCAATGACAATAATTACAATCATTGCAAAAAAGTGCAATTGATATATAAACATCACGGAAAAAATTTTGAGGTGACCCATTCAACAACTAAGTAGAAATTTGTGATTCCTTTTACTCTCAGCATGACCTACAGACAACAACATGGACTTACAAGGAGAGTGCATTGCATTTGGGTCTTGGATTTTCTTCTAGCTTTGGGATCTTTTTTCTTACATAAATCATGAAAAAAGCCGCGTCCATTCGGTCCAACGCTCGATTTTTTCCGAGTCATGAGCAGTTTTGTCTGTTTTGTTGAAAAAATTGCATCTGCTTTATAATTTTACAGTTTTTGAACTACTTATTCTAGAAGGTTTTTACTGATTGCATATTGAAGTTGAGATTAAAACCTTTTGATTAAAAAAAAAAAGTGTCCAAAAAGCTCAAGTTGTTAAAAAGTTATGGGCGAATAAAAATAGCGCAAATACTTAGCTTAAAAATGCATAGAAAATAAATGCAACATTTTAGTCAGAAATTCATTTCAATTTTCATCCCTTCATAAGTTTTTAACAACTTGAGCTTTTTGGACACGTTTTTTTTTAATCGAAAGGTTTTAATCTCAACTTTAATATGCAATCAGTAAAAACCTTTTAGAATAAGTAGTTCGAAAACTGTAAAATTATAAAGCAGATGCAATTTTTTCAACAAAACAGACAAAACTGTTCATGACTCGGAAAAAATCGAGCGTTGGACCGAATGGACGCGGCTTTTTTCATGATTTTATGTGAGAAAAAAGATCCCAAAGCTAGAAGAAAATCCAAGACCCAAATGCAATGCACTCTCCTTGTTAGTAAAATTATGTCTTATTTGGGGTGATTGATTTCAGTTAGTACCCTAACCTCTTTCCGTTCGGGATGCTTGATTATAGTGAGTCCCCTCGCCTCTCACTGACACTTTGTAATTTAATACTTATTTTTCATACGCGATTGACAAAGAGATGTGTGACAAGGCTGACAAAACAAAAACGTCCTTCGTCCACAAACGAAACATTTTTTTGTTGATTTAGTTTTATTGTTTTATGTTTTGTTTTTTTCATCTTACCCTTTTATATGCAACTTTTAGCTAGTGACACCACAAATTCTTTAGTTCCAATTTTTTCCGTACCATTTCCGCATATATTTAAAATACCTACTGAATTCACGATTGCAGTCTAAATCAATCGAATAAAAACCACCCAAGTGCATTTTTATGAACGTATGCTTGGCATAACATTACTAAAGTATTTATCATGCAAATTTACTTCACCCATGAAACGATTTTAATGATGGAATGCTTGCGGGAATCGTATATCTATTTTTGTTTTGCATTAGCACAATATTTTTTTCTAGGTAGTGAAGGAGTCACTCCAGGAGTTGTAGATACAACCAATACTAATTGATTCCATAACAGTTACATAGTTTATTTCACTATTAACATCATACTTCACTGCAAAAGTCTCTCTTTGAGATTTTTTATTGATGATATTCTTTCTAACAATTTGGTTCTCTCTAATAGTATCAGTACATTTCAGTCTCAGTTTATTCAAATGTACAACGAGATCTAAATTAATAAAAAAATTATGACAATAAAGTTGTTATAGAGGAATTTTTCCGGCGGCTGTCTTTGCACAAAAATGGCTCAAGTAAATTGAGTACTACGCGAGAACTCAATGCGCACTTACCTAATTTATCACCAACTGATTAATTTTTCCCACAATACAGGTCGAAATTCAGTAAGTATCTATCAGCTGTGCAAAACCCCCAAAATTTGAGCCCAAAGCGTACTGGTTCCCCACGGATAAACTGCTTCCATGATGTTCTTGCATAAGATTTAGCCATCATCTTATCAATAGACCAAGAAGTTAGCTGAATTCCAAAAGTTAAAATATTTTTCTGAAAGATACTTATGATTGGACGAACATGCCACGCTTTATCATTCGAATCGTTGTCAGTTGCTTTCGCGTATTTTAATTTTTTTTTATAGTTTCGAAGTTCTTACGAGAAATTGCCGGAGAAACTACTGGACACGATAAAAAAGGATCTGTCAACCAGTAGTCTCTTTGTGATTTTTGAGTGTTGAAAGAAGTAAACATGACAATTCCTATGAAAGTATTCAAATCATCTATTTCTAGGTTGAAACTATTTTCTCGAGAGGCATCAATGAAGCACTCTTTTATCTCGGTTGGAAAAAAAGTTTCAAATAATTGAATTGGTTCATTTTTGAGAATTTTTCATTTCACATAATCAGGCAAAAGCATTTCGTTTTCATATCTATAAGAATATATTTTTTCACTATCTACCGAATATAAAATATGATCTTTTTCTAACTTAACTTGGTCTACTCGATAATTTTTTTAAGCTTTATGATAAGTGATATTTTGTAGTTCTTCAATAGTGTCATCATTAGAATCCAAATCATCTGAACAACCAGAGTTATCTGGATTTGGTATTTCCATTGATTCATCTTCGTCAGAAGTATACTGTTCGTCTTTGGATTTAGAAATAGTCTTTGATCGCTTTAATGACATTTTGAAAATTATATTCCATTCACAGCATAGAAATGTTCAATGTACAATAAAACGTATACACCAAAAAATACGCAACTAAATATGAAATATTGCAATATTCGTTAGGTGAGAAAAATAATTACGAATAAGGTAAGCGATTTTTCAGTGAAGAATTTTACTGCATTTTCATTATGAAAAAATTTGAAAAGTTAAAAATTTCTAAATTTTTTAACTTGTTTTCGTGAAAAAACACTCCATATATTCTTCAGAAGTATTTTAGCAAAAAATCGGTATCAACATTCGAAAGAACAGCTCAAAATATTAATTTTTTTAGTTGAAAAAGTCCTCTAAGAAGTTTCCTGAAAAATTGCTTAATGAATTTAGAATTTTTTGGGATTTTGCGAAATTCATATTAAAAAAATAATATTTATTGAAAATCTAAGTAAAATAGGTCTACTGAAAAAATTTTTAATTTGAGACTAATATTTATTTTTTAACACACTGATAGGATATGTATTTCATCTTGATAAGTACCATTATTATAGAATTTGTGATGTAATTATAAAGAATAAAATAACACTTTAAAGATATGAAAAAAAGATATAAAAATAAATTATGAATTTTAAATGATATAAGAATTTAATATTCAATAATAATAAAATTTCGAGTCAATTATGTAAATGATTTGATACTATATTCAAAGGTTATGACAATAAACCTAAAGTATACTTATTGATAATGTATCAAAAATTAAAAAGAAAAGATAGTTTAAGGCGATATTTAAAAGTGAATGATAAATCAAATTTATATATTTATGAATGCAGTAAAGGTTTAATAGAAGAGTACGACATACAACATAAGATATGTAGATAAAAGATATGTATTTTACTTCGATAAATATTATCATTATAGAAATAGAATTAGAAGAAAAAGAAAAGATAATTTCTATATATATATATATATATATATATATATATATATATAATATGATTATATTTGTTTTTCAGGTCTTAAGAATAAATCAAAGGTAAAGGTATTATTGGTATGTGAAAATACAAATATACGTACATATTTATTATATATACGTGTATATAAATAATCATAACACTTAGTATTCTTTAAATTATAAAAATGAATAATGAAAAATTAACTAAACTTAGAAATGATACTTGTTTATTTAAATATTTCTCTCTTTTTTTATATAATACACAAAATGATAATTTGAAAATTAGATTGAAGATTGTAACAGATATAATTAATAACTAGGAAAGTTATAAAACTTATATAATAGGAAACAAATATTATAGATTCATAATAAATAGTAATAATTATTATAATTATGTCACATGGAAAGTATGGATCTGAAATAGAAATTAAAAGTTTTACAGAAATTCATAATGTATACATCTCAGTAAATATAGAAAATTCTCAAAATGATTTTTCTTTTAGAGATTCTATAAATATTAATAAATTATTACTATCATTAAATGGTACACTCGATTCATTAAATACTCATTACGAAATAATTGAAATTAATAACGAAAATATTAAAAAACATTTATTTGATTTAAAACATAAAAATTATAATTTAAAAAAAAATTAATTCTCAATGTACTAATAAAAATAATAAAAAAAATTAAATTAGGAGGAGGTCACGTATCTCTGTCCTTTTTTAATCAAAGAATTAATTTTTTGCCAAAACTATTAATTTTAGCAAAAAATGAATAGGAAGCCACGCCTCGTATAAAAAAACAAAATTTTCTTCAATAAGGAAGAATTAATTTCATTGCTTCATTTTCAATAAAATCTTGAAAAACTGAGTTGTTTACCCTAAGCTTTGTTTTAAGTTTTTCAAAGCTTCCTTGTAAACGAAGCGATAAAACAAATTTTTTCTCATTAGTGAAAATATTTCTTTTTTTTTATACAAGATGCGACTTTCTCTTAATTTTTTGCTAAAATTATTAGTTTTCGTAAAAAAATCAATTCTTTGATTAGAAAAGGACAGATATACTCGATCTGCTCTTAAGTATAGAAAAAAAATCAAATGTCATTGAATTTTAAAGAAAAAAATATTTTTCAAAATGATATTGATCCTCTTAAAAGAAAAGTTAATTCTCAATGTGATGATAAGAATAGTAAAAACATAAAATAAAGTAGAAAAAAAATGAAATGTCATTTAATTCAAAGGAAAAAAATATCTTTCAAAATGATATAAATAAATAGTACATTGTGTACCAGTGTAAATAGGGGATTCTTGCCAGAGTGCGAATGAGCACCAGAGCGAAGCAAGGGCGCTAAATTCGCACGATGGCCACGAATCCCTTTGCGTCCGTGGTACACATATTGTTTTTTGATCCAAAGGGTGAAAAAATAATATAAATAATAATATAGATAAAAATGATAATTTTAATAATATGATTATAAGTAATGAAAATTAAAATAAAATATAAAATAAATATTTATTCTCTGAAATGAATCATTTTTGTAAATTTTGTGGAGTTTTTTATTGGAAAGAAAAAAAAGTAAGAGTTTAATTGTTGAAACGAAAGGATAAATTTATTTCCTCTCAGTGAATATGATAAACATTTAAAATCATTTATTATAAAATGATAATTTTTGTCATTTTATTAGATATTATAACAATAACTTTAGTTTTGCTACTTTCAGTGCTAATATAAAACATGAAAAAGAAAAAAAAATATATAATCTTAAAATACAAGGACAAATTAGTAACAAATAACTAATATATTACCATCTAATACTGAAGAATCTTTTTGTAGTCAATTGTATATTTATGATGGCATTGTTTCAATAGAAAAGAGATTTAAAAAAAATAAAAAGTGAATTGCCAAACATTTTGGAATAATAACTAAAATATTAAATAAAAATCTTTATGTTAAATCTTATGAATATTTACATGAAACATCAAATATTAAAAAAATAATAAAATATAAAATATATTTTTTACGAAAAAATCGTAAACTCAAGCACATATATAACAAGTCCTTAACTTCAGATTGTGGCGCTATTTTAGTATCAAAATCTGGGATAGCTGAACATTTTTATCTTTGCGTATACCCAAAATCTAAATCAAAGAATGAAATAGAATTTGCATATTCAAATAAATTATCACAACGTGTCGATCCTATGGTTTTCCCATTAATCTTTCCATCTGCTGATTTAGGATAAGGCATTAATTACACAAAAAAAACTTATCTGAGTTCGAGACAAGACCCATATACTTATAGGTTTATGGGTGCGCTTACTCCAAATCCAAAGTCAGATTGAATCCATCATCCTCAGGCTTTCCCCTAGCTAGGGATAAACCCTAGGTAATTGCATAATCCACATTTACTCTCATGATCTCGGAAAACCAGGTACTCAGGCGTTGGCTAACTCAGGGGCTTACACTGAGTTCATGTAAAATGAGATATACTCATCATAAATAACACTAGGAACATAACCTTAAAACGAAAAAACCCCTAGGATGTCTAAGAATTTATTAATTCATTAATTCCGGATGCAACCCTAGTCTTCAAGTTTTCGAGTGCGCTGAATCGGAATCTGAGGTCAGATTTAGTCCATCGCCCTCAGGTTTACCACAAGACTTTTTTTTTTTAAAAAAAGATTAATATATAAAGGATATGGTCCTCTATATGATTAACCTTTTTCTGTGATGATATTGAGGGAGCCCAGCCCGGTTCCCGTTTAACACATTACATCAGGCTAGACTGTCAGACCCACCATACCGAAAACTTTGACTACCGAAGGATGGTCAGCCACTTTTGTGACCAACAATCAACCGATACCCAATGAGGTCGGATTTTTTAAGAGTCGCGATATAAATGTCACATACACTAATTTTCTTTCAAAAAAAAGTTAGAGGTACCTGGCCAGGATTCGAATCCATGCCTTCCGCGTTGAAGGCAAGAGCTCTATCTATTACGTTACTGCGCTCTTAGGTTTACCACTAGATAAAGAAGAACCTTACCAATAGCATGAATAAGTTATTGCCGTGGCTCTGAGGTTGCCTCATCTCTAAATCAGATCCCAGACAATAAGAAGATTCCAGATTCTATTGCCGTGGTCTCATAATATATGAGGCTGCGGAGTACCTCCATTCGAAGCTTTTACAGTTTGGAATAGGTATACTTCTTATAAAAGAAGATAAAAATCTGAAAATTCTTGCTACCATGGCATTTTATGGGGACAATGACAACTGCTCCAATAGAGATGTGTAGAATAATTCGCTCCCCAGAATGTTATGGTAATGAAACCAGCGAAGGCACGCTGCCCTGCAGGGGGAAGTTTGGGTGCGAGGATAATGCCGTAGTGTGTTTGACGACGAGTTGAAATTGTCCTCATTAAAGTCGGAAAGCCCTCGTACTTAGCCCTGGAGAGCTATGAGGATTATCACCTTCAGGACGGCGGATTCACCTGTGATCGAGCCAGGATCCCAAACGTGCGGGGCTCTTTACAAATTTATGACTACTTCAACTCACAAAAACCAACCTCCAAAAACTACAAATCAACCACTCCACAATTGCCCTAGTAACTCTAATGTATTCTGCTATGTCTGTGGAAAATTCGATATCCATAAAATTCGGTTTCCCATTTCCGAAGTCTCAACTCAAAATTAAACAACCGACTCGTTGGAGAAAGCCCCAAGATAAAAGGCAATGTTATTTTTGTAATACAAAAATATCTGGGTTCAACATAAAAAATAAAAGTAAAATAGTATACGCGGATGTTTCATCAGTTACGGGAGCGATTGAATCCGATCCAATTAATAGGAAATAGAATGAAAATTTACCCTCCCCAGTGAGTCAATCAGAAACTGACGACAGGGTTGATGATTTAAGTGAACAGGATGATAGATGCAACGAATCAGATAGATCTGACGACGAAGATGAACCGGAGGACGAAGAGGAATCTGAGGACGAACATGGAGACTTTAAATCATACAATGATAAAAAGAAGCCTATTATATTGTCTACACAAAAAGCATTGAATGACTTTATAAGAAATATAGGACTCCCTAAAGACGCGGCAGTATATTTAGCTTCAGATCTGAAGAGGAGGGGTATGCTGGAGCATGAGGGGCGATTCAACCTATGCTACTTATGTATGTATCACGGTGATATGTATGTACGTTCGAACGTAAGTTGGTAGCACTGCTAAGACAAGTCGTCGCGCGCAAAAATTGTATCTACATGGAAACGGAGACTTGAGGTCTTGACGGTTCGACAGACGATTTAATGCGCGCGACGACTTGTCTTAGCAGTGCTACCAACTTACGTTCGAACGTACATACATATCACCGTGATACATACATATGTAGCATAGGTTGAATCGCCCCTATGGTGTTAAATCAACTATCTACAGAGATAGAGAAAAGAATTTTTGTGAATACTTCGTTGAAGAACAGACTGAAAAAGGTAAGCTAGTCTACTGAAACAACGTTAAAGGACTCATTAATACATTGAAGCCTGATATATACAAGTCTGAGGATTGGAGACCCTTTATCGACTCTTCAACTTAAAGCAGGAGCTTAAAAGCAGTGTTGCTCAATAATAAGAATGTATTCGCACCGGTGCCGATCGCTCACTCAACCCAGTTGAAAGAGGAATACATGAATCTGAAATTACTTTTGGAAAAAATCCATTATTCAGAGCACAACTGGCTTGTATGTGAATCATCATTGAGATCACTCAAAATCTTATCCATGATTTTGGGACAACAATCAGGATTCATCAAGACATCCTATCTCTGTTTATGGGATAGTAGGGATCGCGAAAACCACTTTAAAAAATCAAAATGGGATCCAAGACTGACATTTCAAACAGGGACACACAACATCATCGTTAAGCCACTCGTGGAACCTTCAAAAATTTTGATTCTCCCACTTCACATGAAGTTTGGACTGATGAAACAATTTGTCAAGGCACTTGATAAAAATGGAAATTGCTTCCAATATTTGTGTCAGAAATTCCCTCAAATTTCAGATGCCAAGTTGAAAGAAGAGATTTTTGATGGACCTCAGATACGAAAAATGTTGAGGGATCCTCAGTTCGTTACAACAATAACAGGTCCTGAAAAATCTGCTTGGCAAAGTTTCCAACAAGTTGTCGAAAATTTTCTAGGTAATAATAATAATAGACATGATTACAAAAAGATAGCTGCAAAACTTGTTATAAACTACGGTAAGTTGGGGTGTAATATGAATTATCAACTTCATTTTCTCGATTCTCATTTAGATGAATTTCCAGAGAATTGTGGAGATTTCAGTGAGGAGCAAGGAGAGAGGATCCATCGGGATATAAAGGAGATGGAGAGGAGATATCAAGGCCGTTGGGATATTAATATGTTAGCTGGCTACTGCTGGACCTTGCTGAGAGAGGATCAAGTAAAAAAAAGAAAGAGACGGAACCCCCTTCACAGGTCATTTGAAGACAAGAGAACAAGGTATCATCGAAAAACCATACCGTAATCTGTTTTCCGAGAACAGATAGTTACAATTTTTATTCATACAAATTTCTGATTTCAGGTCCATATTGATAAGAAAAGTGTCATTTTGGATACTGAATAGTGGTGGAGACAAAGAGAAAAAGATGCAAGATAGTTGGAATGATATTGACAGGATCCATTGTCATGAAGGATTTTCCTTGTTTTGAGGTTATGTTCCTAGTATTATTTATGATGAGTATATCTCGTTTTGCATGAACTCAGTGTAAGCCCCTGAGTTAGCCAACGTCTGAGTACTTGGTTCTCCGAGATCATGAGAGTAAATGTGGATTACACAATTACCTAGGGTTTATCCCCAGCTAGTGGGAAACCTGAGGGTGATGGCCTAAATCTGACCTCGGATTCGGATTCAGCGCATCCAAAAACCTATAATTATATGGGTCTTGTCTTAAACTCAGATAACTTTTTTTTGTGTGCTTGTGCTATAAAATAGTTAAAAATAATATTGAAAATAATAAAAATATTACAGCATTACAATATTATTCACATGGAATTGCATACAGATAATTGTTTAATCCAATACTTTTTTGCGACAGATTAACTCAACAATTTTTTCTACATGCTTTAATTATAATCGAAAATAATAGAATGAATTTTTTTCGAAATACAATTAAGAATAGAATGTTATCGAGGTTCACTAGATCACATCATGGATAGTGCGTCAAATATTTCAAATAATTTAGAAAATAAAGAAAGATTAGGAAATATTTTTATATTACCATTAACTCATATTGGTAGTCCAAGATATATGCAACAGCATTATCAAGACGCAATGGCCATATTGAGAATTTTAGGAAGACCAGATTTATTTATAACAGTAACTTTTAATCTGAAATGGAAAGAACGAAAACAAATTTTTTTTTAATTTCCAAAAGGTACGACACCTGATGATATAGACGGAAAGAAAAAGTGAGTTACTTTAATTCCACAGTGGAGCAAATATTGCTCTTTCTATATGGTAGGACGCTTTAAGTAAGTACAACTTAGCGCGTTGGATCAGTTTCTACTCTGTTGCGTAGTACCTTGCTAGAAAGGACATTTTTATTTTTCTTAGTTAATTTTTATAAAAAGTTTATATAAGTAATAATTATATTAGTCATTTTAATGAAATTTTATTATTTAACAAAAAATATCTATATCTTATCATTAGTAACGTTCTTATCATAAAAATTGTAGTAAATTTTCAAAATACTTTTTTTATTTAATCGATGACATGGCATATTTTTGATTAATGAAAATTCGTAACCAAAAAATCTACGATTTCAATTTTGCTTTCCAACATAACAATCTAAAGTTTTCATATTTTTACTTCAATATAAGTACTTAAAATTTTTGTGTAAGAAACAAATTTTAATTACTATTCTAAATTAAAATTAAATAACGTTTTCACACGCGTAATCAATGACGATTTTAACGAAGTAAAACTAAAATATTTTTCGAAATCGAAAGTAAATAATGTTTTCCGTTTATGTATTTACTACAACATGGAGCAATTGTCACTACTCAGTCATCGCATAGATATATACTACAGGTATAAGCAGACGACACTCAACAGTGACTTACTAGGAGAGTGTCACACCTCCGGATCACGAATTTTGCTCAAACTTTGGGATAAGGTTTTAGATGATAAAATATGGAAAAAGCTAAAGTTATAGTCACAAACACTCAATATTTCCCTAGTTACAGGCAATTAAAGAAAAACACGAAAAAAGTTACTAGATTTTTAAACTCATATAGTTCTTAAGCATTGATTTCGAAACAGTAGTTACAGCATATCAGAATATTATTTTTTCCCAAAGTTAGAGCGTAATAAAGATTGGACCTAATTTCAGCTTTTATTATTAATTAATGTCTTAAAAAGAAAATTCAGGTCCAATCCTAATTATGCTTTAACTTTATGAAAAAATAATATTTTGATATGCTGTAACTACTGTATCGAAAGGATTTGAGCTCAGCTTTAATTTAAAAGAAGTTTCAAGCTTCTAGCTATCAATGCTTAAGAACTATATCCGTTTAAAAATCTAGTAACTTTTTTAGTGTTTTTCTTTAATTGCCTGTAACTGGGGAAATATTGAGTGTTTGTGACTATAACTTTAGCTTTTTCCATATTTTATCATCTGAAAACTTATCCCGAAGTTTGAGCGAAATCCGTGATTCGGAGGTGTGACACTTTCCTAGTTAGTATTCACTTACCAGCCAAAGAGCCATATCTGCTCTGGTCTACAGAATAGCGTCAGCTTACCTTTTTTTCCGTGTACCTAATATAACTGTTAGATTATTTTATACGAAATTAAAATTAATTCTTGATGATATTACCAAAGATAAAATTATGAACCGAAATTAAAAATAAATATTATTGTAATAATAATTTAATAATTTCTTCAGAAAAATTATTCCTTAAGGTGGATCATCCGTTCCCAATGATATTTTGTAAACCTAAAAGTTTTTGACGAAACTTTACTATAATAATCTTGAAATACCCATCATTTCATTGGTATAATAAAAATATAAGGTAAACCATCGAAATTTCAAGTGATCAATGTATGAAAAAAAGATATTATACACACGCGTAAATGGAAAAAATCATGATTCATGCATAAAGTTGATTATAACTTTTTTGTTACTTAAAAGTTTTTGATAAAAAAAGTATGGAAGACAGACGATTTAATAACGATTATAATATGATCGAGGAATAAGGGAGTAAACGATGTAAATAAAAAGAAATTAAGTGTAAAAGTTGAAAATATTTGATTAACGTAGAATCGAGTAAATCAGCTGGTATATACTGCGCATGCGTGATAATCCTAAGACGCTTAGAGTGCATGTATACATATTACGAAGTCCGCTGTATAGTGCCGTACATAAGTAAATAATCACAAGGGGCTTTTCAAGAAAAAAAAATTTTTTCTACGAATTTACTTATGCAATGATTTTTGTTTTCAAAATAATAATAGTTATAATTGAGACATATAGAGTGTATTAATTTATAAAAATTTGCAATAATACAAATACCACCAAGGAACCCAAAACATGATACGGTCTTACATGCATGATCCACCTTAAATCGTCAAAAATCTGCATCAATTACCACAAAGAAAAAATCAGATAAGAATCAGATACATGTTGCATCAGTCAATTAGTTATCAAGTTATAAAATTAACAAATATTTTAAATAATAAAAATAAATTTTAAATACTCAACATATAATATATTTATTATAAATGTTTACTTTTCAATATAATAACTTACTAGCGAAAAATACCTTGTTCCTAACGTCGCTCGATTAAATTTTCATATATTATGTTATATATAAATGACTAATTCTAAGTAAATAAGAATAGCTTCAGTTTAATCATTTTTATATTATAGTTTCGTTCTTAATTTAATATTGGTATGTTCATTAAAAAATATTAATTAGAGTTGAAATATCGATAAAATTTATTCAAAAACGAATTAATTTATATTTTTATAAACACTGTAAATTATAGACAAAAAAATCACGTTTTTCATTCAATGTTTTATTTATTTGAAGACTGATATTGTACTTTACGTACATGTTAGAACAAACGTAATTATTATGAAATTTTACAATATTTCATTTAAATAAATCATTAGACAAATGTATGAAAAATTTGTTGAATTATAACATTATAATAAGTATAAAATAATAAATATAAAAATTTGTACAACATATGATTGGTAAATTTAAAAATGAGCAATATGTGTATTTTGATCTAGATCCTTGAAAATTTTTTTCACATATTTTGGGTATCAAAAAGAATATATTCTTAGAGTTTTTGCGATTTTTATTTTCTTGCTCTACCAGTTGACATGCAATGTCCTGTATGTATATATATATATATATATATATATATATATATATATATATATATATAAATATATATATATATATATATATATATATATATGTACAATAAATTGAAGTAACACAAAATATTATGATATATTCAATTCACTTGACTTCCGCTGTAACAAGTGACTCGAAAATAATTTCTTCCCCTATTACGAGCGTGTGAAGGGCCTTCACTACTCAGAAAATGCTATGCCTAGGACAATAAGCAAAATAATACTGAACCGATATAAACAATAACGATACTACTTTTACGCGTGTTATCGTTTAAGGGCATGATGGAGCTCGCTACCTTCTAAAATAATTGATTAATATTTTAATTCCAAGTTCACGAGTAAACGGTACGTTGGATCGAGTTCTTTCATAACAGTAAGAAAATTTGTAATATTAAACTTGAGTGCGGACAACTTACAGAATTGACCAAAACACTGTACATAAAAAGTCATAAACAATTTTTCGATATATAATATTTTTAGGTTAGGTTTATCGAGCTTGATATTTAATTTCCATTCCAAGCTTATAAAAAACTAACAAGATTAAATGAATTTTTATTTTTACAAAAATTATTGTATAAATATAGCTTTAGTGCGGACAAGTCATTACAATTGTTTGAATTCCAAATTTAAAAAGATTTAAATAAAATAATAAAAGCAAAAATTGTGTCCAGCAGCTTCGATATCCCGTTAAGGGCACAAAAAACCGTTGAATTCGACACCACCACCAAATTGGGGGTTTTTGTTTTTTATAGGAAATTTTCTGTAGAATAAACTCCAACAAGTTTCAATTTTGTTTTCATGACGAAAATAGCAAGATACACTTTTAATTAATTTCTTGTTCTTTCACCATTTTGTGATTTTTCTTAAATTCATGGCTAAAATAATTGATACACTATATAAAATTTCGTGCTTTTATTGCTTGATTCAATAATTAATATGAGTCAAGCTGTCTCAACTGGGCACACTAAAAATGAAATTGCACTTTCCAATCATTTTATTATTTTATTACGAAGATGTATTGATAAAAAACAACGTCCTAAAAAATTTTCGAAAAATTTAAATTTTTTAAAAAGTTATTAACAAATGAAGTCTAAAGCCGGTTTTTTTTCAAAATTCAATTTCTCCGCAAATATTGAATGAAAGTTGATGAAATTTTCAGGGTAAGTACAAAACTATCTTCTATTTAAGATGAAATTTAAATTTTATAAAAATGTTTACAATTGTTGTTATAAAATTAATTTTTTAATAAACAATTGAAAATTTAACAAACTTCTCGGGTAGGTAGGAAAAAAATTTTTTTTAAGGAATATTCTATAAAGTCTAAAGTATCTTTTCTTGAAAAAAAATGTTGGTAATATTCATAAACAAAAAAGTTACGAATTTTTTAATGCGGTGGGATGAGCTTGCGGCGCGCTACCGCGAGAGATACTTACGCGCGTTCAAGCGCTCAGCTTTTTGTACCTGCTTATTTATGCATTTACAATTCATAATAAATAAAAAATTCATGATTAAATAATTAAATATAGATTATATTTTAATAATTATGACATTTTATTTATAATATTTAAAGAGAGAATTTCTGAATAGTACTCTTCGAATCATCAGAAAAAATCGTGTACATGGATTATTATTGCATTCAAATATTGTTTAGATTCTATTTTATTGTTTAATATCATTAACTCGAGTATACTTACTCACGTGTAGCATGCCAAAATATTTTTTTCAACGAACGTTGAAATTCTATGAAATTGTAACCATCGACATTTTCTTGGAAAAGCGGTATATAACGATGAAAACAAATTCGAATCGTGACTTAGATGCATTTGTTAAATATATGCAAATCTGTCAGTCGTATTGTTTTTATTATGACGCCACCACCTAAATGTTGCAATCCTTTCAAAAAAATAAAGCATGATTGCTGTACAAAGAATCTTAAGTTTTTATCGAATAAATGTGACAAAAGGCTTACTGGTTTATTTGGATTGTATGTTTGTGCTGTATGTAAAGTTGAATTATATCGTAATAAAACATTTCAATTTCTAAGTGTTGATAAAGAAAATAAAATTATTGAACAAAATGCCGAAGAGTCTGAAGAAGAAAATTTGAATGAAGAAAAAGATAAAGATTATGTGTGTCCGAGTGTAGATAATAAAATAAAAAAACGAAAACTTGTAAGCGCCATCGAAAATATTATTATGGGATGCTTTCAGTCGTTGAAGTAGATAAAAAAATTGTTTCCAAATTTATTAATGACGAAAATTATAACAAATGGGTCAGTGATTTCAAACTAGCCCTATTTTGTGCATCAAGTCGTCAAGAAAAGATAGTTCTTCTTACTACGATTCCTTATAAATTGTCGATACGTACAGCAGTAAAAGAATTCGGAGTAAGTAAACGTATGCTTAGCACTGCTAAAAAGTTGAAAGAGGAAAAGGGTTATCTTGCTCATCCAGATAAGAAAAAAGGTCGAGCAATGAGTACTACAGATATTGACAAAGTTAAAGATTTTTATCTTCATGACGATGTGAGTAGGGTCATGCCAGGATCGAAAGACTACAAATCTGTTGTTGTTAGTGGAAAACGCCAACACGAACAGGTATGAAAATGAAAATATCGTCAGTTGTTTTATTTATTGCGCTTCGTTTTTACGCTTTACGAGTTTGTAATATAGTTCAAATAATTATATATCTAAGTACATAAAAGCTCGAAAATGTAGATTTATTATAAAATATTTCCTCTTTGATAAATTAAAATCTGTAATGATATGAGATAAAATAGTTAGTAAGGATGTTTCAATTTCATCTTAATATTTTTTTAGAAACGCTTATCATTGGGAAATCTTGCCGATTTACATACAGATTTTGTAAAGAAATTTCCGGAAGTAAAAGTTTCGTTGTCAGTTTTTAAAACTTTGAGGCCACCTCAGTGTATTTTAGCTGGTCCTAAGGGTACGCATAATGTTTGCGTTTGTAAAGATCATGGCAATATCCGTCTAAAATTAAGAGGCCTCAAACAAGAACTCGCTCGAAAAAACATCAATTTTCAAACAAGTTATCGAGAACTTTTTATTGAAATAATTTGTCCAAGTCAAACTGCAGCTTGTTATCTGGGAAATTGTGAAAACTGTCCTGGGACAAAGAAAATTCTCGATGATTTGAAATCAACTTTTGAAAATAATGGCATCACAAGTATTACATTCAATCAGTGGCTCACAACTGACAGGTATTTGTTAAATATTTGTGTCTCAATTTTTTTAGACAGTAATTAATTTTCTAAAATATATAATTTTCTATTAGATGTCAACTACTCATACAAACTGAAAGTTCACATATTTTTATTAAAAATCTTGGTAAAGAGTTGCCGAAAGTTTTAAAACATGATTTTATTGCCAAGTCGCAAGCAGAATATCTAGAAAAATTGAAAAATTTACTGGAATATGGTGAATATCTCGTAACTCTTGATTACTCTGAAAATTATTCTTTTCATGTGCAAGATGCTATTCAGTCGCAACATTGGTCAAAAGATCAAGCAACTCTTCACGTTTATGTTATATATCACAAGAAAAACAATGTTCTTGAGCATACGAATTTTGTAGTTTTTTCCGAGTATATAAACCATGATGCCACTGGAGTTCACCTTTATAATTCGAAAATGATTGGATTCTTGAAAAATAGATTTGGTGCTGAAAATATTAAAAAAATCTACTATTTTTACGACGGAGCTGGTTCACAATATAAAAATAGATTTAATTTTATGAATTTACTATTTCATGAAGAAGATTTTGGCTTTAAAGCAGAATGGCACTTCTTCGCAACCGCACATGGAAAGGGAGCTTGCGATGGGATTGGTGGATGTGTTAAAAGACAAGCTTATCGAGCCAGTTTGCAAGGTGCTCAGATAACGGATACACGAAAATTATTTGAATGGGCGCAAAAATCCTTTCCTAAAATTTATTTTGATTTCTGTTCATCGAATGAGTATGACGAACATAAACAAGGTTTGGAATCTCGCTTTTCACAAGCAAAAACAGTCAAAGGAACACGTCAATACCATAGCTATAAGCCACACGATTCAAAAAATATAACATGCAAGATTTTTTCTGATGATTCTAAGAGTACTGTTCAGAAAGTCTCTACTTAGATATTGTAAATAA
This sequence comes from Anastatus disparis, assembly GCA_017163975.1. NCBI lineage: Eukaryota > Metazoa > Arthropoda > Insecta > Hymenoptera > Eupelmidae > Anastatus > Anastatus disparis. The sequence continues at coordinate 873,725 of JAFFSR010000401.1, read as the reverse complement.
AATGTTATAATTATTAAAATATATTATATATCAAATTATTTTCTCATGAATTTTATTTATTACGAGTTTTAGTTATTATTAATGTTATTTATTATGAGCAAATGCATAAATAATCAGGTACAAAAAGCTGAGCGCTTGAACGCGCGTAAGTATCTCTCGCGGTAGCGCGCCGCAAGCTCATCCCGCCGCATTAAAAAATTCGTAACTTTTTGTTTATGAATATTACCAAAATTTTCTTTCAGGAAAAGATACTTTAGACTTTATAGAATATTCCTTGAAAAAAATTTTTTCCTACCTACCTGAGAAGTTTGTTAAATTTTCAATTGTTTATTAAAAATTAATTTTATAACAACAATTGTAAACATTTTTATAAAATTTAAATTTCATCTTAAATAGAAGATAGTTTTGTACTTACCCTTAAAATTTCATCAACTTTCATTTAATATTTGCGGAGAAATTGAATTTTGAAAAAAAACGGCTTTAGACTTCATTTGTTAATAACTTTTAAAAATTTAAATTTTTCGAAAATTTTTTAGGACGTTGTTTTTTATCAATACATCTTCGTAATAAAATAATAAAATGATTGGAAAGTGCAATTTCATTTTTAGTGTGCCCAGTTGAGACAGCTTGACTCTATATCATTAATAATCTCAAAAAAGTTTCTTAACAAGATCTAATTTTGTTTCTAGTTTGTTAAGAGTTTCATGATATACTTTTTATAAATTTTTAAAATTCTAAGAATTCTTACATTGAATTATTTGAAAAATTTTAATTAAAAAAAAGTCAAATTTTATTTCTATTTTGATAAAATATTTGTCAGTATTTAAACTCTAAAAAGTTTTATATTGGTATTTTATTTTGTTTTGATTTTATTTCTGGTCATTGCAGATTACCACCAGATACTTCCTGTCATAGCCCGTCGACACCCATACGGATGATGGTCATAAAGAACCACACTGAGAAAAAACTTAGTTGGATTAAGTAAGGATTGATTAAATCAATCCCTTAGGTGCAGGCGGAGGATAAAATATTTTGTTAAATTAATATAAATATTTCAATTGCATTAAATAAATATTTTATATATTTAAATAAAAATGTATTTTATTAAATATCAAAAAAATTGATTTAATTGAATCCATTGATTATTTTTACAAAAAATTTCAGTAATTCAAATGCATATTTGTTTTTCTAATCAATTATTTCATTGCGATAATAATATATTTGATTGAATTGATTAAATATTTTATATTTTTAAATAAAAGTTTAAATTATTTAATGTCGCCAAAATTGATTTAAGAGGAGGCCGTATAGCTCTGTCCTTGTCCAATCTAAATTTTCGTTATTATTAATAAATTAAATATTATTATACAAAAGTAAAGATATAGCCCAATAGATTTCAGGACGAGCAAACGATCCTGTTCTATGAAAATTTTATATTTTTTCATAGAATAGGATCGTTTGCTCGTCCTGAAATCTATTGGTCTATACCATTACTTTTGTATAACAATATTTAATCTATTAATGATAACGAAAATTTAGATTAGACAAGGACAGAGCTATACGGCTGCCTCTTAATAAAGTGAATTCATTGTTTTTATAAAAGTAATCCAAATCCATATTTGTTTTTCTAATTAATTATTTTATTATATTAATATTATATTTAAATTAAATTGGTTCAATATTTTATATTTTCAAATAAAAGTTTAATTTCTTGAATATCGCAAAAATTGTCTTTACAAAAATCGTATTAACCTAAATAGACATTTTTTTCTAATCAATTATTTTATTACATTATTAATATTTTTAAATTAAATTAGTTCAATATTTTATATTTCTAAATAAAAATTTAATTTATGATATGTCGCAAAAATTGATTTGATAGATCGTAAATTTTCTTACAAGGAGAGAAAATGAGACATTCGCACGTTCATGTCATAAACACGTACATGCAGGCTTTTCATTTACTCTCTATGTAAGAAACAGTACTTTTCTTTATCCGTAATCGAAAGTACGCTAAATTTCGTATTAATTAATAATTAATTATTTTCTTGTTTATGTGCGAGCGTGTGTATTTTATTCTTGCCACCTAGCATTTGCTGTGTGAGCGAAGCGAGCGCAACTGGCTGGGGGCAGCAGAAATGAAAAATACACGTACAAGCCTAAATCTCGAGAGGAAAAAAAATTGAAGCGAGAAAAGAAGAGTGCGTGAGAGAAGGACCACATACACAAGCTTCTTTTATTCATGAGAGAGAGAAACACATGAAAAACACACGCAGAAGAAGCCTCTTTTATTCACGAGAGATTAGATTAGATATATGTTTATTGTATGTACATTATATTGTACAATTTTTATACAGTTATATACAAGTAATAATAAAATATAATATTGAGTAAAAGCAGTATTTAAAACAGAAACAGAAGAAAATAATAAAAACTTAATAATTTGAATTAAAGATTATAATTAAGTTACAGTTTATTTTTATTTTTATTGTGATGGCATAGGTCCATTTTCTAAGGAGAGGTAATGAGTAAATGCTGAAGATTTAAATGAATGAAGTGATGGTGAATTTCGAATTGACTCAAGGAGCTCATTCCATAGGAAGGATGAAGTGACCAAGAACGATCCATTGTAAAATTCAGTAGTTGCAGGTGGTACAGTCAATGGCCTCACAGCACCCCTCAATGTTCTAACAGATTGATTCCAAATAAATCTAGAATAAAGATAAGAAGGAACTTTAGTAGAGAACATCTTATAAAGAAAGGAGGATGCAAAATATTTTCTTCTACTGGAGGTAGATAACCAGCCCAATTTTGTACGATAAGCAGAAATATGCTCACGTCTGCCAACACCATAAACATAGCGAATACCAGAGTTGATGACTCTCTGAAGCCTCAAGTCAAGTTCAGCCGACAAATCAGAATAAACGAGGCAACAATAATCGATGAGCGGAAAAAGTAAAGTCTGTATCAGATGCTTACGAAGAGCAATGTTAGTACTCTTTCGAAAGTAGTTTAACCTGTAGAGCAAAGAAAAAGACTTATTACAAACCTGAGAGATGTGCTCCTTCCAATTCAGTTTACTGTCCAACCACACCCCCAAATTCCGAACAGAAGATTCAAACCTAACAGTAGTGCCATTAATTTGGACACCAGCAGCCTGTATAGTAGACAGCAAATTAATATAATAATAGGAGCCAATAATTATGGCCTTAGTTTTACCGACATTTAATTTAAGGCAATTTCTAGCAGCCCAATCAGAGATAGCAACAGCATGTGCACTCATAATAGAAGAGTAAACATCCAATTTATCCAAAGGAAAATGGACATATACCTGAAGATCATCAGCATATATAAGGTATTGAATATCTGGACCAAAATCAATAGCAACATCATTCACATATATAGAGAATAATAACGGCCCCAATACAGATCCTTGAGGAACTCCCATACTAAGAGAGAGGTAATTAGATACATTACCACCCTCGCCAATAACAGCCTGCTGACGACCCGCAAGATAAGAGGCAAACCATCTGATTACCGTGAGAGAGAGAGAGAGAGAGAGAGAGAGAGAGAGAGAGAGAGAGAGAGAGAGAGAGAGATTGATTGATTGATTGATTGATACTTTTATTTCAGGCCATGGGGTTCAACCCCGTATGGCCCATACGTAATTACAAATTATATACACAATATGTAACAGATTATAACATAAACATATTAGATATTTATTTTATGACTCGATATCAAGCAAAATAGAAATTATTTTATAATTAGATTACTATTTTAAGTAGACAATTATGTTTATCACATAAAGATGAAAGTAAAGTATTAAATTTGAAATAAAGGTCAACAATAAACCCATGCAACATTTTTACCATTATCACTTTCGTACCAGCGCAGAAAGCAACCATTAAGGACTACATTTTATAGCTATAGTAGAGCATAGCTTGAATACATAGACAACGCTCTTCAAGCATCCAACGTGCCATGCTACTCAGTGCGCTCATCATTAAGGAACTTGCTCATTAGTCTCGCTTTGACAACCCGGGTCAACCCAGCTCCAAAACCAGAAAATAGATTGCCATTATCTTACTATTATATAAAAGGACAGCGTTTGTTTGAATGTTCTCAATTATCTCAAAAACTACTGAACCGATCGTTTTCAAATTTTAAATTTGAATTCTTTATAATGTGGCGAGTGTCATATGCTATATAAATAATTACTTTTTTAATCAATAATTGCAATAAAATAATTATAGACCTAGATCTTAACGCGTAGGAAATAGGGACTACTTTTTTTCGGAGTTCTGCGGTCAACATGCTCTATCCTTGCTACTTTCCTTGGTTGCCCAATAGGTGGCGACCGATTTTGTCTTTCACTTTATTAAACAGGTGCGGTAGAAATATTTATACACCTTTCAACACAATAATAGTCCAGTCATTAGAGGCAAAAATAGGGTATAATCTGGAAATTCTTTCGGTTAGCACCGATTTTCATAAAACTTTAGGATGAAGCTTATATTACCCTACAGATCAAAAGTTATATATCGGCGAGGTGTGCTTTTTGCTTTAAAGGGGTAAAAACTACCCTCAAAGTTGAAAAATAGTAAAAATGCCGATTTACGCTTATAAATAATTAAAATAATCTTGGAATATCTAAAATAAGTATTATTTAATATTGTGGAACATAATTAATGATATTAAGCATTTTTACAACCCTTAAAAACTACCCCTTTGACTTAATAAAAAGAGCATATATAGTTTTTAACATTAAAAAATATTTTTATGATACAACTATAGAACAATATTAACGTTTTAAGTTTATGATATAATTTTTTATTTATTATATTATTTCAACCCTTAAAAACTACCCCTTATGATGAAAAATAGAAAAAAATAATTTTGAACATGTAAATTATTTTGTAATGACATAATTAGACATTTTTTCACAGTTTATAATGATTTTTATTTTATTGTAACATTTCAACCCTTAAAAACAACCCTTGATGATAAAATGTCAAAAAAACGAGTCTTTAGTACTTTTGATAATTTAATAACTTTTATTCTATTAATAATATATTTTTTATGTCTTATTATAGAATTTAAAATATATTTAAGTATCTTACATTTAAAACACACACACACACACACACACACACACACACACACACACACACACACACACACACACACACACGTGCGCACGCACGCACGCACACACACACAAAGACAGGTAAGAAAAAGAAGAGAAAAGGTATAAAACTCTTATTTGTATAGATGTATATATCGGACACGGCAGCTGTTTCAAATCGGCAAGCTACATAGTCTCATATCTTTTTTTTTTCTACCTGAGTTTATACTTATATGATATATATATATATATATATATATATATATATATATATATGTATGTGTGTGTCTCCACTTACAAAATATACATATAGGAACTGAAAAGAATAGAAACTATATACCGTACAGACTCAAAGAAGCTGTAATATGTTTATATGTATGTATCTAAAATACTCGAAAATAAACGAATTTATGCGCTCCGAAAATTTTACCGAAAAAGTACAATTGGTTTTTTTATGATAACTCCGCTAATTTTTAAGCTTTTTAATTGCTCCAAAATGGATTTTGTAGGTAATTGTATCATCTTCAAGTCATGTAAATATCAATTTTTAAAAAGTTTTATTTTTTGAGATTTTTTAGTTTGAAGGGCCAAAAATAGGTGGTACTTGGCTCTGATTACAGAATTCTAACACTAATATCTCAGTTGATTTTTATCGGACAAAAATAAAAAAAAAAGCAAAATATTCATGAAAAAAAAGCTATATTTTTTAACTGTAGTACTTTTTACGTACATCTGTTAATTATTGAGATATTTTAAAAAAAGGATAAATTTTTGAAAAATAAAAAAAATTTTTTTTATATCTAAACTTGATTTTTAAAAAAAATAAGTATCCTAAATTGCTGAAACTTCTAGAACACATAGTTGGTACCTAAATAAGATAAACCCTAAAAGGATTTCTTTATATTTCAAAACCTGTCTTAATGACAGTGGTTTTAATATTGAAATTTTATTGTCAAACTATATAAAATAATTTTATTTTCTATGTAACTTTTTTATTTTCTATACTATTGACTTGAAACAAAATTGATTTAAAAGGTAATCTCAATACCTTCGAAAAATATTCTATACATTTTTCTTAAAAAGTATGCCATTTTTCTGTTATTTAACGTTGAATATTGCTCGTAAAGTTTCAAGAGTAACAGTATTAATATTCAATAATTTATAATTCGTTATGTATTGTATATAAAATAATGAATAAAAATGAAATCGTTTTGTTTTTTTACAAGCTTTATTTTTGTTTCTTATGAGTTTTTTGATAAAATTAAAACTTTTCAAGTTATTTCATGAAAAACCGTCAGAAAACATGCTTTTTTACACTAAAAATCTATGTTTTCAATCACCTATAACTCGAAAAGTATTCATTTAACAAAAAAACTCATTAACAAAAACTTTTTGCTTTAAATTGATTTTTACATCGAATTATATGGTTTTTGTTTTTTTTTCTCACTGCCCCCGAAAAGGGGCGGCTCCCGCCCCTGGGCAAAAGCGCACATCGGCATTATATAACTTTTGTTTTTTGGACTATTCTTTACCTACTGACAAATTTTCATGTTAATCCATCCTAACCGACAAAATTTCAAGCTGAAATGCTTCAATGACTGGACTATAAATTTTTATTGCATATTCTCTAATCACAGAGTAATATTACCTCGGATTATTTAATGAAATATTTTCCTATTCCATAAGGCAGAATCAAAAATTAGACAATTTTTTTAACTTTAGACAAAATTTTATATCTTATTCAAGGAAATTTTTTATTCCTCAAATATTTATTGGCTCATACATGAGAATTTAACCCTTCATGGTTAATAAAAAAATTTTTAAAATAACAAATAATTATGTATGATTTGCGATTTTTTCTAAAAATCTTATTCCAAATATTAACAAAAAATATAAGATATTTGACCCGCTTTCAAATCACGTTAATTTTATTCAAAATACAATTTTTCATAGATTTTTCAAGAAATTTGATGTTTAGAAAACTTAACTATTTTTATACAAATAAATTTTTTTTCAACTTTTTTAATCATTAATAATATGAAAAAAAAAATTTTTTTTCATTTATTAACACAATCGCAAATAACGTTGATTTTATCATCCTGTAAGAGTACGATTTAATAAATAATAGTTTTTGAGATTCTATTTCTATACCTACCGACTTCTGCCCAACTATTGTGCGGGCGAAGCCGAGATGGGGGATGCTAGTTATTTATGAAGTTAGATGCTGAGGAGACAAAAGAATTTAACATCGCAGCAGTGCGTACAACCAGGCAAATGAGCAATCTCGCAGGAAGTCTATTTGATGACCTAACCTCTGTATCTATGTTTGCACGGAGGAACTTAGAAGCTAAATAAGGTGGATTTTGATAAGACACAATAGCATGAGCTAGTGCCATTTTGAAGTAGAGCCGCCTATTTTTAACCGATATCCAACCAAGTTCAAGGCGAAACGGAGTGACCCAAGAGAGATAGATAGATAGATATTTTTGTTTATTTTATGTACAGTATGTTGTACAATTTATATAATATAGTATAAACATTAGATTGTAATTTTATAAATAATAATGAGCAAAAATAAAAAGCTTTAAAACAGTGATAAAATTTTAAATACATTTAACAAAATTAATATAAAACATGATTTTAAAATTAGCGTAATGGCAGAGGTCCATCCTCTAAGGAAAGGTAGTATGCCAATGCAGATGATTTGAATGTGTGGAGCGATGGAGAGTTACGAATTGGATCAGGAAGTTCATTCCATAGGAATGATGAAGTGACTAAGAAAGATCCATTATAATATTCAGTGAGAGCCGGTGGAACAGTCAATGTCCTCACAGATTGGTTCCAATTATACCTAGAGTAAAGATAAGAAGGTGCTGTAGTCGAAAACATTTTGTAGAGGAAGGATGAGGTAAAATATTTCCTTCTACCAGAGGTAGATAACCAGCCAAGCCTAGAACGATAAGAGGAAACATGCTCACGTCTGCCAATACCATACACATAACGAATACCAGAGTTGATGATTCTCTGAAGCCTCAAATCAAGTTCAGCCGACAAATCACAATAAACGAGACAGCAGTAGTATTTGAGCGGAAAAAGCAAAGTTTGAATAAGATGTTTGCGTAATGCAATATTAGTGCTTTTTCTAAAGAAATTTAGCCTATAAAGCAATGAAAATGATTTATTACAAACCTGAGCAATGTGCTCCTTCCAATTCAGTTTACTGTCCAGCCAAACCCCCAAGTCACGAACCTTCGATTCAAACTTAATAATAGTACCATTCAGTGGGACACCAGTTGTTGGAACAGAAGACAACATATTAACATAATAATAAGAGCCAATAATTATGGCTTTAGTCTTACTGACATTTAACTCAAGGTGATTTTTAGTAGCCCAATTAGAAATAACATCAGCATGAGCGCTCATAATGGACGTGAAAAGGTCCAACTTATCAAGAGGAAAATGAACATATACCTGCAGATCATCAGCATATATTAGGTATTGTATGCCAGAATTGAAATCATTAGCAACATCATTTATATAAATAGAAAATAACAACGGCCCCAATACAGATCCTTGAGGAACTCCTGTGTTAAGAGTAAGATAATTAGATGTGTTACCATCCTCATCAATAACAGCCTGTCGTCGACCTGAGAGATATGAAGCAAACCATCTGATAACTGTGATAGAGACATCAAGTGAAGACATTTTTTTAAGAAGAATAGCATGGCTCACAGTATCAAATGCCTTACTGAAATCAAATAGTAAGAGCATGGTGACATAGCGTCTATCCATATTAAGCCTGATATCATCCGTTAACCTCAACAAGGCTGTCTGAGTACTATGCCCAGTCCTAAAACCAGCCTGCCGCGGATCCAACAGCTGTCAAGTAGCCAAGTATTCATACAATTGCTGATGAACAAGACGCTCATGTACCTTCGATAAAAATGACAATAAAGAAATAGGGCGAGTATCACTCATAGATTGTGGAGGAGAAACCTTATTGATAGTCTTAACTAGAGACATCTTCCAACATGCTGAAAAAAGACCCTCCCTTAGTGAATCATTGAAGATTCGACGTAAGAATTGTCCAATTACAGGGAACGCGGAATTTATAAATGATTAAGGAATGGCATCCGGACCTCTAGCCTGCGAAAAGAAACTGCGCACAGCCAGACCAACCTGAAACAAAGATACGTCAGAAAACTTAAACATCGGTTTATACGGTTCATCTTCAGTTAAAGAGTTCAAATAATCAGAGACTGATGTAACCGATTGATCAGATGCTACATTAGAGAAGTAACGATTAAGTTCGTCCACAGAGAAAGAGTGACGAGAAGTATTAGCACTAGAGCAAATACCGAGATTCCTCAGCTCCTTGCAGATTTGTTTAGAATCAGTGAGCCTAGAGAGTCTATCATGATAATAAAGGAGTTTGGAAGACTCAATGCTCTCATGGGCACGATCACGTGCAGCTCTATAGCTGAGTAAGTCGGAGTGAAGTCGTGAGCGTTTGTAGCGCCTATAAAGCCTATCTCTCTCGTGAACCAAGCCATGATGCTCTGCAGTAATCCATGGACGACGTTTTACACCCTGTCGAACCTTTTTCATGGGCACGAAAAGGGCAATAGCTTTATTTAAATGGCCATAAAGGCAATCAAGTCGAGTCTCAAGAGAGGAATCACCGCCACAGATAGAGCAATTCAGTGAGCTAAAATAGTCGAGCAATCTGGCATCATCAACATCCTTATAGTCTCGATAGGAGAAATCATTAAGTACAGGCTTAGAGAGAGAGGACTTAACAGTGGCTGCAATAAGATCATGCCCATCTATAAATGGTACATTGGTCTTCCAATAGTCAAGCAAAGAAATATTTGCATCTATGAGGCATAAATCAAGCCAAGTATCAGATGTGGCAGTATGATGGGTTGCACCGTAAGGCACAGAGAAGAGTGCATTTTCCCTAATTAGACCCTTCAGAAACACAGAGTCGTCAGAATCAACAGAAAGGTTAGTATTGAAATCGCCTAAGATGATTTTTGTACTATAGTTGTGCATATGAGATGTCAAATCTGGTATGAAATCAGTTCCACCTAGAAATGGTGCATGAGGTGGCCTGTAGACTACGCCAACAAAAATAGGAGAAACCACATCAGGAGATTTAAGCTCACAAAAAAGATATTCAGGTAAACCTGGCTTGCCACACCAGCTACCATTCGAAGAACACAGGCGTATGGAATCTAAAGAGCAATGAACATATAGAGCAACACCACCACCTCTAGTATTACGATCCTGCCTGAAAAGCACTTAGTCATCCAGAGCAATTAGAAAGTTACAGACAATCTGACCCAGTTTTGTCTCTGTCACAGCTATTATATGAAAATAGGAGCGAGAAGCCAAGAATAGTCTTACCATTTCAATATGGGCACGAATAGAGTTAGCATTAAAATGACAAACCCTAAGACCGTTATCAGTGGTGAAATGTTTTGTAATGGTAGATGAATAAGAATTGTTAGTAAATAATAGAGAGTTAGTCAGGATTGGAGAAGAGTATGGACTTACCATAGTATCGCTAATCAATCTGTCTTCTTGTTGTCGGATGATGTTATCCTTGCTAAAAAAGATTCAAGGTCAGCATCGGTAGCAATGCGTACAGGCACATTATCCTTCCTCCTTCTTGCGTATATCACGCCATTTCGTACGAATGTAATAAAGTTATACTTTACTTTATTTATTTATTTAGAGAGAGAGAGAGAGAGAGAGAGAGAGAGAGAAAAATTCATGCTAATAGAGCATTTAGTTTACGTATCCAAAGTTACTAACTAGGAGAGTATCAGACCTCCGGATCACGGATTTTGCTCTAACTTTAAGATAAGTTTTCAGATGTCAAAATATGGAAAAAACCAGAGTTATAGACCCCAACGCTTAATATTTCTCTAGTTGCAGTCAATTAAAGAAAATCACTAAAAAAGTTACTAGATTTTCAAACGCTTATAGTTCTTTAGCATTAACAGCTAGACGTTTTTAACTGTTTTTAAATGAAAGCTGAGCTCGAATCCTTTCGAAATAACACCTATAGCATATCAAAATATTATTTTTTCCCAAACTACAGTGTTATAAAAATTATACTATATTTTAGCATTTATTATTAATTAATGTTTTTACAAGAAAATTTAGGTCAAATTCTTATAACGCTGTAGCTTTGGGGAAAAATAATATTTTAATATGTTATAGGTGCTATTTCGAAAGGATTTGAGCTGAGCTTTCATTTAAAAACAGTTACAAACGTCTAGCTGTTAATGCTAAAGAACTATAAGCGTTTGAAAATCTAGTAACTTTTTTAGTGATTTTCTTTAATTGCCTGCAACTAGGGAAATATTAAGCGTTGGGGTCTACAACTTTGGTTTTTTTCATATTTTGACATCTAAAAACTTATCTCAAAGTTAGAGCAAAATCCGTGATCCGGAGGTCTGATACTCTCCTAGTAAGTAATATCCTATGCTTTCATAATTGCGCCATATACTCTTACGAGGTTTATACTATCCAAAAACTGTTTGTTTACATGCTTTGGTAACTCCTTACTCTAATATCCTTCGATAGCTGGCGCTGTATCCTTTCATGGGACGTGAAGGGAGTAAACGTTGCTTGTCCTTTATATTTTCTTTACTGCTAACTATGACATTCTTCCATTGCTTAAGTCACCTCCTCTTTTGGGTGGCGACGCGAGCAAACACGGCTGGTCTATATCCAAAATCATGTCGCAAATTTTGTTAACATATTTTCGTAGCGTGAATCTTTTTTTTCTTTTCTTTTCTTTTCTTTTTTTATGAAGGGAGATACATTATAAATATAATCTGTTAAACTTTGTAACTATCAATAATTAATTTTTAACTTAAATTTTAATTATTTTAAACAGCTGGGGGGCAGATGAGCATGTACGATTTTACGCCATGGACATTTCAAAGTAGCGTTGGTCTTGTGCGTAACGTTCGCGCTTTTCCTTTTGAGTACACAAGTCCAACTCTTGGTTAGAACCACTTTTTTTTAACTTTTTTTTTATTATTTTAATAGTTTTTATTACTTTTTTTATTTATATTTTTTATATTTTTAATTTTTTTATTAATTTCAAAATCTATTTTTTAACAAATTATTTAAAGTATGCTCGTTATTTTAATTAATATTTTTAAATAAATTATTTCATATACAAAATAATTTAAAATAATAATAAATAAATAATAGTGATGTTTACAATACTATAGTTCAATTTTGTCTTTATAAACATATACTAATACAAAAAATATATATTATAACATAAATAATAATACCTTAGTTTTATTTATTTATTGTAATTCATTGTAAATTTTATAAACTAAATTATAAATAAATTAAACTATACTATTATAAAATAAAAATCACTATTATTTATTTATCAATATTTGTAATTACTACCTATAAAGAATAATTTATTTTTAAAAAAGTTTCATTGAAAAAACGAGTGTACTTGTGAAAAATTAAATTTTAAAATTATTAATAAAATACAAAATCTAAAGAAAATAAATATAAAAAGGAATAAAAAATATTAAAACAATAAAAAAAAAATTAAAAAAAAGTGACCCTAGCCGAGAGTTGAACACGCGTACTCAAAAGGAAAAGCGCGAACGTCACGCACTAGACCAACGCTACTTCGAAACATCTCTGGCGTAAAATCGTACATGCTCATCTGCCCTCCAGCTGTTTAAAATAATTAAATTTTGAGTTAAAAATTAATTATTGATAGTTGCAAAGTTTAACAGATTACATTTATAATGTCTCTTCCCTCATAAAAAAAAAAAAAAAAAAAGATTCACGTAACGAAAATACGTTAACCCTTTCAGAACCAATGTACATTACAATGTACATTGACATTTTTTGTTTTTTTTGAAATTGTGCAAAAGTCGCTTCAAATTTTGTAAAAAAAATATGTGTATTAGATTGAAGTGGACTATTTCCGATCTCAAACTGAGGGCCTAAGTTATTATATCTTCGATAGAAACTGAGAAAACTTGAAAAAAAAAAAAAAAAAAAAAATTTTTTTATCGCAAAAATTGCTTAATAAATGAACACTTATCATCGCTAAATGATTATCAGAACTTTTCATGATGAAGTAATAATTCCGTTCTGAAAGGGTTAACGAAATTCGTGACATGATTTTGGATATAGACCAGCTGTGTTGGCTCGCGTCACCACCCAAAAGAGGAGGCGACTCAAGCAAATAAAAGATATGAGAGTGGGGAGTCATCGAAGTATACCATGCGAGTTATCAGTGAATGCCGTTCATGCTTTAGTTACTCTCCATACCATCTTTTTTAGTATAAGGTAATCCAATACTGATAGAGCTTTTCACGCCTGTCATATTTGTATTAATATTTTAAATGCTCGCGTAGATGGCAGTTCGCATGCTCTATCAGCATGAATTTTCTCTCAGTGTAGATAAGCAAATTTATTATATGTACATTAAGTTGTACAATTAAATACAGTAATGCATTAGAATTAATAAAAATAATGTCAAGCACAATAATAATAATAAATAGTAAAAAAAAACAGTAATCAAACAAATATAACAATAAAATAAACTCTACAGCAATAAAATTAATACAATATAAAACAGTTTTATAAGTTAGAATGAAGCAGAGGTCCATTCTCCAAGGCAAGGTAGTGTGCGAATGAGGACGTCATGAGCGAGGATGAGTTGCGTAAAGTCACAGGAAGATCATTCCATAGCCGCGAGGAAGTGACCAGGAACGATCGTAGGCGATACTCAGTGAATGAGAAAGGAATGGTCAAAGGTTTCACATGACCCTCAAAGGACCTCACCGGCCAGCTCCACTGATACATAGAATACAAATGAGATGGAGTACAAGAGAAGAACATCTCATACAGAAATGTAGAAGTAAAATAGTTTCTTCTACCCGCAGTGGATAATTAGCCTAATGATAACCTGTAAGCAGAGATGGCTCACGCCTACTAAATCGTGGCCGTCAATGAATGGTATATCAGTCTTCCAGAAGTCAAGTACAATGTCGTTGGCATCGACAAGACACAAATCAAGCCAGGTGTCAGAAGAATAAGTATGATGAGTTGTGCCATAAGGAACCAAGAAAAGTGCATTCTCAGTAATCAGACCTTTAAGAAACTTCATCAAGAAACTTCATCAAGAAAGAGTCATCAGAATCAACGCACAAGTTAGTGTGAAATCATCAAGGATAATCTTTGAATTGTGCATATACGATGTTAAATCAGGTACGAAATCTGTGTTGGCCTAGAAGGGAGCATGTGGCGGCCTGTAGACTACACCAACAAAGATAGATGAAGCAAAGTTCCGAGAATTAGCCTCACAAAACAGATATTCGGGAAGATCAGGCTTACCACTCCATTTACCAGAAGAAAAACAAAGGCGCCGCGAAGTAATAGAGTTGTGGATATATAAAGCAACACCACCGTCTCTTGTGTTATGATCCTGCCTGTGAAGAAAGTAGTCATCAAGCTCTATCAGAGAGTCACCAACAATCTGGCCCAGCTTGGTCTCAGTTACAGCTATAATATGGAAGTAAGGGCGAGAAGCCAGAAAGAGTCTTATCATCTCAATGTGTGCTCTTATAGAGTTAGCATTGAAATGACAAACTCTAAGACCATCCCTTGCAGTGAAATGATTATTAATGAGTGATGAAGCAGGGTTATTAGTAGAGAGTGATGTATTAGAGAGGAGTGGAGGAGAGAGTGGACTTACCCCAGTACTAGAAGCTACGGTGCTGGACTGACGCCGACCAGCATCACCTTGCTTGGTTAGAAAAGCATCTAGGTCTTCGACAGAAGCAACTTGCATAGAAGCATCCTTATTCTTCCTTCTCACAAAAATTCTTCCATTCTTTACGAATAAAAGAAAATTTAGTTTCTTGTCCTTCGTTTTTGTTAGCACTTTCAACTTCAGTTGATGCAGTGAGGGAGGAAGGAATTCGTTGATGTTGATTAACGAAGGCAAAAGAGCAGTAACGCATTTAGCTCCAGAAAGAAGATTCTCATCAACCTGAGAAGTATAAAGTCTCCTAGCCTTAATCTTAGCAGCTATAACCCCACGTGCAAGTGCAGGACTCTTCATTGTTACAAGCAGTGGCACACTGCTTGTAACAATTGAAGCGGCTTGAAAAGCGGCGATCACGCTGCCGTGTTGATGGGGACATCACTTCAGATGATGTACCAGCATGAATAATAGCAGTAGTAGAAGAAGTTGAGGTGAGAAAGTCAGAAACCGATCGTCTTAGTGGCCGAACAGAATCTATATCCTCAATTGAGAAACAAGCATCCAAAGTAGAAAAGATAGCAGATACACCTGCCTTAAGATTAAAAAATTCCGATGGCACAAGACCACCCAGTACCAAGTCAGAAGCCCTTTCAATACGAAGCTGCTGTGCTTTCAAAGCATCACATCGCTGTGAAAGAGTTCTAAGATGATCCATATCAATAGCATAGTCTGTTCCAGATATTGTTGTATTGGTAGTAATAGCAAGCACACTCTCAACTCTTGCCTTCAGCTCTTCATGTTCACGACAGACCTGGTCAAGTCTAGTTTCATTCTCAGTAATTCGCTTGTCAAATGCAGTAGAAAGTGCACTAACTCTCGACTCAAGAACAGAAAATTTATGAGATAGCACAGTAAGCAGACTGCTCACATTTGAAACAGAGGATTCCATTGAGTTCAATTTATCCAGCTTACCCATCTTCTCAAGTATCGTAGTAAAAATATTATTGAATTGCTGCATATCCATTTAAATAAATAGAATAAATTATCAAAATTCAAGAAATCCAGGAAAACAAAATTGTAGTGCTCAAAGAAACAGTAGTGATGTAGTATTAAATATGCTAGTGGAGTAGCAGCATAACATGTATGCTATGAAGTTTTTGGTCCGTCAATAACTTAGTGAATAGTTTCCAGTAAGTGGAGAAACAGCATAATAATACAGATCTGAATTTCACGTAGTTAATAACTTATAATAATGACAAGTGGAAAAGTACCTTAAATATGAGACTCCACAGTCATTTACCAATCAAGTTACAAATTTAGTATTCAAGGCAACTAAGAGATGGAGCCACTGATATCAAAATTGTGCATGTATTGAATGTGCATGTATGATTCGAAGCAAGCCGGCACCAAGTAATTTATAGGTTAGGATACAATAAACACAAACAATGGCATTTAATGCAATTAAAACACTATGACCACACAGAGACACTGACCACACTCCACAGAGCACAAAGCCGAGCAGCAAATCCCAATAAAAAAGATTGAACAGCAACAGCAGCAAATAAAAAATAGTAGTGTGACTATCCATGGTTCAGAATCAGAAAATTGCCCAGAGTCCAAGAAATGCAGTTGCAATTTGCAAGAAAAATATAGCCAAGGCTTCAGGACTCCCAGGGGTCGACTTTCTGGAAAAAATTTTCACTCAGCAGAGTGATAAAAAGAGGAAAAAAAGCAAGAGCAGAAAAAAGCGTGTGTGTTGCTACTTACGCAAAGAGCAAGAGGAGAGAGAGAGAGAGAGAGAGAAACACATAAAAAACACACAAATTAGAAAAACACGCACAAGCCTCTTTTTATCTTTCATACACTATTCATAAGTTAAAATGAGTAAAAAGAGTGTACACTTTTTATAAGACTACACTATTTATAAGATAAGATTTAAAAGTTTTTATTATCATATTTTATTAGAATCAATTCGTTCAAATTTATAAACACAACGTATATAGTGTCGTCCGTCTTTTTTTTTGTTATGAGAGAGACAAAGACAGAATACAATGGTTGAGTTCATAAATACGAGCCTACGTCTTTTAGCAACAGTTTGGGTTAGGTCAAGTTTATGTTTCTTCTCGAGAGATATTTTCACGTAAGGCACGGAAGGCGCCGACAAGAGGCGCGTGAGTTGTTTCAACTGTTGCTAAAAGTGTTACTTCTTCTAGTATAAATGAACAGCAGAACTGCATGGTTTCACCTAAGAGATAGAGAAAAATAATTTATCGTTTTTACAAAAAATTTCATTAATCTAAAGACACATCTGTTTTTCTAATCAATTATTTTATTGCGATAATAATATATTTTATTGAATTAATTAAATATTTTATAGTCTTAAGAGGAGGTCACGTATCTCTGTCCTTTTCTAATCAAAGAATTGATGTTTTGCAAAAACTAATAACTTCAGCAAAAAATAAAGAGAAAGTCGCATCTCGTCTCAAAAAAAGCAAATTTTTCTTTGATAAGAAAGAATTAATTTTATTGATTCGTTTTCAAGAAAACCTTGAAAAACCGAATTGTTTACCCTAACCTTTATGTTTTAAGTTTTTCAAAGTTTTCTTGTAAACAAAGCGACAAAAGTAATTCTTCCTCATCAATAAAATATTCCTTTTTTGTATACAAGATGCGGTTTTGTCTTTATTCTTTACTAAAATTATTAGTTCGTGTAAAAAAATAGATTCTTTGATTAGAAAAGGACAGATATACTCGACCTCCTCATGAGAGGATATCGTAGTTATCCTCTCCTAATAATATTTTTATTCAAAGTTTATGAGTAAACGGTGCGTCAAATCATATCCTTTCACTATAGAAAGAAAATTTATAAGATTAATCCTGAGTGCGGACAACTCAAGAAATCTATTAAAATACTACACATAAAAAGTTATGAACAAATTTTCATTGTATAGTATTTTGAGGTTAGGTTTATCGAGCTTGATATTTAATTTTCATTCAAAGCTCATGAAAAAATAACAAGTTTCAGTGATTTTTTTTTTAACAAAAATGATTGAATTAATATAGCTTTAACGCGGATAAGTCATTATATTTGTCTAAATAGTCAATTTAAAGAGATACCAATGAGATAAAAAAAGCAAATTAAAATGTAACTAATCAAACATCGCAAAAATTAATTTAATAAAATTAATCGCATTAAAAGTATATTTAATTAAATCAATTATGTATTTTATATTCCGCACTTAAAATCAAATTTATTTAATATCGTAAATATTGATTTAATAAAATTAATTCATTGTTTTTATACAATATTTAAGTAATATAAACAAAATTTATTCTTCTAATTAATAATTTCATCACATTAATTTTAATTTGAACATCAAAAATATTTTTTTGAATGTATGAATTACTTTTTTAAAGTAATAAAATATTTTGTATTACTAATTAATTAAAACAATAGCCTATTTGAATAAAAATCCATCCCATAAAAATGAAGTCTATTGAAACATTAAGTTTTATCAATCAAAACAAATATTACTTGCCATTGATAAATTATTTGCTCATATCAAATAAATTATTTGGTTTCACAAATAAAATATTTCTTTGAAGTAAAGGAATATTTAATTAATTTGATTTATAGATTTTTCAATAGGACAAATAATGTTGTTAATCAACAGTATTGTCCTATTGAATGCTTTTAGTGGATTTATATTTATTTGTAAAAAATAACAACTATTAACATTTTAACTTTAGTACGCCTTTATACAGTGATTGCACACGCAGTAAATCTAACATGAATTTCGCTCGCATTACATTTCACATATTATCTTGGATTTTTAACTTCCTTATATATCAACTTATTAGCCCTCTTACCACTTGCGAGGTCGAAATAAGATTAAAATTAACGATGCCACCAAGCGTTAATATCATGAAACCATCGAACTAAATGATTTTGTTAAAACAATAAATGTTTCTTTTAGATCAAATATGTTTGGATAAAATAAATTATGTAATTGAATCAAAAAGTGGATTTATTTGACCTTAACAAGTATTAAATCAGATTTCTCTGTAATTCTTATTAACTTGAGTACATGTTTTGCACACTTACACACGTTTTACATGTTTTATTCACTCAGCGAAACATGTATTTATAACATGAGTTTCTTTAATATAAGTAAAAAGGATGATAACTGATTTAACTAAATATTTTCCTACAACATTAAATATTAAGTTTAACATTTTATTCGATTTAGTAAGTATGATATTAAATAATAAAAGATTGTTTCGACATTTTCATTTTTCAATTCAATGAAATAAAAGATTGAGTTGAACATATCTTTCTTGATTTAAAATAAATTTTGTATTCACTTTTTTCTAAATTAATTGAAATCGATTTTTTTGTTTGAGCACCCTGTTTTGTTAAATAAATCATAACTAATATTGAAATTCTAAAGGGTCGATATTTATTTTGAATAATAAACAAGTAGTTTTTCTTCATATCTTGGTCGGAAATTCGAGATACTGCTTGGTCAACATGCAAAGAAACTCAGAATTTCTGCTTGGTGAGGTGATATCTATCGCAACCCCTTACAGAAAAAAACTATAATCAATGACCGTAGTGAACTATAGTCTAGGATTGTAGTGATACTATATTCATGTATTATAATACATTATATTTGTTCGAACGCTGATAGAGACGCGCGGCGCGAGTTTTGGCGGGAAGCAGCGGATGATGGCGTTGAGTCAAGGAGTGGGAAGAGGGAGAGGAGAGGGGTGCCAAGCCTCCGAAGTGGACGAACCGGCGGTCTCCATGGGTAGTATGCTTCCGGAGATCCTTGAAGAAGGATGTGCCCCGTAGTGCGTGAATCCTTTCTCTTTCTAATTAAGTGAGCCTTTTTCTTTGTGTTGTTAGTGTTCCAGTTTTTTCGTTCAGTTGCTTATAATCGCGGCTTTACTTTGTTATAATCTTTCAATAAAGTTTCATGGTTCTAAACTCCACGAGTCATTTTTTGTTTCTGATTGAGTCGATTGAAGACTTAACATTTTCTGGTCCTTCGAGCCGGATCGTGGATGAATTTGTGACGCGTGCTTTTTTCTTTTATCTTTTTCTAATTGATTTTTTTTCTTTCTTTCTCTTTTGCGATTTGTGTTAACGAACGAGGGTGGTGTGCACACCAAGGAAGACGCCCAGTGCGCGTGTCTTCCTGTATATTCTCAAATCAGGAGAAAATCATAGAGAAAGCTGAAGGGAAGGCACCCAGCGCGCGTGTCTTCCGTTATATTCTCAAATCAAGAGAAATCAGAGGGGAGACTACAGAGAGAGCACCCGGTGCGCGTGTCTTTCTCCTCCCGATATCTTGGCAACCACGAGGCAGTGTGATAAAAACAGAAAATGCCTGGTGCGCGTGTTTTCTGACAACTGCCCCGTGTAAGAAAAAGAGAAAAAAACCCGAGCTATAGCTCGGTACTTACTTGAGCGAACCTAAGTCTCCAAGAAGATTCCACGCTACGCTCAAGGCGGGCGGCACTAGGTTGTCCCAGTTTTTCTTGCTCATTCGGGTTCTCAAAGATCAATTAACATCACGATGAACAGATTGGAACGCCTCGAGACTACAGCAGTACGGATTACAAACTTCCGGACGGACCACCTTCGAGATGACAACCCACTCACCCCCGGACTTATTCAGGCACACATCGAGACCCTCAAACAACTGTGGTATCGCTTTCTAAAGGACTATGATAAGCTGCTAAAACGCACTGAATTCCTGCGAACTGACTTCTTCACAAGGGATTGCTACGGCACAACGCTATCGGAATATAACAAGCTTCTCGGGCACCTGTATAATCTACAGAATAGCAACTCGGTGGCTACAGTCTCCAATCCATCAGAGAGGCTGGGAGGAGCTCGCGGCCACTTACCGAAGATCAACCTTCCTATCTTCAATGGAGACCAGAGTGAGTGGGAATCTTTCCGGGACTTATTTCTGTCTCTCGTGGACAGGGAGCGGTCCTTGTCAGATGTGGAAAGACTACATTACCTGAGAACAGCGGTTACTGGGGCAGCCCACGCAGCGATTGTACACCTGCCCACCGTCGGTGCGAACTACGCCGTTGCATGGCAAACTTTGTTGAAGCGTTACGACAATGCACGACTGATCGTGACACGGTATCTGAATGACCTCCTCTCAATACAGCCCCTAGAAAAGGAGGAATCAAGTCAACTCCAAACCATTTTGGACATCATAAGCTCAAGGAGATCTTCCCTTCAGACAATCGGCCGGCCGGTACAACACTGGGACGACATTTTCGTTTTTGTTAGTGTCAGAGCTTTAGATCCAGTCACCAGAAAGGATTGGGAAACTACATTGGGAAACAACGATTCCCTACCGACCTATGATCAGTTGGTGGAATTTCTGCAGGCTCGGGTACGAGCATTAAAGCACAACGAAATGGCCGGTAAAGTCAACCAGCCAACTATGGCGAGATCCAATTCGCGAGGACGCAATCCATCAGCATCGCTAAGACCCAAGACTCAATCATTCTCAACCTTGATACGCGAGGACGCCTGCCCTTTGTGCCAAGCAACGCACAACTTGGGACGATGCCCTGATTACATGAAGGAATCTGTGGAACAGCGTCGCAACACTGCTTATCGCCTGAGACTCTGTCTAAACTGCCTCCGACCCGGACATCGATACCTCGATTGTCCGTCGAAAAGATCCTGTCTACATTGTGAGAAGCGCCATCACACCGCCCTTCACGATTCACCACGGTTCAGCAAAAGGAAAACCCCAACTCGGGCCTCGACGGACAACGCCAAGCGGATCTGTCTCAGTACGGGAACCAGCGGAGAACCCCCGGATCCTGTTGCGGCTGACTGACTAATCCTCCTTCCCACCGCCAGAATCTCACTGTTGCCTCCTGACGGGCGACCAGTGACAGTGCGAGCCCTTTTCGATCAGGGGTCAGAGGCTTCGTTCATCGAGGCGGGTGTGGCACAAAGAGCAGGTTTAAGTTTCCTGGACGTCAACGTCGCTGTTAACACCATAGGAGGATATCAAACCAACAAGATTTATCGCAGAACCAGGGTCACTATAACAACCGTGCAGGGACCGCTTGAGGTATCCGCGTACATCATGCCTCATCTTGGAATTGAAACACCCAGAGCCAGTCTGCGACCCCGGACCTGGCCCCATTTACCGCAAACAGATTTAGCCGACCCAACCTATTCAATACGAGCTAAAGTAGAAATGCTCATTGGAGCCGATGCCTACAGCTCCCTGATTCAACGTGAAATCAAATTGGGCCCAGTCGGAGCGCCTATCGCACAGAAGACCTCAGTAGGATGGATTATCTCAGGGCCAACTTCAAATGTGAACGATCCAAATGTCTCGGTTCATGCCCTCAATGCTCACGCGATGGGACTGGATACGACGGATCAGCTGCTACGCAAATTCTGGGAACTCGAGGAGATTCAAGAATTTCCAGTCCCTTCCCAGGAGGATCTGGAGTGTGAAAGACTCTTTCAGGAGGGTCACACGAGGGGTAGCACTGGGAGGTACTCAGTTCGCTTACCTATCAGGCCCACGAGGCTCGGCCAAATTGGCAGTACTATCCAGGCAGCCCGAAATCGGATGGAACAGATTCGCAGAAAGATGTCAAGGGATCCGTCGTTTTGTCAACAATACGAATCCTTCATGAGGGATTACGAGGAAAGTGGACATATGCGAAGGATAAAGGACCCTCTCACTCCTCATTCTGGGGACCATGTAGTCTACTTGCCCCACCACGGAGTCTGGCAGAGATCTGACGCCGGCAAGAAAATCCGAGTTGTTTTTGACGCATCATGTCCTTCGTCTTCGGGCGTATCCCTCAATGATGCGCTTTTTACCGGTCCCCCCCTTCAAAGAGATCTGGCGACCATTCTCCTACAATGGAGATTCCATAAGATCGTCTTCTGTTGTGACATAGCTCAGATGTATCGCCAAATTCGTGTGGAGGAACAAGATACAGATCTGCAGAGGATCCTCTGGCAACCTGCGGATGGACCTGACAAACAGTACCAGCTTCTTACCGTCACCTATGGGTTATCGTGCGCTCCCTTCTTGGCCTTGCGTACGTTGAAACAACTGGCACAAGACGAAGCTGAAAGGTACCCACGGGCGACCAAAATCTTGATGCGGGACGCCTATGTGGATGACATTGTCACCGGCAGTGATAGTGTCTCATCAGCTCTCTCACTCCGGGACGAACTCATTCCTCTCCTGAGGTCTGGTGGCTTCCAATTGCGAAAATGGATTTCCAACGACCCGGCGTTATTGGAAGGACTCTCAGAAAAGGACCGTCTGAGACCATCGCTGAAGGATTTCAGCAGTTCGGATCCCGCTCGAGCCCTGGGACTTTTCTGGAATCCAACCCAGGATGAAATAAGGTTTACCTCATCCTTTCCAGTCCCCGTCCAATCAGGCACAAAACGTGGAGTTCTTTCCACCATAGCCAGACTTTACGACCCGTTGGGATGGATCGGGCCGTATATTATTCAAGCAAAGATCATGCTTCAGGAGCTGTGGAAGCGAAAAATCGAGTAAGACGACCAATTGCCAGAGGATCTCTCACTGCGATGGACGAATTTTACAAAGGACTCCAAACATCTCTCAGAGGTCCACCTCCCAAGGTGGCTCGGAACCGGCCCCAACTCAGTGATAGAGCTCCACGGTTTCGCGGACGCAAGCCAGTCTGCGTATGCAGCCGTAGTATATGTAAAAATCATCGAAACCACCGGCCAGCCATACTGCCGGTTGTTGACGTGTAAGACCCGGATTGCTCCAGTGAAATCCATCTCAATCCCCAGATTGGAGCTCTGCGCCGCGGTTCTGTTGTCCCGCCTGTTGAAGAAAATATCAGACGGCATTCCGTTGCCGATCAAGGAGTGGCACGCGTGGTCGGACTCAAAGATCGTGCTTTCATGGCTGGCATCGGATCCATCCAGGTGGACAGTGTTCGTCGCGAATCGGGTATCGGAGGTTCAATCCACGCATCCTAGTCTTCTTTGGCACTTTGTGCCATCTGCAGATAACCCAGCAGATCTCGCTTCAAGGGGCATGCGACTCCAAGATCTCATCGCATCTAAGATGTGGCATCAAGGACCCGCTTGGCTATCCAGACCAGCCTCTGAGTGGCCGTCTACTGATCCCTTCACCTTTGACCATGGAACGGTGCGCGAGGAAATCAAGAAAATCTCGTGCCATCCAGTTCTGATACAAAATGATCATATAAATCGCTTCTCTTGTCTAACTCGCCTCCTTCGAGTGACGGCACGCTGCCTGCGAATTCTGGAGCTTCGTTCGGCCGAAAGATCAGGAAACCTCGATCGACCACTGAGCGCAGCCGAAATGAACGACGCATTCTTGAGATGCATCCGCATCTCCCAAAATCATTACTTTCCAGAGGAAATCGCGCAACTGCTCAGGGAGAACCTTTGAAAAGGGCAAGCCGGCTCATTTCATTGTCCCCTTTCCTTGATAGAAACAACGTGCTCAGAGTAGGAGGCAGACTCCAATCATCTGCCTTACCCTTTTCGGAACGCCACCCAGCCATCATCCCCAAGGAGTGCCATTTGTCTCACCTTCTAGTGGACTGGGCTCACAAGACAGCCCTGCACGGGGGAGCCACGCTGACATACTCGACTGTAGTCAAACGGGCATGGATTATCGGAGGAAGACAAAAGGTTCGAGATATAATCAGGCGCTGTGGAATCTGCATTCGTACGAGAGCACGGACGTCGAATCAACTGATGGGAGCATTACCAGCCCAACGAGTGCAAGCGTCTCGACCATTCTCCAGAGTAGGTCTAGACTACGCAGGACCCATCTGGACCAAAGTTTCCAGCAGCAGAGGTCGGAAATCCTCAAAAGGTTACATAGCCGTCTTTGTTTGCCTCTGCACCAAGGCGGTGCACTTAGAGATGGTGAGTGACCTAACGACCAAGACCTTTCTGGCTGCCTTTCGAAGATTCTCTAGCCGTCGAGGAGTACCCACGGGTATATGGAGTGACAACGCAACTACATTCCATGGAGCGAATGCAGAATTGCGATCCATGTTCTGCGAAGCCTCAATCGAGTGGGACGTCGTCAGAAACATCCTAGCCAATCAAAGCATCGACTGGTCCTTCATTCCACCATCAGCTCCTCACTTCGGAGGCCTCTGGGAGGCCGCAGTGAAGTCGGCAAAATCCCACCTGAAGAGAGTCATCGGGCAGCAAATCCTTACCTACGAGGAAATGAGCACCTTGCTAAGCCAGATTGAGTTTTGCATGAACTTGCGCCCTCTGATTCCTCCCGCTGGAGAAGTTGAAGACGTCGAGCTCCTGACACCGTGGCATCTTTCAACTGGATTCGCTCCACAACAGATCTCTGAGCCTCAACAAACCGTACCAAACCTCAATCATCTCACCCACTGGAGATTGGTCCAAGCGCTGCGTGATCATTTCTGGAAATCTCGCGACTATCTTCACACGCTCCAACAACGAAATAAATGGAGAGTCGCGGCTCCAAACGTGCAGGTCAACGACCTCGTACTGATCCTCGATCCTTCCCTGCTCCGGCACGGCAGATGGCCTCTTGGACGAGTAACTTCAACTCACCCTGGTCCTGATGGATTGGTGCGGGTCGTCACGCTCAGGACAGCATCCGGGATCTACACTCGTCCAATCACGAAGCTTTGTAGATTCTTACCAGGACTACAATCTTGACTCATCTTGGAATTCGAATCTCTAGCCCAGATTTTCGCTCAGGTAAGCGAAGGCGGGCGGGATGTTCGAACGCTGATAGAGACGCGCGGCGCGAGTTTTGGCGGGAAGCAGCGGATGATGGCGTTGAGTCAAGGAGTGGGAATAGGGAGAGGAGAGGGGTGCCAAAACTCCGAAGTGGACGAACCGGCGGTCTCCATAGGTAGTATGCTTCCGGAGATCCTTGAAGAAGGATGTGCCCCGTAGTGCGTGAATCCTTTCTCTTTCTAATTAAGTGAGCCTTTTTCTTTGTGTTGTTAGTGTTCCAGTTTTTTCGTTCAGTTGCTTATGATCGCGGCTTTACTTTGTTATAATCTTTCAATAAAGTTTCATGGTTCTAAACTCCACGAGTCATTTTTTGTTTCTGATTGAGTCGATTGAAGACTTAACAATATTAATAAAGTATAGTTTCTTATATTATTTTCGCGCTACTATAATCGGAGAATATATTAATCATAATATTTACATACTATAGGTCTATGGTTGGTTGTCTTATAGTGCACTGATATGTTTATAGTTTATAGACTCATCTTTTATAGGTTTATGGTTTATAAGTTTATGGGTTTATGGTTTATGGTTTATGGTTTATGGTTTATAAGTTTATGGGTTTATGGTTTATGGTTTATGGTTTATAAGTTTATGGGTTTATGGTTTATGGTTTATGGTTTATGGTTTATAAGTTTATGGTTTATAAGTTTATAAGTTTATGGTTTATAAGTTTATAGTTTATGGGTTATAAGTTTATGGTTTATGGGTTTATTGTTTATAAGTTTATGGTTTATAAGTTTAAGGGTTTATGGTTTATGGTTTATGAGTTTATGGTTTATAAGTTTATGGTTTATAAGTTTATGGTTTAGAAGTTTATGGTTTAGAAGTTTATGGTTTATAAGTTTATAGTTTATGGGTTATAGGTTTATGGTTTATGGGTTTATGGGTTTATGGTTCATGGTATTATGGTTTATGGATTTATGGTTTATAGGTTTATGGTTTATTGGATTATGGGTTTACGGGTTTATCGGTTTATTGTTTATGGTTTATGGGTTTATGGTTTATGGGTTTATGGGTTTATGGTTTATGGGTTTATGGTTTATGGGTTTATGGTTTATGGGTTTATGGTTTATGGGTTTATGGTTTATGGATTATGGTTTATGGGTTTATGATTTATGGGTTTATGATTTATAGGTTTATGGTTTATGGGTCAATGGTTTATGGTTTTATGGTTTATGGGTTTATGGTTTATGAGTTTATAGTTTATAGGTTTATGGTTCATGGGTTTATAGTTTATGGGTTCATGGTTTATTGTTTATGATTTATGGATTAATAGCTTATGAGTTTACGGTTAATGGGTTCATGGTTTGTGGGTTTATAGTTTATAGGTTTATGGTTTATAATTTATGGGTTTATGATTAATGGGTTTATAGTTTATGGTTTACGAATTTATAGTTTATGGGCTTATGATTAAGGGGTTGATTGTTTATGCGTTTATGCTTTAGGGTTTTATGGGTTTATGGTTCATGTGTTTATGGTTTATGGGTTTTTGGTTTATGGAATTATGGTTTATGGTTTATCGATTTATGGTTTATGGGTTTATGATTTATAAGTTTATGAATTATTGTTAATGGTTTTATGGGTTAATCGATTATGGTTTATGGGTTGATGATTTATGTGCTGATGTTTTGTGAGTTGACGATTTAGATGTTTATGGTTTATGGGCTTATGGTTAAGGGCTTAACAAGGTTCATGGCGTATGATGTTATGATTCATATGCCTATAGATTATAAGCTCTAACATTATGTGTTTATAATGTATGGGTTTTGGGTTGAAAATTTTATGTCTTTTGAATCCATGGTTATTAGGTTTATAGTTTATGGGTTCGTGGCTTATGCTTTATGGGTTTATATTTCATGGGCTTATGGTTTATACATTGTTAGTTTATGGTTTGCTAGTTGTTGAGTTTCCAGGTTATGGGTTTTCGGTTTATGGTTTTATGGTGTAAGGGTTCATGATTTATCAGTGTATTGTTTATGGGCTTATGATTCATAAGTTTATGTATCTATAGAATTATGGGTTTATTGTTGAAGGTTTCTGAATTTATGGTTTATAAATATACGGTTTAGTGGTTTATGGTTTTAAAGTTTATAGGTTAATAGATTTATAGTTGAAAAACCATAAACCCATGAACCATAAAATTCTACACTCATAAACTATAAATCATGAACTCATAAACCATAACCCATGAATCATAAACCATGAATCTATAAATCATGACCCATGAATTAACAAACTATAAATACATAAACTATAAACTATAAACCGTAAACCCATGGACCATGAACCATCAACCATAAACCTATAAACTATGAAACCATATTCCCTGAACCCATAAACCATAAACCTATGAACTATAAACCTTTAAATCAGAAGCTTATAAACTATGAACCCAAGAAGTATAATCCATAGACCATGAACCATGAACCCATAAACCATAGGGCCACAAACCATAAACCCATAAACCATAAACTCATAAACCCATAAGCCAAAACCCATAAACCATAAACCCGTTAACTATAAACCCGTAAACCATTAACCCATTAAAGATAAGCTCATGAACCATAAACTCATAAACAATTGACCCCTAAATCATAAACCATAAACCTATGCATAATAAAAACATACACCGTTAACCCATAATAAACTTATAAACTATAAACGCATAAACCAATAGACCATAAACCCATAAACGCACAAACTATAAATCTATAAATTATAAACCATAAACCATAAACCTATAGACCATAAACTAATAATCCATAACACATTAACCATAAACCTATAAATATAAACCATAAACCTATAAACCATAAACCTATAAACCATGAACCTATAAACCATAAACCTATAAACTCTAAACCTATGAACCATGAATCCGTTAATCTAAACCTTATAAACCATTAACTTATACACTATAAACCATATACTATGAACCCATGAACCATAAACCATAAACACTCAAACCCATAAACCCTAAACCCGTAATCCATAAGACTATAAACCATAAACCCATAAATCATTAACCCGTAGACCATAAAAACATAAACCCATAAACCATGATCCCAAAAACCATGATCCCATTAACGATAAGCCTATAAACCATAAACTCTTGACGATAAATCCATATATCATAAACTATAAACCCATGAATAATAAACACGTACACCGTTAACTAATAACCTAAAAACTTATTAACCATAAACGCACATACCAATAAACACTAAATTAATAAAACCACAAACCATGAACCCATAAACGATAAACCATAAATGATGAACCAATAGACAATAAACCCATAATCCATAAGCTCATAAACCGTTAACCTATAAAAATAAGCTATTAAGTAAAAACATAAATACATTAATCATGAGCTTATGAACCATTAACTCACAAACTATAAACCATATACCATTGACCCATAAACCATAAACAATAAACCCATAAATCATATACCATGAATCGATGAAATATAAACACATACACTATTAACCCATGAACTGTGAACTTATAAACTATCCACCCATAAACCATAAACCCAGAAACCCATAAACCATAAACCCATAGACCCATAAACCATAAACCTATGATCCATAAACTATGAACCAGAAAACCATATACCCATAAACAATAAACGCATTAAATCATAAACCCATAAACCATGAACCTATAAACGATAAACCCATGAACCTATCAACCCATAAATCATAAACCCATGAACTATAAATTCATAAACCATAAAATATAAACCCATAAATCATAAACCCATAGACCATAAACCCATTAATAATGAGCCCATGAACCATAACATCATGAACCATAAACCAGTTTAATCCATAAACCATAATCCCATAACCCATAAACCCAGAAACAATAAACCCATAAATTATCAAGCCATGAACCATAAACCCATAAACTATAAACTCATAGCCCATAAACCATAAACTTATAAATCATAAACCCATAAATCATAACCCCAAAAACCATAAACAATAAATCCATAAACCCATAATCCCATAAACCCATAATCCCATAAACCATAAACCTATAAACCATAAACCCATGAACCCATAAACCCCTAAACCAAAGCACCATAAACCATAAACCCGTTTCATCTATAAACAATAAGCACATGAACCACAAATCCATAGACCAGAAACTCATAAAGAATGAACCCATAAACCTTTATTTCATAAACCCATAAACGTTTGATCAATGGACCATAAACTCATAAACCATAAAACCATAAACCCATAAACCGTGATCCCAAAAACCATGATCCCATTAACGATAAGCCTATGAACCATAAACTCTTGACGATAAACCCATATATCATAAACTATAAACCCATGAATAATAAACACGTACACCGTTAACTAATTACCTAAAAACATATGAACCATAAAGGCACATACCAATAAACACTAAACCTATGAAACCACTAACCATGAACCCATAAACGATAAACCATAAATAATGAACCAATAGACCATAAACCCATAATCCATAAACTCATAAACCATTAACCTATGACAAAAAACTATTAAGTAAAAACATCAATACATTAATCATGAGCTTATGAACCATTAACTCACAAACTATAAACCATATACCATTGACCCATAAACCATAAACAATAAACCCATAAATCATATACCATGAATCGATGAAATATAAACACACACACTATTAACTTAAGAACTGTGAACTTATAAACTATCCACCCATAAACCATAAACCCAGAAACCCATAAACCATAAACCCATAGACCCATAAACCATAAACCTATGATCCATAAACTATGAACCAGAAAACCATAAACCCATAAACAATAAACGCATAAAATCATTAACCCATAAACCATGAACCTATAAACGATAGACCCATGAACCTATAAACGATAAACCCATAAACCTATCAACCCATAAATCATAAACCCATGAACTATAAATTCTCAAACCATAAACCAAGAAACCATAAACCCATTAATAATGAGCACATAAACCATAACATCATGAACCCTAAACCAGTTTAATCCATAAACCATAATCCCGTAAACCATAAACCCAGAAACCATAAACCCATGAATTATGAAGCCATGAACCATAAACCCAAAAATTATAAACTCATATCCCATAAACCATGAACTTATAAATCATAAACCCATAAATCATAACCCCAAAAACCATAAACAATAAATCCATAAACCCATAATCCCATAAACCCATAATCCCATAAACCATAAACCTATAAACCATAAACCCATGAACCCATAAACCCCTAAACCAAAGCACCATAAACCATAAACCCGTTTCATCTATAAACAATAAGCACATGAACCACAAATCCATAGACCAGAAACTCATAAAGAATGAACCCATAAACCTTTATTTCATAAACCCATAAACGTTTGATCAATGGACCATAAACTCATAAACCATAAAACCATAAACCCATAAACCGTGATCCCAAAAACCATGATCCCATTAACGATAAGCCTATGAACCATAAACTCTTGACGATAAACCCTTATATCATAAACTATAAACCCATGAATAATAAACACGTACACCGTTAACTAATAACCTAAAAACTTATTAACCATAAACGCACATACCAATAAACACTAAACCTATAAAACCACAAACCATGAACCCATAAACGATAAACCATAAATGATGAACCAATAGACAATAAACCCATAATCCATAAGCTCATAAACCGTTAACCTATAAAAATAAGCTATTAAGTAAAAACATAAATACATTAATCATGAGCTTATGAACCATTAACTCACAAACTATAAACCATATACCATTGACCCATAAACCATAAACAATAAACCCATAAATCATATACCATTAATCGATGAAATATAAACACATACACTATTAACCCATGAACTTTGAACTTATAAACTATCCACCCATAAACCATAAACCCAGAAACCCATAAACCATAAACCCATAGACCCATAAACCATAAACCTATGATCCATTCACTATGAACCAGAAAACCATAAACCCATAAACAATAAACGCATAAAATCATTAACCCATAAACCATGAACCTATAAACGATAGACCCATGAACCTATAAACGATAAACCCATAAACCTATCAACCCATAAATCATAAACCCATGAACTATAAATTCATAAACCATAAACCAAGAAACCATAAACTTATAAATTATAAAGCCATGAACCATAAATCCATAAACTATAAACTCATAGCCCATAAACCATAAACCCATAAACTATAAACTCATAGCCCATAAACCATAAACTTATAGATCATAAACCCATAAATCATAACCCCAAAAACCATAAACAATGAATCCATAAACCCATAATCCCATAAACCCATAATCCCATAAACCCATAATCCCATAAACCTATAATCCAATAAACCATAAACCTATAAACCACAAACCCATGAACCCATAAACCCCTAAACAATAACACCATAAACCATAAACTCTTGACGATAAACCCATATATCATAAACTATAAACCCATAAATAATAAACACGTACACCGTTAACTAATTACCTAAAAACATATGAACCATAAAGGCACATACCAATAAACACTAAACCTATAAAACCACTAACCATGAACCCATAAACGATAAACCATAAATAATGAACCAATAGACCATAAACCCATAATCCATAAACTCATAAACCATTAACCTATGACAATAAACTATTAAGTAAAAACATCAATACATTAATCATGAGCTTATGAACCATTAACTCACAAACTATAAACCATATACCATTGACCCATAAACCATAAACAATAAACCCATAAATCATATACCATGAATCGATAAAATATAAACACACACACTATTAACTTAAGAACTGTGAACTTATAAACTATCCACCCATAAACCATAAACCCAGAAACCTATAAACCATAAACCCATAGACCCATAAACCATAAACCTATGATCCATAAACTATGAACCAGAAAACCATAAACCCATAAACAATAAACGCATAAAATCATAAACCCATAAACCATGAACCTATAAACGATAAACCCATGAACCTATCAACCCATAAATCATAAACCCATGAACTATAAATCCATAAACCATAAAATATAAATCCATAAATCATAAACCCATAGACCATAAACCCATTAATAATGAGCACATAAACCATAACATCATGAACCATAAACCAGTTTAATCCATAAACCATAATCCCGTAAACCATAAACCCAGAAACCATAAACCCATGAATTATGAAGCCATGAACCATAAACCCATAAATTATAAACTCATATCCCATAAACCATGAACTTATAAATCATAAACCCATAAATCATAACCCCAAAAACCATAAACAATAAATCCATAAACCCATAATCCCATAAACCCATAATCCCATAAACCATAAACCTATAAACCATAAACCCATGAACCCATAAACCCCTAAACCAAAGCACCATAAACCATAAACCCGTTTCATCTATAAACAATAAGCACATGAACCACAAATCCATAGACCAGAAACTCATAAAGAATGAACCCATAAACCTTTATTTCATAAACCCATAAACGTTTGATCAATGGACCATAAACTCATAAACCATAAAACCATAAACCCATAAACCGTGATCCCAAAAACCATGATCCCATTAACGATAAGCCTATAAACCATAAACTCTTGACGATAAATCCATATATCATAAACTATAAACCCATGAATAATAAACACGTACACCGTTAACTAATAACCTAAAAACTTATTAACCATAAACGCACATACCAATAAACACTAAATTAATAAAACCACAAACCATGAACCCATAAACGATAAACCATAAATGATGAACCAATAGACAATAAACCCATAATCCATAAGCTCATAAACCGTTAACCTATAAAAATAAGCTATTAAGTAAAAACAGAAATACATTAATCATGAGCTTATGAACCATTAACTCACAAACTATAAACCATATACCATTGACCCATAAACCATAAACAATAAACCCATAAATCATATACCATTAATCGATGAAATATAAACACATACACTATTAACCCATGAACTTTGAACTTATAAACTATCCACCCATAAACCATAAACCCAGAAACCCATAAACCATAAACCCATAGACCCATAAACCATAAACCTATGATCCATTCACTATGAACCAGAAAACCATAAACCCATAAACAATAAACGCATAAAATCATTAACCCATAAACCATGAACCTATAAACGATAGACCCATGAACCTATAAACGATAAACCCATAAACCTATCAACCCATAAATCATAAACCCATGAACTATAAATTCTCAAACCATAAACCAAGAAACCATAAACTTATAAATTATAAAGCCATGAACCATAAACCCATAAACCATAAACTCATAGCCCATAAACCATAAACTTATAGATCATAAACCCATAAATCAT
The DNA here is from genome assembly GCA_017163975.1 of Anastatus disparis. Lineage (NCBI taxonomy): Eukaryota > Metazoa > Arthropoda > Insecta > Hymenoptera > Eupelmidae > Anastatus > Anastatus disparis. The sequence goes on along the minus strand of JAFFSR010000401.1, from coordinate 839,546 downwards.
AACCCCAAAAACCATAAACAATAAATCCATAAACCCATAATCCCATAAACCCATAATCCCATAAACCTATAATCCAATAAACCATAAACCTATAAACCATAAACCCATGAACCCATAAACCCCTAAACAATAACACCATAAACCATAAACCCGATTTATCTATAAACCATAAGCCCATGAACCACAAATCCATAGACCAGAAACTCATAAAGAATGAACCCATAAACCTTTAATTCATAAACCCATGAACGTTTGATCAATGGACCATAAACTCATAAACCATAAAACCATAAACTCATAAACCGTGATCCCAAAAACCATGATCCCATTAACGATAAGCCTATGAACCATAAACTCTTGACGACAAACCCATATATCATGAACTATAAACCCATGAATAATAAACACGTACACCGTTAACTAATTACCTAAAAACATATGAACCATAAACGCACATACCAATAAACACTAAACCTATAAAACCACAAACCATGAACCCATAAACGATAAACTATAAATAATGAACCAATAGACCATAAACCCATAATCCATAAACTCATAAACCGTTAACCTATGAAAATAAACTATTAAGTAAAAACATAAATACATTAATCATGAGCTTATGAACCATTAACTCACTAACTATAAACCATATACCATTGACCCATAAACCATAAACAATAAACCCATAAATCATATACCATGAATCGATTAAATATAAACACATAAACTATTAACCCATGAACTGTGAACTTATAAACTATCCACTCATAAACCATAAACCCAGAAACCATTAAACCATAAACCCATAGACCCATAAACCATAAACCTATGATCCATAAACTATGAACCAGAAAACCATAAACCCATAAACAATTAACGTATAAAATCATAAACCCATAAACCATGAACCTATAAACGATAAACCCATGAACCTATCAACCCATAAATCATAAACCCATAAATCATAATCCCAAAAACCATAAACACTAAATCCATAAACCCATAATCCCATAAACCATAAACCTATAAACCATAAACCCATGAACCCATAAACCCCTAAACCATAAAGCTATAACATATAAACCCATACACCATAAACTATAAACCCCTAAACCATAAAGCTATAACATATAAACCCATACACCATAAACTATAAACCCATAAACCATAATCCCATAAACCCATAATCCCATAAACCATAAACCTATAAACCATAACACCATAAACCAGAAACCCGTTTAATCCATAAACCATAAGCCCATAAACCATAAATCCATACACCAGAAACTCATAAAACATGAACCTATAATCCCATAAACTATAAACCCATAAACCATGACCCCAGAAACCAGAAATTCCCAAACCCTGAACCTCTAAATCATAACACCATAAAATATAAACCCGTTTAATCCAGAAACCATGAGCCCATAAACCATAAACCCATGAACCAGAAACTCATAAATCATGAACCTATAAACCTATAAACTATAAGCCCATAAACTATAAACCCATAAACCGTAAAATATAAACCCATAAATCATAAACTCATAAACCATAAACCCACAAACCCATAAACCATAATACCATGCACCATAAACCAGTTTAATCCAAAAACTATAAGCCCATGAACCATGAACCCATAAACCATGAACTCATAAACCATAAAACCATAAACCATAAACGTATAGATCATAAACCCATGATCCATAAACACATTAACCATGAACCTATAAATATAAACCATTAACCTATAAACCATGAATTTATTAATCATAAGCTTATGAACCATTGACTTATGAACTATAAACCATGTACCATAATCCCATAAACTATAAACCATAAATGCATAAACTCATAAACCATAAACTTATAAACCATATGCTCATAAACTATAAACCCAAAAACCCATAAACCATAAACCCATAATCTATGAACTCATTGAACATGAACTCATACACCATAAACCCATAAACCATAAACCCATAATCTATAAACCCATAAAACATATGCTTATACACCATAAACCCAGAAATCATAAGCTCATAAACCATAAGCTCATAAACTATAAACTTATAAACCATAAACCCATAAACTATGAACCCGAAAACCATAAACCCATAAACAATAAACGCTTAAAATCATAAACCCATAAACCATGAACCTATAAACCATAAACCCATGAACCTATCAACCCATAAATCATAAACCTATGAACTATAAATCCATAAACCATAACTTATGAACCATCAACCCATAAACCATAAACCCATGAACCATAAACTCACAAACCATGAACCAATAACCTATAAACCCATAAACCATGATCCCATAAACCATAAACCCCTAAACTCTAAACCTATAAACCATAACACCATAAACCGAAAACCCGTTTAATCCATAACCCATAAGCCCATAAACCATAAACCCATACACCAGAAACTCATAAAACATAAACCTATGAACCCATAAACTATAAGCCCATAAACTATAAACTCATAAACCATAAAATATAAACCATAAACCCATTAACCATAAACCCATGAACCATCAACCCATAAACCATAAACCCATAAAGCATAAACCCACAAACCATAAACCAATGACCTATAAACCCATAAACCATAAACTATAAACCCATAAACCGTGACCCCATAAACCATAAACCCCTAAACCCTAAACCTATAAACCATAACACCATAAACCATAAACCATAACCCCATAAACCATAAACCCATAAACCAGAAACTCATAAAACATGAACCTATAAACCCATAAACTATAAGCCCATAAACTATAAACCCGTAAACCATAAAATATAAACCCATAAATCATAAACTCATAGACCATAAACCCATTAATAATGAGCCCATGAACCATAACATCATGAACCATAAACCAGTTTAATCCATAAACCATAATCCCATAAACCATAAACCCATAAACTATAAACCCATAAACCATCAACGCGTAAACCATAACCTCATAAACCATAACTCCATAAACTATTACCCCGTTCAATCCATAAACTATAAACCCATGAACTATTAGCCCATGAACCCATGAACCCATAAACCATAAACCCATCAACTATAATCCCATAAACCAGGATCCCATAAACCCATCAACTATAATCCCATAAACCAGGATCCCATAAACCCATAAACCGTGATCCAAAAAACCATAAACCCATTAACGATAGCCTATGAACCATAAACTCTTGACCATGAACCCATAAACCATGACCCCATAAACCAGAAATTCCCAAACCCTAAACCTATAAATCATAACACCATAAAATATAAACCCGTTTAATCCATAAACCATGAGCCCATAAACCATAAACTCATAAACCAGAAACTCATAAATCATGAACCCATAAAACATATGCTTATACACCATAAACCAAGAAATCATGAGCTCATAAACCATAAGCTCATAAACTATAAACTTATAAACCATAAACCCCTAAACTATGAACCCGAAAACCATAAACCCATAAACAATAAACGCTTATAATCATAAACCCATAAACCATGAACCTATAAACCATAAACCCATGAACCTATCAACCCATAAATCATAAACCCATGAACTATAAATCCATAAACCATAAACCATAAAATCATAAACCCATAAACCATGAACCTATAAACCATAAACCCATGAACCTATCAACCCATAAATCATAAACCCATGAACTATAAATCCATAAACCATAAACCCAGAAACCATAAACCCATAAACTATAAACCCATGAACCATAAACCCATAAACTATAAACTCATAGCCCATGAACCATAAACTTATAAACCATAAACCCATAAACTTATTAATCATAAATTCATAAATCATAAACCCAAAAACCGTAAACAATAAATCCATAAACCCATAATCCCATAATCTCATAAACCATAAACCTATAAACCATAAACCCATGAACCCATAAACCCATAAACCCGTAAACCATAAACCCATAAGCAGTAAATCCATAAACCATAAACCTATAAACCATAAACCCATAAACCATAAACCCATAAACCATAAACTCATAAACCATAAACCCATAAGCCATAAACCCATAAACCATAAACTTATAACCCATAAACCCATAAACCATAAACTTATAACCCATAAACTATAAACTTATAAACCATAAACCCATAAACTTATAAACCATAAACTTATAAACTATAAACTTATAAACCATAAACCCATAAATTTATAAACCATAAACTTATAAACCATAAACCCATAAACGATGAGTCTATAAACTATAAACCTATCAGTGCACTATAAGACGACCAACTATAGACCTATAGTATGTAAACATTATGATTAATATATTCTCCGATTATAGTAGCGCGAAAATAATATAAGAAACTATACTTTTTCACTATAATATATTATAATACATGAATATAGTATTACTTCAATCCTAGACTATAGTTCACTACGGTCATCGATTATAGTTTTTTTCTGTAAGGGACTAACGCAGCACTAAGGACCCAAGGCAGAAAACTTTCAGCAGCTGCCAGATACTGACGCCGTATAGACTAATAACAACAGCTGTTGTTGTTACTATAACCTTACTCAAAGTTCTAAAACTTTAATTTTAAAATTTAAATACACGCAATATATTTATAAATGCATATGAATCTTTTTAATATTTTTCTTTTCTATTTTTTATGTTGATGCCGTGTCGTATGTGTGTGTGTGTTAATTTTTATACATAATATATCGTTATGAAATACATTCTGAGTATTGACAACGATGTTGAAATAGTGTTTAAATGTTTTTATTTGTCATTAATATTTCAAATAATTTATGTTTATAATTCATATTTTTGATGAATATATAGATTTATCATTCGTTTTTTTTAATAGTGTTTCATAGGTCACATTTTTTGCGTATAATGCGTCATTTTGCAATTGACCGTAATTTTTAGTGTTTAATTTTTTGGACTTATTATTCATATTTTTTTATAAATTTTTATATTCATGATTTTTATTTTTTTTTAGATTTATCATTCGAATTTATTATTAGATTCATAATTCGTATTTATTTATAGATTCATAATTCGTATTTATTTTAAGATTCATAATTCATATTTATTTTTAGATTCATAGTTCGTATTATTTTTTAGATATACCATTTGTATTTGTTTATAGATTGGTCATTTGTATTTGTTTTTAAATTCATCATTAATATATATTTAGATTTATCAGTTGGATTCATAATTCATATTTATTTTTAGATTCATAGTTCCTATTATTTTTTAGATATATCATTTGTATTTGTTTTTAGATTTGTCATTTGTATTTGTTTTTAAATTCATCGTCGATATATATTTAGATTTATCAGTTGTATTTTCGGTAAATCCTTAGATTTATCATTCGTGATTCTTAAAGAGAAATTGAATCAAGGCGCAACGTGCGCCTTTGAATTTTCTTTAGAGCTGGCCTGCAGATGACGCGTGAGTAAATCAGAAAGGAAAGTCATAACCGCACGCTGTCATCAGCTGGTATATGCAGATGCGTAACATTTTTTTAAATTTATTATCAATTAGAGTGGCGAATTTTCGGCCAGCTATGAAGGAAATAGTCTTATAATCGTTATTCCACTCAGGCATAAATTAGATCTACTTGTCGTGCGTTTGGCGAAGCCTTGAGAGACAATTCCACGCGCGGCAGAAAGATCTAATTTTTGCCCTCGTAGATAAATATACTATTAATACAAACATATGTATTATTAATCGAATAACAATGTCATTTACTTAAAGAAACATTTATTTATAAAAATTTTCTTTTATTCAAAATGATGATCACGAATGAAATTTTTTCACAACATTAAAGATTTAATTAAACAAAATATTTAATTCGATTGAAAAATTATGCTATTAAATAAAAATATATTCACATTATGGTTTTTTAACCCTTTCAGTCACGAATTATTTTCGCGAAAACACGTATTTTCTATCATACATTAATTTTTTAGATTTATTTACAATCATATATTCAAAATATATCATATGATACTTATAAAATGAACACTCATTTATATGAAAATGCAAAAAGAATATAAATTAAACTAAAAGTGCGAATTAAACAATAAAAAAAAGAAAATGAAAAAGGGTGCCACTATAGTGGCTCCTGTGACTGAAAGGGTTAATGTAATGAATTAAAACATTAAATCTAACAGAACCAATTTAATTTCAAATCACTTTTTTGATTTAAAGAATACATTTCCTTAAATTAATCGTAACTTTTATGAATAGTTGTAAATAAGTTGTATTTATTAGATAACAACATATTTTTTAATACATAACTTATATTATTAATTGAATGAAAATGTTATTAAATTAACGGAACACTTTTTTTCACATAATTTTCTCTGGTTCAAAAGGATTATCACTGATTCAACTATATATTTTCCAGCATTATAAAATATTTAGTCAACATAATATTTAATTCTATTAATAAAAAAATATTACCAATAACAAATTATTACTTTTATAGTTTTGGTTTTTAAGTTAATCAATTAAAATATAAAACTTAATGCATCTTTGAAAATTTCAAGGAAAATCGTATTTAATTTTATAAATTCATTAAAATAAAACTTTTTTCACCAACCAATTTTTCTAGATTGATTGTAAGATTTATCAAAATTATAAATTAATTTATTTATTATACACAACAAAATATTATTTCAGTACAAATACATAAATTTAACAAACTACTTGTTAAATTAATTGTTTCATTACTGTTATCAAAATATGTAGATGTTTTAGAAACATGATATATATTATGGTATGGTTATAACTAAATATTTTATAAAATTTTAGCTGCTGATTTAATGACATTAATTTAATTTATAAAATTAAATAATTTTATTAAAACAATAATTTTTTTCTTATTTTAAATAAATATTTATTTTTTCTTTACTTATATTACTTATATACAATTTTATAATTCATTTTTTGTAAAAGTGATTTAGATTAAAAGTTATCTATATTACAGTTAGTATATATATCTATATATACACATGGTGATTTCTTTTCGGCATATCATAACCTTAATTCTATTTAAATATTTTGTAATCTAACAAAGGTTTTTGATCTATTAAACCATGTAAAATAAAATAAATATAAAAAAAACTTTGTGAATAGTTTATGAATACTTAAATAACTAAAATAAGCGTACATACACAAATAAAAAAAAGTAATCATTATGATCACTTTATTAATATCTTTTTTATAATGATACTGTATGCTTGCTGGAACGTAGTTGCTGAAGATATTATAGAGTTGAGCTCTGAAGATAAGCTGAGGGCTGTATCGGTAGAAAGACAGAGATCGAAATCTAAATCGAAAATTACAAAAAGAATTTGTGTAGAAATATTATATTTGATAAAATGTATAAAGTGCACGTGAAATTTAAATACTGAATAATATTTTTTTTTTCAATTTTATTTAACGTCGCTGTATTTATGCTATCATTACGATGCTATTTAGCGAAGAGGTCGTTTCAATGTGTTTGTGAACAAAGCATGTATAACGTATACAGTGATGCTTGTATTAATCAGCCACCGAGAGCGGGATTAGAAAAATTTATATTATAGGCTTTTTTTCATACATAAATTAATATATCGTGTAAAAAGAGTGTCTTCGTGAATGTAGCAGTAAAGTTTTGCATGGATAAGTATCTGAGTGCGAGAGAGACAGAGTGAGCCAGCCAGCGGTTTCTGAATCGGCGCACAAGTTTAGTGCGCAACTCAGCTTAGCATTTAATGGGCTACTTCTCAGCGAGATAGGGGGGGAATTTCGCACACTTTTCGCCAGGGGATGAGAAAAAAATTATTTATTTATAGCATGTTTCTTTTAGTTGAAACGATGGTGATTGATTCAATCGAATATTTTTTTGAATCGTGAAATTTTCACTTACATAATATTTTCAACCAATTGCTTTGAAATTGCTATTTGTTAGCTAATGAAATGAAATATTAAGTCAAATACGTCATTCTCAATTTCAAATAAATCTTTTACTAGATTATTTTGTAAGTTCATTGAAATTGATTTAATTAATTTTAAGAACCTTTTTCTCTAGATTCATTGTTGAATTTATTAAAGTTTTATAGAAAATATATTTATTTTGGATAAAACAATAAAGAGCCGGTCTGTGGCACAGTCGGTAGGAGCGTTGGATTCGTATTCTTGGGGAACCGGGATCGAGTCCCGCTCTCGGCTGTTTTTCAAACGAGCACCTCTGTTTCATGTGCTTTGTACACAGAACACACTTACGAGCTCCGTCGCTAAGGGATGAAAAAGTGCACTTGTAAAAATCAACTGATCTTGCGTCCCAGTGGACCGGGGTTTGATTCCCTAGGAAAAATTAGAAAAAATAATTTTCGAAGTTGTTCCGAGGGAATAAACCAAAAAAACACAAAAAATATAAACAAAAAGCCCCAATAGGCAAAATACAAAAATTATAAAAAGTCTCACTGGGCAAACTAAAATATCTAATAATGAAACCTGGTGATGGCCTAAGATTGTACTCATCTAATCAAGAGGCCAATAAAATATTAAGAAGAAGAAGAAGAAAACAATATAGGTATTTTATTAGGATTTTTATTGTTAATGGAATGGCCATGTTCAAGATTTAGAAAATTATTTGAAATATAGATAAAACGATAGTGATGGATTCAACCGAATATTAATTTGCATCATAAAATACTTAGCTACACAATATTTTATTCAATATATCCATCCTATAAAAATTAAGTGAAAATTGTATAATTCAATTCAAATAACGTTTTACATCAAAACTTAAATAAGTTTATTTATTTATGTTCAATTGTATTGAACTTAAAATATTCCAATGTTGTAATATTACCGTCAAGACACGTGTAGAGAACAAACGCAGGATCATCTAATTCAAATCAGAAATATATATCATATATGGGGATATCCACACAACTTTTAATCCTAGTAACAGGTCATATTACAGCTGTTCCTGGGTTTACCGCATGATGCACATTATTCAAACTAGGTTCAAATCTTTTGTGCTATCCTGTAACTCTATTTCTGATGTATTTTGTAAATGTGCCACAAACGGCCCAGCAGATAATTCTATAAAACATTCATCTTTACACATAAAAAATTACCGTAATTTATCTTGTGTGTAAATTTACTTTTTATAGAATTATCTGCTGGGCCGTTTGTGGCACATTTACAAAATACATCAGAAATAGAGTTACAGGATAGCACAAAAGATTTGAACCTAGTTTGAATAATGTGCATCACGCGGTAAACCCAGAAACAGCTGTAATATGACCTGTTACTAGGATTAAAAGTTGTGTGGATATCCCCATATGACTGCACACAAATAAATCGTAAATTTGACAGATGATTATGATTATACTATCACAAAACTAATGAGTTCAAAGTAACTTTCAAAATTGCATCAACATATTGTATAATCAATGACAATAAATAAAAAGCTAGTATGAACATCTAAGGCACAGTCTGTTTAGGATAATTTAAAAAGCTTTACTGATGAGTCCTTAATAAACAGGCTTGAACGAAACGTTGTCCTTATGACGAAGTTTTGTAAGAATATACTTTTGAGCATGCACACACTTCACAAAAAATTAAAAACATATTCCACAAAAAAATTAATTATGATTTAATAAATATCATAATCGTTAAAACAAAAAGACGTAGTCACCCTTTTCAAAGTAATCGTCTACTATATCATCATAAACACAACAATCAACGTCATCGTTAAAACTTTTTTGTTATTATAGAAATAACTAACTTAATTCTGAATAGTAATACCATCAACAATGTGTGTGTATGCGTATATTAATGTCCGTGTGTAGGCATCTGAGAGCGTGTGCTATTAAATGTCAAGGTGTATAACTATAAGTATAATCGCGTGCCATTACATGTGAAGCAAGTACGAATACATACACATGCGTACGCACACGTACAAACACGTACGGGCCCATACAGACGAGTACACACACAGACACACACACGCACAAACACGAACAAACACGTACAGATACCTACAGATACGTACAAACACATACAAACACGTAAAAACACGTGCTAACACGTACACACACGTACAGATACGCACACACGTTCTTACACGCGTATTTACATACAGATACGTACACATACGTTCATACACGTGTACACACGTACAAACATGTACACACTCGTACAAATACGTACAAATACGTACTTAAACGTATACACATGTACTTACACGTGTACACACGTACAATCACGTACGATGACGAACATATACGTACACATTTGAATGAACACATACATACACATGCACACACCTACGAACACGTACAAACACGGACGAACACGTACACACAGGTACAATCTCGTACACTCACGTACAATTACGTGCGCATACGTTCAACCACGTGCACATACGAACAATCACGTACACACACGTACGAACACGTACAATCAATTAGAAACACGTACACCCATGTACATTCACGCAAAAACACGTGTCAACATGTACAAACATGTACACGCACCTTTAAACACGTACAGACACGTACAAACACGTACAATCATATACAAACACTTAAAAACACATGCACACACGTACATCTACGTACAAATACGTACACACTCGTACAATCACGTATAAACGCGTACGCAAATGTATAAACACGTTCCGACGTGTATACACAAGCACAAACACACTCGCGCACATACTTTCAGATACGTGCAAACACGTACATACTCGCGCACACACGTACAGATACGTACAAACACGTACACACTCGCGCACACACGTACAGATACGTACAAACACGTACACACATGTAAAATTACGTACATATGGGTACACACACTAAGAAATACGTACAGACACCTACGAACACGTACAATCACGTACAAATACGTACACACTTTTACAAACACATATATACGCGTACACATACGTACAAACACGTATACATACGTACAATCACGTAAACCCACGTACAATTACGTACACACACGTACAATCATGTACACATACGTACGAATACGTACGATCACGTTCGAACAGGTACAATCACGTACACACACGTGCGAAAACATACAAACACGTACAAACACGTACACACACGTACAATCACATACACACAGGTAAAATCAGGTACACACACGTAAGATTACGTACAATCACGTAGAAACACGTACACACATGTACACACACGCACAAACACGTGTCATCACGTTGAAACACGTACAAACACGTACACGCACCTACAAACACTTACAAACACGTACACACTCGTACAATCACGTACTAACACGTACACACATCTAAAAACACTATGGAATAAATATATTTGCAGCAGACTATAGCTAGCTTTTTAAAATTTTCCGTAACGTCATAAAAACTTGTAAACTACGTCACAGATGGAAAAAAATTCTAATTTTTCAAATTCGAAACGCTTAGAAATGTTTAAAATAACGTTATGACTTGTTTTTATGTATGTGATTGGATTCCCATTGATGAAAAATATACATATCTCATGATTTTTATATAAAAAAATATTACTTTACTAGTTTATATGAAGAATGAATATATTATAAGCAGATTTTTACTTTTAGATCTGTAGCATTTCAATATAATAGTATAGATTATTTTTATTAATTTAACAAAACATGTATTAATATGTTTGGTTAAGTTAGAAAATAATGATCATTGATTTAACTAAATAACTGGCTGCATCATAAAATGTTTTATTCAATAAAGGAAATGTCTTATTAAATAATAAATAATTATTTTGTTATTTTTATTTATTAGCTTAATGAAATAAAATATTTAGTTAAACAGTTCTTCGTCAATTGCAAATAAATTTTCTATTTAATATTATTTTATTTCATTGAAATAATTTTTCCGATTTAAAGAACCAATTTTATTCAATTAATTTTAACATTTATTAAATTTATAAAGAAATTCTATCTGTACTTGATACCAAAATATTTTTCATTCGAATACATTTATTATTTATTGACTATCAATTTTATTATGTTACCAAAACATGAATTGATAACGTTTCGTTAAGAGGCGGTCGTATAGCTCTGTCCTTGTCTAATATAAATTTTTGTTATAATTGATAAATTAAATATTTTCATTTAAAAGTGAAGGCGGAGCCCTATAGATTCAAGGACGAGCAAACGAATCTATTCTATAAAAAAATATAAAATTTTTATTAGTTTTCAAGTGAGGTCTGAAACGGAAAAACAGGTGAATTCAATAAGTTAAGTTCGTCTTTCAGTTTCAGATTTCACTCGAAAACTAATGAAAATTTTATATTGCTTTATAGAAAAGAATCGATTGCTCGTCTTTAATCTATTCGGCTCTGTCTTTACTGAAATAATTTAGTTGATTTAAAGAACCTATTTCATTCAATTAATTGTAACATTTATTGAAATTATAAAGTAATTAAAAATTATTTTATCTAAAATTAATAATAAATGTATTAATTTTAGATAACATAATATTTTTTATATAAATACTTGTATTATCAACCGAATATCAGTGTTTTTAACTTATGAAAAAATTTATTTAGAAAGGGTTAAATCGACGATTGATTCAAACAAATATTTTCCTACATTCTGAAATTTTGAGTAAACATAATAATTCATTTAGGAAACTAAATATGCTATTAAATAATAATTGATTGTTTTGATATTTCTATTTTTTAGATTAATAAAATAAAATATCAAGCTAAACATACCTTTATAATCTTTCAAAAATTCACTTATTTTCTTAGCGCACTTTTTAATTTTAGAGCATTTTTTAAATTTATTAAGAAATTCTTATTTTTCATTTTTTTTCTATTTTACGAAAACCATTCGATAGATTTTCTCCAAAATTTGAATGCAAGTTATTCGCCACTGTCTAAAAAAACAAGCTTTAGAAAACTAATTTTCTCAGCGCATTTTTAATTTTAGAGCATTTGGAAATTTTCGAAAAAATGTTCATTTTTCATTTATCTTCTATTTTGCGTAAACCATACAATAAATTTTCACCAAAATTTGTATACAATCGATTCGCTATTGTCTGACGTAAATAAGCTTTTGAAAACTAATTTTCTTATCGTGGTTACAGTTTTACAATACAACTGACGTATTATTTAACGTGGTGTCAGCCCACGGCAAAAAACATTTTGAATAAAAAACTAATTTTTCTTAAATAGAAATTGTATCTTACATTGAAATCACATTAAAAAAATAAAATAATTACTCTAACTCAATGAGCTCTATGAGAATGCTTTGCACCAAAGCACATAACAGCTTTTTTTTATTGTCATAAAGATTTTGTAAATTTAACAAACGATTTACTAAAATAAATATTTAATTACTGTAACAAAATGTATATTAGATAGTTTAAAAACATGTGATATTGTTACAAATAAATATTTTATAAAATTTTATCAGCTGCCTTAAGGAAATTGATTTGATTAAATCAATCAAATAATTTTTTCGTTATTTAAAAAAAATATTTATTTTTCTTTAACTTGGATATTAATATTTTTTATCCCAACTAAATATTTCAGTGATCTAATAACCTCGCACATTACTTCAATTAAAATTAATTTTTATCAACGAAATATTTAATAACTAAATTTATTTCACTGACTCAAAAAATTTTTTTCTCAGTGCATATAATAGTAATTTTAAATGGTGGTTGCAGCAATTTTGATTAGAGTCTTCTAATATAATTTTGATTTTCTCACGAAACTTGTGAAAAGTGGCAATTGCGATGTTGTACCTTCGAATTTCGCGAAATATAATTTATTTGAAATCGAATCAGCGGCGAAAAATCTCTTGTCATCACAAGCAAACTTTTTTGGTTGAGGAGACTCGTGTTTAAATAAAAATCGCCTATGTGCGTATGAATACAAAATTTGTAATCATGAATATTTCTATTTTATTTATATTCGATGTGAGCTATTACATCAAATTCTTATAACATCAAGAGGTAAATGATTCTCGGGTTAATAACTTCTAGGATGATTGAGCAGGGGTTCGTATTGACGGTCAACAGCGCCTCAATAACTTCAAACTTTATCGAAAATATTTTAAAATCAATTTCAAAAAGACATACTAGAAACTACAAAATATTTTGAAAAATAAAGTCGGATCCTTATTTCCAACCCTTATGAAAATTTTTCATAGATTTTGTAGAATGATCATATATTGATTCGCATACATATATTGAATAGCAAGTATCAAAATTATCCATGTTGCATCCACCACCTTGAATTTGATAAAAATAGTATCAACTGTAACAATAACCATAATCAATCTGTATCAATCCTATACTGAAAATAAAAAATTAGCTGAATTGGGACCTTGCATGAAAAAGTGCATTATATCCGTCAAGTAGAATCTGAAAAAATAAAAGGCCCGTATTTTTTCGTTTTTTAAAACATAATGAATTGCAAAAGTTATAGCCAGTATCAATTAATACAATTTTGATATATATAGATATAGCGCCAATGTACATGACGTCACGAGTTCACCTGTACTCGTGACGTCATATAAATTTTCAACTGCCTCTATCTCTTTGAGTTTTGATTTTTATGATAAAAGAAAAAATATATATCCTTTATTTTTTCTTTTTCTAAATGACGGATATGATGGATTTAAAAAAAATTTTTCATGCAACATCCCAATTGCATGTGAAATTAAATATAATTATGTTGATTTCAAAACAGTCATTTCATGTTTTTATGCATGAAGTTTCAAAAGAATCATGTATATATAAATGAATAAATTTATTAAAAATATAAAAATATTGTTTTATTGTTTGACAAAATAAATTTTCATTTTAATTATCTTATTTTAAAGACTTATTTTTAATTTTTAAAATGATAATTCTGAAAAATTTTGAAGTCTTAAAGAAATATATTTTTACAGTTACTATGATTGCAAAAAAACGTTGTGAAACTGGAACGAAATATAAAGGAAAATTCATTATTCTGTATGAAACTTTGTTGAAGGAAGATGATTTATCTACTATCAATCAAAGTTTTTGGGATGAATTTTTTCTTATAAAGCCCATAGTAAGTACTAATAAAGTTTACAAAATATACATTTTATTTAGAAGTATTTTAATCTAAATATATTTATTTCATCTTTCTCATTTATATTCAGTTCATAAATATAATAAATTATAAAATTATTTTTTGTTTTAATGGAAATATTTTCAACTCTTTGAATGCAATTATCCACCATTTTTTGAAATGTGTAAATTAGTAAAAAACTTAAGAGGAGGCCGTATAGCTCTATCCTTGTTTAATCTAAATTTTCGTTATTATTAATAAATTATATATTGTTGTACAAAAGTAAGGGAATAGCTGAATAGATTTCAGGACGAGCAAACGATCCTATTCTATGAAAAAATATGAAATTTTCTTTAGTTTTCGAGTGAGGTCTGAAACAGAAAAACAATTGAACTTGATAACTGTTTTTCCGTTTCAGACCTCACTCGAAAACTAATGAAAATCTTATACTTTTTCATAGAATAGAATCGATTACTTGTCCTGAAATCTATTGGGCTATTCCCTTACTTTTGTAGAACAATATTTAATTTATTAATAATAACGAAAATTTAGATTAGATAAGGACAGAGTTATACGGCCTTCTCTTAGCAGGGGGCCGTAGTATCTGTCTTTGTCTAATAGCGTTTTTGATCATTTATATAAGCATCATCCGTTATAGCAAGAAAAAAATTATAGCCCCCGCTAGATATTAGTATAATAAGTTAATTTTGTAATAAAAATCAAATTATTTTATCGTTTAATTTTTGAATAATATGAGACCTACCCAAAAAGATAGGTTATATTCTAGTTTGTTTGTAGGTCACATATTATTCAAAAATTACATAATTAAAATATTTTATTCTCATTATAAAATTTAACCATTATACAAGTATCTAGCTGGGGCTGCCATTTTTTTCGTGTTACAGCCAATGTTGTTTACATTAATGATCAAAAACACTATTCGAGAAAGACAGATAGTTCGGCCTCTTCTTAACTGTCAATTTTTCCAAAAATAAGTTTTTTGTATCATTAAAATTATAACAAAAATATAAACAACAGAAAACCCGACTGAATTAAAAATTTTATTCCAGAAAAAAGCGTACAAATTTATAAAATACTCGCTAATACGTCACAGTTTAAAATTTTTAGGAACATCAATGTCCATTAACGCTTTATTTTCTGTAAAATTTTTCAAAACGTTAGCCATTTTACAAAAATAAAGAGCCTTATTCTCATAGGAATAATATTAAAGCTTTTTCACAAAGTATTTAAAAAAAAACAAAAACAATAGACTATATTCTTCAATAGTAAAGAATAAAATCCCTAATTTTATTTTCATTTCATATTTTAAATAACCCTTGATTTACTAATTAAATTTATGATTGAAATTCACCTATTAAATGCCATATTTCTCGATATAAAAAGTTTTTCGTCGTTTTTTCAGTTTGAATCAGAATACAGTCGATTGTTCTTTTACTTTGGATAGCACTTACATGATTCAGATAGCTGTACTCAAACTAACAGATGAAATAAGAGCAGGTCTTGACAAAAAACTGGTTACATTACTTTTACTTTTTGATTTTGGTAAAGCATTCAACATGATCTCTCCTTTCAAGAGCAGGCCGGCTTCGCTGTCCTTGTCTAATTGAGTTTATTGTTATTTACTCAAGTATTAATTGGTGTATCTGTAAATTGAAGGTTGAGTGCAATAGACATTATTATGAATATTTATGCATAAGAAAAAAAATTCTACCGATTTGTTTTTGAGAAAAGTAAGAAACATTGAAGTAAAAGATTAGGTTTATAAGATTTTTGCGTTCCTTATTTTTCTCAAAAACAAATCATTAGAATTTTTCGTTCTTGTGAATAAATATTCATAATAATAATATCTATTGCACTCAACCTTCAATTTGCAGATACACCGATTAATACTTAAGTAAATAACAAAAAATTCAATTAGACAAGGACAGCGAATCCGTCCTGCTCTTAAATAACATATGAAGCTTAAATCAATGGAATTTTCCAGGGCCGCTCGCAGGTGGATCAACTTCTATATTTCGGAACGGAAACAAATGAGTTCCATACATTTTGAAGAGTAATCAAGTTGGTTAACGACTAAATTGAGAGTTTTACAGGGTTCAGTACTGGGGCCTTTGTTTTTTTGTCTTTATATTAATGACATACACAACGTTCCTGACTCTGGTTGAGTCGAGAATCTACTGCATGTAGATGACCTGAAAATTTATACGCAGGCTCCTCGTAAGAATGAGTATGAGGGTATTTTTATCTTACAGAGGGCCGTAAAAGCAGAGTAGGTGGCTGTTGTTTCCCTCACTTTAAGTGCTCATAAAACTAAGGTGATCATTTTCGGTGGTAGTTGTTTTGTTAACTCTTTTTATGCTGGTGAGCACAAGATGATCTACCTTGAGGAAGGTATCAGCAAACCTTACTCTGACACCGTAACAAGCCTCGATATTGTGTTTTACTCTGAACGTTGCTGAAAATCACATATTAATATGATTACTAAGAAATTTAATAGGGTAATGTATGCGGTTTTTTCGTCAGTACATCACAGAGGCTCTGTGTAAACAAATCGCAATCGCCCAACGGTATTCACATCTTGATATCTGTTTGGTGGTTTTGTTTGGCGTTTTTCAGGAGTTGAGAAGGCAAATACAAAGACTGCAAAATGCATGTGAAAGATATGTGTTAGGATTGAGAATGGGTGACCATATCTCTCCTCGTAGAATTGCGTTGGGTCGGTTGCGTACTGATTCGAGGAGACTTGTGCGCATAAATACTCCAGAGCATTTGGTAAGTCTCTTCACTAGATGCGCTCCTAGAGTGGCTACGGGGAGGGGGGAGGGGATAATGATCAAGCAATGCCGTTTATGCGTTCTGAGACTGGCAGGCATTTGAAGTTCAAGGCCCGCATTTTTGGAATTCCCCACCTGCTGAAATTAAACATTTTCCATCTCTTAGCAGGTTTGAGACTGCAGTGGAGAGGTACTCGCTCGATCTCGAATATTTTTTTAAATTTCAATACATATGTTAATTTATTTTTATTTTGTCTTCCGTACAGACTTGAAATGTAAATATATTTATTGTATGAATAATTGGAGAGTGTGTGTTTTTTATTTAATTTTATCGTATTAACTGCGTTTTTATGTTTTTGCAAGCACTCTGTATTATTTTATTCATTTACTATTTATTGTAGTTCTT
The DNA here is from genome assembly GCA_017163975.1 of Anastatus disparis. NCBI lineage: Eukaryota > Metazoa > Arthropoda > Insecta > Hymenoptera > Eupelmidae > Anastatus > Anastatus disparis. The sequence goes on along the minus strand of JAFFSR010000401.1, from coordinate 821,237 downwards.
TTGAATTTTAACATTATAACTGTTATATATTGAATCACTGTTACATTAAATTTTATAGTATTTTTTTTTAAGTTAATATGTGGATATTGTCCCCTGTATAATTAAGTTTTTTCATATGATAATATCCGATAGATTTTAACCCGGTTTCCGTTTTACACATTACATCAGGTTAGACCATCTGTCACATCATACCAAAAATTTTGACTACCGATGGATGGTCAGTCACTTTTGTGACCAACAATCAATCGATACTCAATAAGATCGGATTTTTTAAGAGTCGCGATATTAGTAGCACATACACTAATTTTCTTTCGAAAAAATTCAAAGGTACCAGGATTCAAACGCATACTCACCGCGTTGAAGGCAAGAGCTCTATCCGTTACGCCACCACGCTCTCAATTTTATAGCATTAATAAGTGTATTTTATCATTTCTGTATCTGTATTATTATTCTATGATAACACGTTTTTTAGTGACTTATTTACTCAGTATTATTAGGTGAAGTCGATTGACTGTAATATCAACTTAAAGTGCAATATTTACACTTATATTTACTCTTATATGTGACTTTATAAATTGTATTTCACGCTTTTTATATTTTGTACATGATAAAATGAATATATATTTATCTATCTATTAAACTTTGTCTTTTCATTATTATTAAGATCTAAAACGATCGACTTTGAATAAGATGATCTTAAAAGAATGATTGCCAAGTATACCTGAGAATTTTTAGGGTTCATATTCAAAATAAAATCTTATTTTGTGATAGGTTTATAAAGATTTTTTTTTATATTTTATGATCTACAAACTATAGCTGACGTCGAAGCTATCTTATATGATCATTTATTATATGGCTGATTCCATTAAGATTCATGCAGGCCGTCACTGATCGATTTTTTTTTCTTCTAAGTAATAAAAATACCTTCTATTATGTATATAAAGATAAAATTTACCTCGTAGAACGCTCAAAAAAAATTTTTTTTTTTACTACAGCAATTCTAATGTTGGATGTAAAAACGAATATTCAAAAATTGCAAATGAACCTCTACTTTTAAATGACTATAGCTCCGTCAATTTTTAACCTTTTTGGGCGTTCTTTTAACGAAAGTGTGCAGAATTTTGTCTAGTTTAAAATGCAATCTCGATTTTTGTAATACAATTTGATCTCACTGAGTTATTTACGAAAAACCGAAAAGAGCGAATTTTTTCAAACACGATTTTCTCAAAAACTATATTTTTTTTTTTTTGAAATTTTTATATGATTTTATACATAAAAAATACTAACTTTTAGGGTAGGTAAGAATATGCGATTTTGCCTTATTTTTTTTTAACAGATTTTTAAACGTTTTTTTTATATTTTCGATTTTAAAACATTGATACCATGGCGCATCGTACTATTTTTCCAACTTTACGTGTTCTTACAACTATTATTATGCTTTTATTTATTAATATATCAAAAATATCAACAATAATTTTTCAAATAAACCCCGGATCGAATATTTTGATCAATTAGAACCAAAGTTATGACGATTTAAGTTTAAAAAAAAATGCTGAAACTTTAAATAAATATGATATTTACATTGAGGAAACGCAATTTTCGTTAAAGATTAAAATCTGAAGATATAAATTTTTTAATTTAAAAAAAAAGTTATTTTAATGAAAGAATATATAACCATTTATCCTCTTTTTATGGTACATTATTATAATAAAAATTTTTCTTGTTGAAGAATATAATTTTTTTATCAGTTTGAATTTCGCGCCGAGAATTTGAATTTATTTTGTAGGGAGTTGACGCATGTCACTACTAGGTGGCGATGATTCGTTCTTTGCATTCTCATCAACGACTTGACGCGTTTCAAAATATAAGAAAAGGAAGATAAAAAATAAAGTTGTTTAAGAAAAATTATTTTTTTCGATCTGTCATTGAACAGAATATCAATAATGGCATCACTGATTGTTAAAATGAAGTGCAAGGATTTAAAAGAAAGGCACAAAAAAGTTGTTCATGATTGCTCCAAAAGTCCGCTTAAAGAATTAGGTGACCTAACGGAGTCTTTGAAGCGCTTGTATCCAAATACTTCTTTCTCTAGAGAAGATAAAGTATGCCCTTCGTGTTACAAAATATTATTAGATGAAGTGAAAAATGCGCCTTTTTCATCGACTTCAAGCAGTCAACAATCTTCGGAAGATTTTATTCATAGTGAGGCTGTGATAGAACAACTCAACGAGACTTCAAGTAATTTGAAATTAAACATTTCACCAATTAAAATGCCTCAAAGTATCAATATCAAGATGCGAGAATCTTATGCTCTCCGAAAAAGAAAACAAATAAACGATACATTTGATTCACAAATAGCAAGTAAAATGATGAAAGTCTACGATATAACGGATTTGCCCGCATTGAATGAAAATAATGAATGTAAAACAAATGATAATGGCTTGAGAATATTAAAATTGCATTAGATAATTGTTCAAATTTTCTTGAGAAAGTGCGATTGTTGAGTATTATACCAAGTGATATTTCCAAAGATTATTTATCATCAGTTTTACCAAATATAACTAATTAAACAATTTTTATTTTAGATAAAAAGTAGAATAATTCAAAATAAAAAGAGATTAGACATTGTTGAAATAGAATCACAAAAGAAACTATTTTCATTTAGTTTATTTCCTATAGTCCTCTTCTGGATTATCATCTATCCATCTCTGCTTTCTTTTTAATGTATTTTCAAATAGAAACCATTTGAGATTAAATTCAATAAAATATAAAAATATTAGGTCACGTCGATTTTAAATGTTTTAATGAAATGTAATAAATAACTGAAGGGACTCGAATAGAGATCCATGGTGCACGATATTGTTGGCTGCGAAGAATCTCCTCCTTAGACCGTGGCTGGTGGACGACTCATTAGTCGCGTTGATTTTAACACGCTGTTTCCCATTAGAAATTATTACAGGTGGGAGTAGCAAAATCGAAATCACGTCGTAGCCTTGACCTTGCTTTTAGACATTACTCTTTCAAACTCAGGGTCTTTCATTGATTTGGAACAGCAAATCTGCAGACTTGCAAGCTAAGCAAACGTGACCGGAACACGTTAACTCAGCTTGGTAAGCTTAGCTAAGGGTCAAGGCTGATAATGCATTTAATATTTAATTTAGTGAATAATTTTACGTTAAAAATTAAGTATTAATAAAATTAAGAATAAAGTTATAAAATTCAAATTTTATCACTCAACATATACGCTTTTTTGTGATTCTGTCGATTTTTCGCTCTTGACAGGTAGAACAACCTCTAATAAAATCTAATACGTCGATTCGCATAACCGGTCAATTATAGCGTTTTCGTATTTTTGCGTAAGTTTAGTTGATTCCTTTATGACCTTCAATGAGACTAAAGTGTAAGTTAGAAATGTCTCTCTTCTTCTATCTTTACTTAAATATTCTGATTTTCCATAGTATAGCACCACTTGTGTGCCTGAGTTACTTAACCCTTAGACTGCCGGAAAATCAATATTTTGATGCGAAAAATCAAAATATTGATTTTTGGACAGTCTAAAGGTTAATTTCTGTTGCAGTAACTCAATCCCTAGTTCTAAGGTGTCAGTCAGTTTGCTGTGTCTAGACAGTCTTATTGTAATAATATTTCTTTCAATTAGTGCGTGTCTTAGCTTTTCCAAAACCTGTTTTATAAATCCACATCTCATGAGTCGTGCAATTTATGTTTCAATATCAGAGTAATTACGCGGTGACTTTTAGATGGTGTAATTAAGATCTGACCTAGTTGTGGTTTTCTTTGCTGCATATCGACTAAATCAATGGAATTTATTCCGTACAATAGAGCAGTGATGGGGTCATATCTGTCACAATCACTGGTCATGAAATGCAGCAAATTGTCTCGGTTGTATGTTAAACAATATCTCGAAGAAATAAGATTTTTCCTTGCCCTTTGTTTTTCTTTACCTGAAAAAGACGGTTCTCAATCTATAGAGTTATCATTAGCCTGATTAGTTAAAGGCAGTATATCTATCAATGATTGAAGTATTACTAATGAATCATCAGGGTCCTTAGTAAAATTGATATTAATTGATTCATTTGTCTTGTTCTTTTCCGATATTACCTTTAGGTTAGGGAAGCGTACAACTTTCTTAGAAGTGCATATACTTGGTGTCAAGGAAACTGCTCGGTACTTAGAAAATTGGACACTAGGGTCATTTTCGTCTTCCAAGTCAGCTGCCGTTCCGGTTTGCAGTTATTTTTTTCTTTTGCTTTCTATTTCTGTCTATTGTTGGTTGACCATAGTCTTAGTGGTTCCCAAAAGCTTTGAAGTATCATTGGCATTTAGTAATTCTTCTGACTCATTGTTAGAAAACTCACTTGATTCATGGGAGCTTGAGGTGACGTAGGTAGTTAAGGACTTATTATGGGTTGCAGTCATCAGGCTAGGTGATGGTTCTAATTTGGCAGCTTTATATGTGAGAGTTATCCTTACTAAATATTTTAAAAGGTTCACAAATATCCAGTCTTTTAACTTTTTGATCAAGTTCCATCCGATGTGTGGTTGGTAGGTCATTACCATCAGAGAAATAGTCGGGCAAGGGTTTGTTCGGTGAATTAGCTAATTTTTCTAAAAATACCCATTTTCCTGTTTCATACTAGTATTTACGTAGGCTGTTCTCGAGATTTTTATGCACTTGTCAAATTTTGCTTCTTATTCTGTGCTTATCTGCGAGAGTGAATTTTTTATATTCTTGTCCACTAATGACTTCACATTTTGTCTCTTGAGTTGTTTTCTGAGTGTTCTCGTAGCCTCTTCAATGCCAGTTGATGACATCCAGTTCGTTAAGGATTTGTAGTTTGGTGGAAGTAATTCATCACTTAAGAAATTATATGCTTTAGCATGGAGTTTAGTCTTGTTCATTACGTCCTCTCTATCGATCATGTCATTTGATCTTTCTTGATTTGAACCTTCTCCAGTTTCACTTACAGCGACTGTACTTGAATCTCTAACGTCGTCCTGAGTTTGGTTAACTGGTAAATTTATATTCTCGGGTTGCTCCTTGCTCTGATGTTCTGTAGTTGATATTTCAGACTCTGTTGCATTGAAGGTTTTCGGCGCGCTGCGTCCAGGATCCATGAGTGATGGTCCTTTGTCTCTATGGTATTGATCACTGACGTCACTTTCAGATTCTGAACAAAGTGTCGTGCTTAAATTTAATTTCTTAGTCCTTGCACTTAATTTGGCGTGATATGTTTTGAATCCTTCCTAATTACTAGATTGATCGCTGCTTCTAGAAGAAATGCCAGTCTTACGCTTAGTAGCAGCGAGTCGTCTAGCTTAACTAGCTAACGTTTCTTTCTATACCGTACTGGTTACTGTAGCCTTAGTCTTGCCTATAGCAGGACTAGTTTTTAAAGCTGGTTTTACCCTTGATTTGGTTCGTTGTGCGATAACTCTGTGGTCTAAATTAGGACTTTTCTTTTTATTAGTCGGTCCAGGAGATCTGTTTCTTCTCTTTGTTTCCACGTCCTTTTGCTGCAATTTGTTTTTATCAAGGTGGGCCTTGGATATGCTGGGTTCAACATTAGCTGTATCTCGAAGCGCTTCTGAACTCTATTGTTTAGGCTGCCTTTCTTCGATCATAGGTGTGTTTTTAGTTTCAAGAACCATTATTCTGAGTTTTGACAAGTTTTTGTTTAATTCTCTTTAGTAGGCTCTTTTACAGGGTTTCTGGATAATGCATCAGCATTAGTGTTTAATCTTCCTGGTTTATACTTAAATTTATATGGGTATTTAGTAAACTTTATCATCCATCGCATCAATCGCTGACCAGGGACCTTTCGGTTATGCATCCAGTTTAAAGGCTTATGGTCTGCCTGAAGTATATTTATAGAGAATTTTCTCTGCATAATAAATACGGTCGAAAATGATGCATCGAGTTTAGAATAAAACTCGAGGTTCACGTGTTCAAATGGTAGTATCTCACATATTCTTATTTCGAATGCGACGTCGCCTTCATGTCTGGGTTTCCTCCGTAGTACCCGTGGCCGATCGAGATACACGGATCCACCCAATTTGATTCTATGTATTTTGACCCATTGAACACAAAAAAAGGTGGATCACTTAAATCGTTGCCAATTTTTCGACATCAACAAATTTTTGCAACAAATAAAAAAGTTCAATTACTTACTCCAAAAAAAATTTTTCAATTAATTTAGAACAAAATGTTTTATATCAAGCCCATACCTAAACTGCTTAGGTTTAGAGATAAAAATTAAGAAAGTTTGAAAAATTGCGATTTTCCGAAATCTTGACTTAGCATTATGGGGACATTTCTAATTCTATTATTGCCTATCATGGTTCAAACTGTTTTTTTAAACGTATATTTTAAGATAAAAACAGATTTACGAGCCTGATACCATTTGTAGTTGTCCTGTAAATAAAAAACAAATGCATATTATTAATACTCAGGCGTAATGACGATGTTAGTCTAAGAGCTTTGGAGTTTACTTACAAGGAGAACACTACAGCTTTGAGAAAAGGCTTCGGATAAAACTGCAGGATATTATTTTGAGATAAAAAAAAACGCTGCCAAGTGCTTTGGCGCAATGCTTTCTCATAGAGCTCATTGAGTTAAAGTAATTTGATTTTACTTTTTTAAATGTGATTTCAATATAAAATACAATTTCTATTCAAGAAAAATTAGTGAATGTGAGAGAGTGATTAGTAAATAGAAAGAGAGAGACAAGGATGGATGAAAATAGGGTACAAATGAGAATCAATCTGAGTAAAAAGGACAAAGAGGAAGTAAGGAAGTAAGAAACGAGTTAGTAAAAGCGTTAAATCAGAAATCAAAAGAAGTGATCAAAGAGCTACGCTAAGAAATGAATTTTTTTTTAACTTGTTTTATAAAGACAGCAGAAAATAACTTGTATACAAATTTTAGAGCAAATCTATCAAGTAGTTTACGTAAAATGGAAAAGAAAATGACGAAAAAAAATTTTTTTTTAAATTTTTTTAATTTAAAAAAATTAAAACTATGCTAAGAAAATCGGTTTTTAAAAGTTATCATTCTTTTGGCAAAATAAATAAAAACTCGAAAATTTTTAAAAAATTTTTAAAATGGCTCTATGAAAAAAACTACTCTATGAATACCAATTTTCAATAGCTTCCCGTCTACTTACACAAAAACATAGATAGTATGCAAAATTTGAAGCAAATCCATCGAGTAATTTTCGAGATCTAATCGCCTAAATAAATAACATTTTCTTTTCAAAATTTCTTTTTCAAAATTTTAAAAATGCTCTAGAATTAAAACTACCCTATGAAAATCAATTTTTGAAAATTTCCCTTCTTTTGGCAGTTGCAAATAATTTCCCTACAAATTTTAGAACAAATCTATCGAGTACTTCACGTAAAATAAAAAAAATAAGAAATAAATAATCGAAATTTTTTTTAAAATCTTTAAAATTCTCTAAAATTGTAACCACACTAAGAAAATTAGTTTCCAAAAGCTTATTTTTTTCAGACAATAGCGAATTAATTGTATGAAAATTTTGGAGAAAATTTATCAAATGGTTTTCGTAAAATATAAAAAAAATTAAAATAAAAATTTTTTTGAAAATTTTCAAAACGCTCTAAAATTGAAACCGCTCTAAGAAAATTAGTTTTCCAAAACTTGTTTTCTTCAAACACTAGCGAATAATTAGCATACAAATTTTGGAGCAAATATATCAAATGGTTTTCGTAAAATATAAAAAAAATTAAAATAAAAATTTTTTAAAAAATTTTTAAAATGCTTCAAAATTAAAAGTACGCTAAGAAAATCAGTTTCAAAAAGTTTTTCTTCTTTTGGCAGTCAAAATAAGGTCCATACAAATTTTTAAGCAAATTCTTTAAGTAGTTTTTATGTTACGTTTTTACGTATATGTATATTTAATTATAAGATGGCGGGTAACCTTTGTATCACGACTAATCTTGGTAAACCCAAGCAGTCAGTTTGCGTGAAGAATTAAATAAATACTCAGTAGTTATAATATGAATATAAGTTTATTAATACTTTCGTCGAGAGAGATATGTCCTATTATTAATTCGTCGCCTAATACGTTCCTTGCTGCTTGCTCCAAACGGGCGTACTCCCGTCGTTCGTGGCTAAAGGTTGGTTGCTTACTCTCTTTACATCTCTCTATTGATGGTCTACTGACTGACTCCTCGTGGGATGTCCGGCTGTATTTATACTCGCCAAATTCGTTGTTTCCACGTGCCTATCCTTCTAGAATATTCGTTATTGATTGGAATTTGCTGATCAGTCCGTCAGTGACTTTTCGTTCTGGTCTTAACCTGTTGCTGGGTGGTCAGCTCTTTTTCTATGGTGCTCGACGCTTTTCGTTGTTTCCAGGCAGGTTATAACTTGTTAGTATGACGGTCAGCGTTTTCCGTCTTTACTTGTTGGAACGTGTATTCATCGCATTCTTTGTATCTTGCTGATATTAATTCTTATTTATTTTATAGGATATAGAATCCGTAACACGTCTGAGGCCGTGGTATCGGCGCCCTCGACGATTAATACCTTAAAAAATTTATTTTTTGTTTTACCTAAGGCTCTGTATAATTCAATGAAATGTATTTAAGCTTGCCTAATTGTATGTGTTACATTAGTTTATGTAGAGTAGTGTTGTGTACCTATCAAATACATTTCTATTCTGACTATATATCTCTCTCTTTGTGTACATTAAAATTTACATAAGATTATGTTTTTAAAAGAAAATGTTTTGTTCATGTTTTCCTTGCATTCATCGTTGGATTAATTGCTTTTGAATATGTTTATTCTTGACTTCTCTGGATACGATTTTCATCCTTTTTGATTATATATATTTCTCAGAAACTGTACTGGTACCTGAAAATATTCTTTAACAATTAATTACAAAGGGGCCCCCAATAGCTGGAGGCTTCCAATTTTTAATGCAAATTTTAAGTCAGTTATTATTGTTATAATCTTAATTTTTCTTGGCTTATTAACCCCTGTATGCCTGCAACATGTTAGGCAGGAATCTTATCTACTTTTTACCTTGTTATAAGGTGACTGTATGTTTCATGCTTATTTATGATCAATAAGTTCAGTTTATTATATGCACTTTATTTAAAAATCTATTTCTATTTAAACATGTTTATTTTATTAGTTTTATGGTTTTTTCCATAAATGTGCTGTTATTATAATATAATATTCAAATTTTATTATATCGTATTTTTTTTCTTACATATAACTTGTTTATTAATAATTAGAGGTTATAATTACTATTTACATTATTTAACTATATCTAATTTATCCCTTTTAAGGTTAATAATGATTTTCTCATGTGCCTCGATATTACAATATAGTTTGTATATCTGTCCCGAAACTGTAACATGGTGTGTCCCAAAATAGGGTCATGCGTTAATTCTCAATTTTATTGTATATATAGTCATTATTTATTGTTTAATTATTTATATTTAATAATATTAAGTGACTATATGATTATTATAACGTTTATGTATGTTTATTAATGATTATATAATAATTTTATAATTATTATTAATGATTTTCCTATTCTTGTCCTGATATAGGTATGTGAGTTTATTCTTATTTATTGTTCAATCAATTATGTTTAACAATATTAAGTGATATTATAGTGTTTATTTATGTATATTATATAATAAATAATTTATCATCTTTGTTTATTATTATTTATTGTTTAATTAATTATAATTCTCTTTTTTTTGTGAGTGGCCCGTCTATGTACTCTTATGTGCGTGCCTATACTACACGTGCTTTATTCCTCTTTGTGCTACAATTCGTTGCGCACACTGTTATACAGTTCGTATACCTATTACGTCTGTATGCGTCTGAGTGCTTGATCGCTAGCGGTGGGGGCTCTTACTGCTTGAAGTCTTTAGGCTGTGTAGGTGCATACGTGATTACGTACGTGTGAATTTGACTGCAAAGTGTTGGTATTCTTTTCACTGTGAATCGTATATGATCACGTGCGTATGAATTTGACTGCAAAGTGTTGGTGCTATAGAAGCGTGGCGCGAATATTAGTATGTGCATGAGTATCGTATTAGTGTATATGTGAGCCATCTAATAGTTTGATACTTATTTTCGTTTTTATATATTTTTATCCTTTCTATATTTTTATTTTATAAGTTTAAACATTTCTGTTTTGCTGTTGTTAGTTATTTATTTGATTAATTACTGTATATTGTTATTAAGCTTCGGATATAATTATTTTATAGACTCTAGATAATTTATTTAAATTATTACCGTTGAATATTGGTTATAATGTATAGATATATTTTTGATAATTTCGAGCATATCTATATTTATATGCATTTAATCAGCATTTCTAGATAATTTTGTATTTTAATATATTTTTTTTTGTTAATATTTAATGCGCGTATTTTAAGACTTCTTTACGTCTATGCAAGTTTTCACTTAACTCCCTTTCTTCTATAATTATATAGTTATTTGATCCTTCTTCTTGCATTGTGTGTTGTTTTTATCTCTATATATATTTATTTCTTCATCTTTTTCTTGTTTTATTTGTCTATATTTCTTTCCTTTTACTTTTATTTCTTGGACGCATGCATATGGGACGTTTCAGGTCAACTCACCGAACAAAAAAATAAAATTCGTTGTAAATCTGTGAAAATGTTCCATTTCATACCCAAAATATACAAAAAAATTTTCAGAGGTATAGATCCAATGGATTAAGAGTAATGAGTAATGAAATATTGTGATTTTTCAAAATTTTTGGTGAATTCATCAAATTAATAATTTTTTTACTCAAAAACTAAGGGTCCTAGAGATGTACTTATGAAGACATTTCTTGTTGCAAATTAAGCGTAGAATCAGCACAAATTTTTTTAAATCTCAAGATTGCTATCTTCTGATTGGTCCACTTTGTTATTTCATATAATTTGCAATTACTTGAGTTCGAACAGGTTGATTTCACTCCTGTTGGAGTATGTTATGTCTTCTGATAACATATTGAAGTAAGCTTTTGCTCCACTTGGCTCGAGCCCTAGGAGAGGAGCTATAGAACTTTGAATATTGAAAAATTTTTAATTTTGAATTTAACACATACATCAACATTTTCTTCTTCGATGTTCATAGATAATACAATATACGAATGCATGATTGTCTAAATATTTTAACATTTATCTATTTCTTTATGATGCAAGTGTTTTATTAAAATATTAATTATGCATTACGTACACATCATCAAGATACACTCATAAACAAGAAAATTTTATTCGTTTAACTAATTTGTCATTATAACTATTTTGCATACGTATTAAAAAATTATTTAAATATACATATTTAGGAATTAAAATTAATACTATGTATCTGGAAATAAAAAGGATAAAGTTAAATAAATTCTATACGGATAAAATTTATTCAATATAAAAATTTATTACAAAATGAAAGAATCTGTTATTTGTGTATTCTGTAACTTTTAACAAGTACTTCTTAATTTATCTCATTTTTCTGAAAATAAATTACTCAAAATTTTTTTTTAAATTGAAATGGTATTTTAAAATTATAATGTCATTAGAGTGGAGATAAATTAAGAAGTACTTGTTAAAAGTTACAGAATACACAAATAACAGATTCTTTCATTTTGTAATAAATTTTTATATTGAATAAATTTTATCCGTATAGAATTTATTTAACTTTATCCTTTTTATTTCCAGATATATAGTATTAATTTTAATTCCTAAATATGTATATTTAAATAATTTTTTAATACGTATGCAAAATAGTTATAATGACAAATTAGTTAAACGAATAAAATTTTCTTGTTTATGAGTGTATCTTGATGATGTGTACGTAATGCATAATTAATATTTTAATAAAGCACTTGCATCATAAAGAAATAGATAAATGTTAAAATATTTAGACAATCATGCATTCGTATATTGTATTATCTATGAACATCGAAGAAGAAAATGTTGATGTATGTGTTAAATTCAAAATTAAAAATTTTTCAATATTCAAAGTTCTATAGCTCCTCTCCTAGGGCTCGAGCCAAGTGGAGCAAAAGCTTACTTCAATATGTTATCAGAAGACATAACATACTCCAACAGGAGTGAAATCAACCTGTTCGAACTCAAGTAATTGCAAATTATATGAAATAACAAAGTGGACCAATCAGAAGATAGCAATCTTGAGATTTAAAAAAATTTGTGCTGATTCTACGCTTAATTTGCAACAAGAAATGTCTTCATAAGTACATCTCTAGGACCCTTAGTTTTTGAGTAAAAAAATTATTAATTTGATGAATTCACCAAAAATTTTGAAAAATCACAATATTTCATTACTCATTACTCTTAATCCATTGGATCTATACCTCTGAAAATTTTTTTGTATATTTTGGGTATGAAATGGAACATTTTCACAGATTTACAACGAATTTTATTTTTTTGTTCGGTGAGTTGACCTGAAACGTCCCATATACATATATACTTTGTTTTCGATCGTATTATATGTCTAGTTTTTACATTACTATAAATATTATTACTTTTGTCAATTTTACTATTAATATTATTCCCGTAACCAATTTTGATAAGGTTTTTATTATAATTTTGTTTATAATTTATAATAATCCGTCCCTTGACTAATCAAAATTTTATTCTCGTTCTTTTTGTTTGGTACCAAGTAATTTTTTCTTTTTGACGCATGTATTTTTTTTGCGTTCCTGGTCCGATAATTTCTAAACTTTTTATTGTGAATAATGGCGGACATATCATACATTCTTAGTATATGGCGCCATTTCTTAGAAAAATGTTGGGATTCTACTTGTGGATCCTCTTTGCCATAGGCATTCATCAGATAGCACGTATGCAACCTGAGAATTATTCCTCGAATACTTGTATCAGGAATTTTCCTGACAATAGTTAAGCATTAGTGTGCTTATAATTTTCTTTTTTTTTTCTTTTTTGATTTATTTTAATGCTTTCGAGGGAGGGATTATTTTATATTTGCTATTTTAATAATTTAAGCCTTAGTTCTTTATTTACTTATGTAATAATCTATACCTTATTCAATTAATCGCGGGAATATTCTTTATTTAATATAATTATTAAATCAATTTTCTTTACTTTTTCTCGACATATATATGTATATTTTGCGAATATTGTTCAGTCTATATAAAACTTTTTTGTTTAGGTTTGTTTTATATTAAGATTTGATTTCTGCTCCATCGATTATTGTGAGATTTGCGCTTTGGAATTGAGTTTTCTTCTTAATTATATGTGTGCGCTCTTTATCCCTTTTGTTCCTTTTCTCTTTTATTCTTTATTCTTCTCTTTTATTATCTCTTGATGATTTTACTATTTTTCTTAGTTTCTTCTGCTACTGTTTTCTGTAAGTTGACCAGAAATATTTCTGTTTCCCTGATGTATGGTTTATCTTATACTATTCCGTGTATTACTTTTTTTTTTTTTTTTTTATTAATGATGCAAGGAGAAGGATATTTAATAGTTAAGTATAGCCATATTAGATGTCTTTACATAATCCTAATTTATATGTTATATTTACTTTAATATAAGTGAATTCCTGAATAAACGAAATAATTTTATATCTCATTTCTTTTATTCTCTTTATTTCTTCTAGAATTGCTGATTGTAATAATATCTATTATCTTACTATTTATTTAATTAAATTCTCTTATAATACATTTTAAGATTTTTTTTCAAAGTAACTTGTCTATTAATTTATTTGTATGTTATTATTATAAGTATGTTTGTTGTTTTATTTAATATTTTTTTGATTACTAAATTTTTGATATAAATATATATGATTCTATTAATAATTATATCTATAGTTACTTTGTAGTTACTAATTTATATTTGAGACTATCGTCGGCGTCTGAGGGCCGTGGAAAAAATTTATCTTACTGTTTCTTTGATTATTATTATATTTATTTAATATTTTACGATCGTCGGCGTCTGAGGGCCGCGGATAAATTTTATTTTACTAAATTTATTTATTATTCATAGAATTTTATAGTTATCATCCATATTCTTTATTCGTTTTCTGATGTTTTGGCTTCTTCATTAAGTGAACCATTTCTCCTTCTCGGAGGTGTTTAATATTTTGCTTTTGATCATAATAACACTTTGATTTATAATTGGATGGTGTTAGATTAACTTTTGGTGGTTTTGTCACTATCCACATAAACGAGGAATACGGGTTCTCCGATGGCTTAGTACCTCCCGATTCCAAATGTTCTCCTATACGTTGGTGTCTAAATCTTGTGGTTTTTATTGGTACTTCTGTAATTAACTCATTTTTATGCTTTACTAAATGTGTTTTTCTTAGTTTTTCTCCAGGTGACTTAATTATAATTGGTTTTTCTTTGATTAGTTTGTTAATATTTTCTATTTCTTCTATATTTAAATGCCTTGATATTTTAGATTCAGTTTGGTTAAGTATCTTTGCTGCTTTATTCTCTTTTTCCTCGCTTGATATGTTTAATTTTTGTGCACGTAACATCCTCTTATTCGCTTCATTATTATTTATTCTTTTATTATTATTTATTTCGATCATTTTTTCTTCTTTATTTATAATATTCATGACCTTGCATACATGTGACTTAACTTCTGGCGGTTTTACTTCTACCGCGCTGTCATTAGTATCAATACACATGGCATATGCTTTGCCTTCATTATAATTGGCTACGAAATCGCCAACTAAGATGCCCGATCCTATATCTTGGAGCGGTACGAATTCTATATCTTCACTGATATCTTTGACACGTGCATAATTAATTTGTCTTGTGCGAGGAGTGGTAATAAAGCATTCTTCTTCAATAAATGGTAATATATTGCTATTTAATTCTAGGCATTTACGAGCGGCATTAACTTGTCCTTTATATTTATTGATCATATCCCAACCTATTAATCCATCTGTATCTATTGGGAAATCATACGGGACTACTTGTACTTCAAATAATGTTTTATTCAGAAATAGATTCACCTGTCCTAATGACATACATTCACCTGGAATGACACCGTTTATTGAAACAATCTCATGTGGATTTATATACATATTATTTGATATTGTGCTTTTCTTTATAATAGTTACGTTAGCACCTGTATCAACGTAAAAACGACCTTTTCTGGACTTTAAAAATAGCCCACTTAATTCAACTATTGGGGGCTTTCTTCCAGCTTGTATAAATTCTATAGTACATTCCCGTAAGCTGGATCGTTCGTATTTCTTGGCCTGATTGCTTAGCTGCTCGACTCCACAGGACCCTAGCGTCGAGCATAGGGATCCTGGGAGTTTAAAGGTTCCATGTTGCTTTGACTATCGCATAGTTGATTTTGGCTAGAATCATTGTCTAGTCCATTACTATTATTTTCACACTCGTTATTATCATTATAATTATTATTTCTATCGTTATTGTACCGAGGGTACGTATTGCCTTGATTACGGCCTTGATTTCTGTTAATATTATAATTATTACGGTTATTATTATAATTACTACTGAAATTATCATTATACTGTGAGATATTTCTATTATTTGCGTTTTGGTAATTGTTATTAAAATATTCTCTGTTATCTTGATTATAAATATTGCCTGATTTTAATGCGTTTTCTAGCACATAGCATTCTGCGTAATTATGACCTCTTTTCTTGCAATAATCGCACTTTTTATTATCGTATTCCTTTTTTCTGCATTGTGCTTCTAAGTGACCTGTTTTTCGACAGTATGAGCATATTTCTATTGCTGGTGCTAGTCTGATGTTTGCATAATTTTGCTGTGTTAGATTGTTATGTTTGCTGTGTCAGATAGTCGATCAGCAATTTTTTGTAATAATATATCAGTTAGTTGACCTGAGTTTTCTGCTGAGTTAGTTGAAAGTTGCATTAGTCGCCTCGCGCTTGTACGTTGTTCGAATGAAATAGCCTCATGTATGGCGTCTCTTAACGTTATTGGGTTCTTTGATCGAACTTGGTGTTGTAGATCGCCGTCTAATCCAAATAAAAATTGTTCTAGGGCTTCTTTATCTGCCTGATTCTTGTAGGTTTCCACCTCGAAAGGTCGTAGAATTCTGCATGAGTCATAAAAGTTCAAGAGACGATTGTGTAATATTTGCATTCGTAGACCGTAGTCTCCTGCGCTCTCGCCTGGCATGTTTGGTTAGATCGGCCAGCAACCCTTCTACTGTATGGTATTGAGTTAACCGCGTTGTGTAACCTTCTGCTGCTCTCCCTTTGAATTTAGTAGCTAGTGTGTTTAAAACCCATCTTTTTGACTGCGGTCCATACGTTCTTACAATGTCTCGAACTGCTCTGCAGAATAGAGGCAGTACATCAGAGTTGCCATCAAAGGTAGGAATGGTATTCAATGCTTGATACAATGAAAGGCTATTAGGTATTTCTCTTGGTGTTCCTGTGGCCATTTGCTGTGGTGTAGAGCTAGCGCAGTGTATATTCGCTGGTGATTCATACATGTTAAATCCTGCAAGAGGATCATCGTCTTTAAAATTGTTGGCTAAGGCGTTTATATCTCTTGTACCTATGGCCTGATTTTCCCTGCGATTGTAATAAGTTCCGTAATTGATCCGTTCTTGTATCATGTTAATTGTATCCATGTTTGGTGTAGCTCCTTGGTCCTTTGTAGGCGATTTTATTAGCACTCGGTGGGCTAATCCGTGTTTTCTTTCAAATTCGTACAACTGTTGTGCCATTTTCATTGCTGCAGTTTAGGGATCTGCGTCTGTGTCAGGAACGTTTGCTGGTTGATCCGCTGCGTCGCTGGTTGTTGCGGGTATTTTAGATCTGGCTCCTTGGCCTATTTCTTTGTTCAATTTTTCTTCCGCCTTGCTTATTTCAGTAAGCGTGCGAGTTATGTATATTCGGGCCTGTTTTACGAAATATTCCTCTGCATCGTTCATTTTACATTTATCATTGACCACTATGTCATTTAATCTTCTTAGCGCAGATTCCATTAATCCCTTATTGTCACTTTCTTGGAGTGCACAGTCTGCTAATGATAATGCGTTGCGGAGTGCTATAAGTGCTTCATCTTCCGGGGTTTGAGGATATGCGATTGGTATTGGCTTTGTTTTGTCGGAAGAGTTATGTGTGTCGTTGTCTTGTGTCATTTTGTTATATGTATATTTTATATCGTATATATTTTTATATTATGTATATTTTATATTGATAGACACTTGTAATTATATTTATGATTTATAGCACTTGCTGTTACTTTAATTATGTATAATTTTCATTAAATAATTTAATTTGAATTTTATAGAAATTATAATTTATTGAATTTTAACTGTTGGAAGGCTCGCAGCGGGCGCGTATTCCCCTCGAAGGACGTATAATATGGTAATAAAAGTTTTTACTTACCCAATGATGGTGATTAAGGCGATGTACGCGTAGAACATCCTCTCGATTGATTTCAATGTAGATAAAATAGTTTCTTCACAAGTGATACCCCACACTTAGCACCAGTTTTTATGTTACGTTTTTACGTATATGTATATTTAATTATAAGATGGCGGGTAACCTTTGTATCACGACTAATCTTGGTAAACCCAAGCAGTCAGTTTGCGTGAAGAATTAAATAAATACTCAGTAGTTATAATATGAATATAAGTTTATTAATACTTTCGTCGAGAGAGATATGTCCTATTATTAATTCGTCGCCTAATACGTTCCTTGCTGCTTGCTCCAAACGGGCGTACTCCCGTCGTTCGTGGCTAAAGGTTGGTTGCTTACTCTCTTTACATCTCTCTATTGATGGTCTACTGACTGACTCCTCGTGGGATGTCCGGCTGTATTTATACTCGCCAAATTCATTGTTTCCACGTGCCTATCCTTCTAGAATATTCGTTATTGATTGGAATTTGCTGATCAGTCCGTCAGTGACTTTTCGTTCTGGTCTTAACCTGTTGCTGGGTGGTCAGCTCTTTTTCTATGGTGCTCGACGCTTTTCGTTGTTTCCAGGCAGGTTATAACTTGTTAGTATGATGGTCAGCGTTTTCTGTCTTTACTTGTTGGAACGTGTATTCATCGCATTCTTTGATAGCTTGCTGATATTAATTCTTATTCATTTTATAGGATATAGAATCCGTAACAGTTTACGTAAAATACAAAAAAAAATAAGAAATTAAAATTTTTTTTAAATTACTAAAATGACTATAAAATTATAATTACGCTTTAAAAACCAATTCTCAATAGCTTTCGCACCAGTTAATGAAAAATTGGATTGTCTGGAAAATTTGAAGTAAATTCATTGAGTAGTTTTTAAGATTTTATTGGCTTAATAAATATAAACATTTTTTTCAAAAATTTCAAAATGCTTTAAAATTAAAACTAACTAGGAGAGTGTCACACCTCCGGATCACGGATTTTGCTCAAACTTCGGGATAAGTTTTCAGATGATAAAATATGGAAAGTTATAGTCATAAATACTCAATATTTCCCTAGTTACAGGCAATTAAAGAAAATCACTAAAAAAGTTACTAGATTTTTAAACCCATATAATTCCTTAGCATTGATAGCTACAAGCTTGAAACTTCTTTTAAATTAAAGCTGAGCTCAAATCCTTTCGAATTAGTAGTTATAGCATGTAAAAATATTATTTTTTCCCAAAGCTAGAACGTGATAAACATTGGACCTGATTTTTCTTTTAAAAATATTAATTAATAATAAAAGCTGAAATTAGGTCCAATCCTTATTACGCTCTAACTTTGGGAAAAATAATATTTTTACATGCTATAACTACTAATTCGAAAGGATTTGAGCTCAGCTTCAATTTAAAAAAAGTTTCAAGCTTGTAGCTATCGACGCTAAAGAACTATATGCGTTTAAAAATCTAGTAACTTTTTTAGTGATTTTCTTTGATTGCCTGTAACTAGGGAAATATTGAGTATTTATGACTATAACTTTAGCTTTTTCCATATTTCATCATCTGAAAATTTATCCCGAAGTTTGAGCAAAATCCGTGATCCGGAGGTGTGACACTCTCCTAGTAAGTTAAGAAAATTTGTTTTTAGGAATTTATTTGGGCAATTGCAAATAATTTCCATGCAAATTTTGAAGCAAATTCATTGAGTAGTAAACAAAAAAAACCAAAAAAATGAAAAATCAAAATTTTTTTTTTTTTAAACGACTCTAAAATTAAAACTACGCTAGAAGAACCAATTATCAATAGCTTTCCAGCAAGTTAGACAAAAAAATAAATTGCATGCAAAATTAGAAGCAAATCCATCTAGTAGTTTTCGTGATACAATTTACTAACTGACATCATACAGACACACACACATACACATACATACAGACATTTTCTGGAAACCACTTTTTTCGACTCCCTGAGTTCAAATATGTACAAATTAATGAAAAAATAGAAAAAAATTTTTTATATCGATACAATGCTTTCTTTATGAGAAAGCAAAAATGAACTCGTGTTTTTTCTTTTCATCAAATAGGTCCTCTAGACAAAGATATGGACATTATTACAAAAATGTTGCAAAAAGAAGTGTTTATAAGAACTTACCAAGCAATTAAAACTTTTACAAAAAAATATATGAAGGATAAAATAAAGTACAGGTTTAATACTTGAATTTGAGTTTTGTTTTATTAAGGGGGCTATCAAATAAATCGAGTTATATCAGATTACCTTGAAATTTTGATCACATGTTTATAATAACATTATGTGCCTGCCAATAAATTTTTAGAAGCCTTACGTTTTCAATGATTGTTAATTAGTTTTGTGTTAGATTCAAACCAAAAACTTATGTGTAATTTAGAATTTGACAAAGAATATATTGATCACAAATTAAAAAATACTAGTGGTACCATTTTCAAGAAATTATAAATAAAAAATATATACAAATAGAAAATATCTATAGAAAATGTATGAATCTAAGCACGTGAAGTAAATGGAGAGTAGTGAGTGCGTGTACATATATAACACGCCACGTGTGTGATCACAGTCTTTCTTTCTTTCTTTCTTTTTTTTTCTTTTCTTTCTTTTTTTTTCTATCTTTTGTTGGCCTTTGGACTTTTCGTCATAGGCCATCATCAATTTTTTTTTTGTTCCGAGGAACTCTCTATTTTGTATTTTTTTTGCGTTTTTCGGGTTCTCTTCCCCACGGAAAACTACGAAAATTGTTTTTCCTAATTTTCCCAGGGAGTCAAACCCCGATCCGCTAGGACGCAAGCCAGCTGCCTTAAGCAACTGAGTTACTTTTCGTCCTTTTCAGCCGAAGCCTTTTCTCAGAGCTGTGGTGTTCTCCTTGTAAGTAAACTCCAAAGCGCTCAAACTAACATCGTTATTACGCCTGAGCACTAATAATATGCACTCGTTTTTTATTTACAGGACAACTACAAACAGTAGCAGGCTCGTAAATCTCTTTTTATCTTAAAATATATGGTTGAAAGAACAGTTTAAACCATGATAGGCAATAATAGAATTAGAAATGTCCTCATAATGCTAAGTCAAGATTTCGGAAAATCGCAATTTTTCAAACTTTCTTAATTTTTATCTCTAAACCTAAGCAGTTTAGGTATGAGCTTTATATAGAACATTTCGTTCTAAATCAACTAAAAAAATGTAAAAAAATTTTTTTTTAGAGCAAATAATTGAATTTTTTTATTTGGTGCAAAAATTTGTTGATATCGAAGAATGGGCAACGATCCAAGTAATCCACCCTAATTTTTCGTGTTCAGAGGGTCAAAATACATAGAACTAAATTGGACTTCGATCGGCCACGGGCATATAGGAGGAAACCCGGACTAATGTGTGTACGTTTATGTGTGTATGTGTGTATGTGTGCATGTGTATGAATAGATCTGTAGATGTGTATGTGCAAGTGTATGTGTATATGTGCATGTGTGAATATGTTAATTTATCAGTGGATTTAAGGAAAGCAACACTTTTATTAGATAAGAATTACTTTACTGCTGCAAAGAAGATCAGAACAGATTACCTTGACGGGCTTGAGCATACAACTAAGAGGTTACATAATATTGGAAGGAGCGCTGTACAAAGTTATTAATACATAGGATTCTACAAGAGGGCGCTTATTGTTAAATTTAGTTTACAAGATATATGTGATTTCTAACACATATTTTATACTATTTATAACAAAATATGTATGCATATGTGTATATGTGTATGTGTTTGTATGTATTTATATGTGTGTATGCTCATATATATATTTATATGTGTGTATTTGCATATATATATATATATATATTTGTATGTGTGTACGTGTATGTGTTTGTATATACGTTTAGGTGTATGCGCATATTCGTACGTGTGTATGTGTAGGCGTGTATGTTTATGTGTGTGTGTGTGCATGTGCATGTGCGTGTGCGTGTGTGCTAAGTGAGTGTGTGTATTTGTGTGTGTGAGTGTATGTGAGTGTGTGTATGTTTATGTGTGCATTTTCATTTGTGCACGCGTATGTGTACATGTGTATGTGTGCATGTCTTCGTGTGTATGTGTGTGCATATGTGATATGCACACGTCTTTGTGTGTATGCATGTTTTTGTCTTTGTAGATGTGTGTATTTGTGCCATATGTGTATGGTTGTATAAGTATGAGTGTATGCATATGTTTGTGTATGTCGTAACATTTGGCTTTTTAGCGACGGATGAGCTCGTTGATGTCATGGCTGTCAGACATTTAGAGGGTGTAGATTCTCGGTGGTTCTCGAAAGCTAAAGTTCAAACTCAATATCTCAACTAAACTAACCTTTCTTTGTAGCAATCAAAACAGCGCATAATAATCATGATAAAAAAACCATTAATTAAAAAAAGATTCAAATAATCAGATAAATCAATAGTTACTTAATAAAAGAAAGATAACGCATGCATTAAATTTAATAATAATAAGTAGTAAAGACATTATATTTTTAACAATCTTAAAAAGATACAAAGCTAAACCTAACTTAATCTTTAAGTGACAAGCGTCAGGGTGGAAGCCTGTAAAGGCCTACAACAATAATTAGAATGCCGGCAGTATTGAAAAAGGCAAACATAAATAACTAATTAACTTCAATTAACGAAGATAAATCTTTTTCATAAATCTGTGAAAAAATAAAAAAAATTTAGTACTTTTTGCTGCCGGTAGGTGGCGCGTGATGTTCAGTAGTCATCTGTAATCAAATGAAAAAAACAAACAAAAATTAATAATCATAAGTAAAGTGTTTAACTACGGTAGATAACGACAGAGCCTACTGTACCGACGGTAGGTAAAACACGACCTATAACGTCGGTTCGGTGGCGGGAAAGAGGAAAAGGATGTCTTACAAAGTATGACTTCTAAAACACGACACTAAGTAAAGACTATATAAAGTATACTCCTAGTATACAGCTATTGAAGGACCCCCACTCAATGTAATCTCCAAGAGGGTGGAGGGAGAGTATGCAACAGAAGGATATCTCCATATAAACTCAAAAAGAGAGGGTAGGAATTCGTGCAAAGTATACTCCTAGTGCACAAGGATGAGGGTAAGGAACTTCACTCCACATAATCTCCGAGAGAGTCAAAGTAGTAAAAGGAAAGACCAGCTGTAGCACGCAAACTTCTCTCTCTAGTACATGCTAACAGACAGACGATCAGGCAAAGAGTGCACCTCGAGAATGCTACCGACGGCTCTTATATAAACAGAGGCTTGTTTTTCCTGTTGCGGGAGCAACGCCTCGTAGTGGCTCAGCGCCTGTACTTGCTGCTGGTGGCTGAGCACCAAACAGTCTAAGCGCGCGCCAAATTCAAGCATCGCACACCCCCCTGTTTGGAAGAGCGGAGCATGCAAAACGAAACATCAATCTTTAGAGGACGGAGAATTTGGAATTTTCAATTTCTCAGTATTTTCTATAAAAAAAAACATAATATGTGTCTCTAATATTGAGAAATACTCATATGTAAAGTGTCTATCCATAGTCGAGCCACTATAGTGGTTTTGCCGTCCCTTAAAGGTGAACTGAGATATAAGAAAACTTAATCATAGAAAAATAATGTAAAGTAATCATTAAGAACATGTAACAAATAAAACAAGAAAAAATTATTGAGCGTTAATTAAAGAAAAATTTCTAGTGACGACCGGTCTTGCCTCGACCAGGGGTGTTGGAGGTAACGGTTGATCCTGTAATGTTGATGTGCCTGGTAGTGGTTGCTTCAGTGGTCGAGAAGCCGCGAGTGATAATGCAAACATGGACTGAACGCTGGCCAGTCGTTCATCGCACTTCCGGCGCGCTTCTTAAATCACCTTGGTCAACTTGACCGCTGGCAAAGTAATATTGCACACCATAGGTTTATTTGCCTTGTTCTTTTCCTTAGAGGCAGTGAGACAGTATCGATCAGGCGAGTTGTTCTAGTAGGCCATCGTGCCATGAAGAAATTAACGTTGAGAGAAGTCTCGCGACTGTTGGTGGTGGACGTAGAACGTTTAACTGGCATGACGACGATGCAAGAGCGCAAATAAAAGCAAACGCGTGGGTGTGATTCGGCTTTATACCTTGAAGGCATATTTCTGTTCGTAGGTTGGCGCAAGCCTTCTGGTAGTTTATTTTTCAACCTCTATGGAGAGAAAGTGGGCAGACGCCCTCTAGCAGATCTTCCTGGAATTTTTATAAAAAAAATTTCACGACACCTGTCGAAATGTTTATTTTTTTCAATTTTCTGGTTTTAGGTCCTTTAAGTGCACGTGGTGAACGATTTTACCGTCTTGTGCATACAAATCGAAAATCACAGGTGACATAATTTTGCATATTTTGAACTGTCCTACAAACTTTTCTGCAAGTTTGGCGGCTTTATCGGCGGTTTTGTTTGATAGAGTATAGTGCTTTTTAAGTACAGAATCATTCATTTTCGGAGCCCAGTTTCTCCTGCGCAAATCATAGTAATGACGTTGTCTTTGAAAATTTGACGCGAGGTTGTTTTTAGCCAGCAGTAGCGCGTCCTTGAATTTGCTTAAACGATCTATCACGTTACTTTTATCACGGTCCTGGTTTAACGCGTCAGGGAAGATAAATTCCCTACCAGTATTCAGATAGGTGGGAGTAAAACCTGTTGATTCGCTTCGTACAGTATTATACGGAAAAGCAATCTCAGTCAAATATTTTTCTCAGTTACTACACTGGTTGCTAATATATTCGTGGAACATCGTCTTGATTACGCGGTTGGTTCGTTCAACTGGGTTTCACTTAGGTGTGTAATTTGGCGTGTATCTGGGTTTGATACCCGATTGATTTAAAAAGGCTGTCATGTCCTTTCCTTTAAACTGGACTCCGTTGTCACTCACGACGGTGCACAGGCATCTATGACGGTAGAGGACCTGCTCTGTTTGTATTTAATTACACTAATATTATAAATACGTATTCGAACACTAGAACATCATCATATTCGATAAATTTAGTGGAGCCATAAGACCCAATGCATCTTACCCGGGGTCGGTAGTTCTTTTTTTGGCCACTTTATTTGATTTGCATTGTATTTCATGGCGTCACTTTTCAATTAAAGATCAGCTTCCGACTAACTTTACCGATCAAATATAGCGGAAAAAGATATTTAGTTTTTATTGACTTTTTTTGGCTTGTTCTTTGAATTTTGACAAATTTAGACGCTTCCGTTTCTCATTTGTTAAAATGAATAGATATTTACAAGTGGGAAAAATTCTGATATATATTTTTATTAAAAATAAACAAAATTACTTCATTTGCTACTTTTGATCGGTAAAAAATGTCTAAAACTTCAAATAAAACTGACCTTTAACATGACGAATAGTATAATAGTAAACTAGCTCGCAACAGCCGCTCTTTGGGCTGCTGTGACTCGGATCTCGAGCCTTTGATTGATTGATTTCGAAGAAATTTATGTTATGTGAAAAAGACATATTCTCATTAATTTATACTTTTTAAAGTTTTGGATAGGATAATCTATCAAAAGGTACAAAAAAAATAGTACATTGTGCAACAAGGGAGCAAAATAGGTGTTTGCCGACGAGTGCGTGTTTGTCGCTCGAGCGTAGCGAGAGCGACAAATCGCACGAGTCGACAAACACCTATATGCTCCCGCGTTGCGCATACTATTTTCTCACGCGAAGAGCATCAAAAATATTATTATTCTAACAAGCGCGCAAAATTCTAAGAATGACAAACTTGCGTCTGTGATAGCATGTACAATCTTGTTCGAAGGCTATCAAGATCGTACGAGGTAGTCGAGGTCGGGGCGCAGGACGGGGTCCAGGGGCGGAGCCCCGGTGGGGGTGCAGGCCGGGGGGCGAAGCCCCTGCCGGGGGGGTTCGGGGGGGCAGCGCCCTCCCGCCTCCAAAAAAATAAATAATATTACTAATATAAAAATAAAATTAATAAAACCATTAACGGCAGGCCAGAGTAGAACCTGATATTGACCGAGTAACAGTTGAGTTGTTTGTTATTTACTCAAGTATTAATCGGTGTATCTTCAAATTAAAAGTTGAGCGCAATAGATATTATTATTATGAAGATCTATGCACAAGAAAAAAAAAATCTACCGATTTGTTTTTGAGAAAAGTAAGTAACGCCAAAGTGAAAGTTTATGTTTATAATATTTTCGCGTTACTTACTTTTCTCAAAAACAAAGCGATAGATTTTTTTCTTCTTGTGCATAAATATTTGTAACAATAATATCTATTGCGCTCAGCTTTTAATTTGCAGATTCACCGTTTAATACTTGAGTAAATAACAAAAATCTCAGTTAGACAAGTTTTCAATACTATATATATATTTTTCTTATAATACATTAAAAATTAAATTAAATTTTGATTTATTCAAATTTAACATTTTTCGCGGAAATCGTCCATCGCTAACTTGTAATTCCAAGAATTTACGATTCGGCGTTGAATACTTGGCTGATATTATAAAGGATATGAAAATGTCTTCGATGCAACGTGCAAGATTAAATATTACATAAATAATACTCGAAAAAATCAATGCTAAATATACTGAAAGTTGCTACTGATATATGTGAACTTTTTCGAGGAATTTGTTCACCCCTGACTTGTAATTCGGGGAATTTACAATTCGCAGAATTGACCATTCTAAGTGAACCACTTAACTGATGTATAAAAAGCATCGAGTTACACACACTGACTGATGTATAAAAATATCGGGTTACATTATCGAGCCTGTTAAAAGTTCGAATTCATTTTGCTCCCTAGGGAGGCAAAGAGGTATTTTGCTCCCTCACAACAGCTGGTCAAAATAGTATTTTGCGCTCTGAGTGCGAGAAAATTATTTTCAATTCAGTAGCTTAAAAGTAAAGTTTTGTATAAAGTTTCAATTTGATCTGAATCATTCCGACAAGGGATGACTTAAAACAATAATACAAATAAATGTTGTCCGTTCAAAGAAAAAATCTTTCTAGCGGTTTTAAAACAGTTATCCCTTTAGAGGTTGAAGAAATGATTTTTTGGTGATAACTTGGAAAAAACGTATTTTGAAAAAAGTACGTGAAATAAAATTTGTAGAAAAAAATTAAATACATCTTTTTAATATTATATGTATATATATATATATATATATATATATATATATATATATATATATATTTAAATATTATTCATCAAATTATCATTAAAACGCCTTCGATTTCAACAATTTTCATGAACAATTTGAAAAATATTAAGTTTACAGAAAAATGTATGATAATAAAAAGATTAATTTTTTTATATTCTATAATTTTTATTTTATATACTTTTTAAAGGAAGATCGTATTTATCAAGTTATCACCAAAAATCTATTTTTTTAACCGTTTAAAAGGCTCCTATTTAAAAACGCTTCCAACGATTTTTTTCAAAAAAGCAACGTTTACTTGTGTTATTATTTAAAATAATTTCCCCTTTTAATTATTCAGATCAGATAAAAACTGATCGAGAAAATTCATAGACTTGATTTCTCACACACATATATCCATACATACATTTTAAGGAAGCCTCGTAAGTCTTATTTTGCTATAAAAATAAGTTTTTTCTCGTAAAATAACATATTTTAAAGGGTTACATTTTTCGCGATGTCGAAAATATAAGGCACTTCCGTATAATGGTCGTGCCTAAATATGTGTATTACCTTACTTTTAACGTTTAAACTTACATTGCATACAAATATAATTCTTATTATGAAAACTATGTGAATAGTCTGTATGAATATGATTATATATTATGGTTTGAAATTGTATTCGATCACGATTTTAAAATTTTTCAGACTACGTTAGATTCACGATTGAATTAGGAAAACAAGCATTAAGATTGCGATAATACTCTAAAATAAAAGTAAAATCAATAATTCTTGAGTTATAAAAACCTGTATTATTTAAATCTGTATGATGCTATTGTAAATGATATGTAAAAAAAATTTATCAGTATGATCAAAAAAAGATATTGGCAAGACGTGTAATCTAAACCAGATGCAGCGTGCGTCATAGAATGACACTACCTATTGATAAGAAGAACTGTCATTAATCAGTGAACTGACCCCGAGCCTCGTATACATGATTTCGTCAGTGATATGAAATAAGTAACGCAATTTGTGAATACACAAATTCTGTGCAAACCTTTGTATGCGAACAGCATCGCTCCAGAGCTCACTGAAAAGTGATGGCCTTCTCAAGTGTAAACGGCGATATGCATAATTGTAGTAACTAGTATTTTAACTATTTCTTGTAAATATTTTATAAATCTACGTGAAAAATTTGTTTGCTTTTATTATTATTCAATCGACAAGTATAATCATGCTCGAATACAGTTTAAAACCATAATCCATAATAGCATGCTTTAGATAACAATTGTTTTGTAGATGTAGAGTAGAATCATTTATTCGCAATATTAGAATATGTAAAAATTAATTGAATTATCGACCAAATTCCAAATTTGATGTCGTTGACATTAATTACAGCTATAAAGTAGGAGAAAATAGAATTTTTTTGCACACGAGATCTCACGTGAGATCGGGTATCAGCAAAAATAAAATTTCGTGGCACTTGAGATTTCACGTGAGATCTCATGTAAGTTCTCATATGAAATCTCGTTCCATTTTCAATCGTGAGATCTTATGTGAGATCTCGTGTGAGATCCCACATGATATCTCACGTAAAATCTCATTTCATTTTTTTCAGTAGGGTAGTACTTAAAATTTAAGTAAAATATTTTTAGTTCAAATCACATTAAGAGTCAGCTGTATACTGACACAGTTACCTGTTTTACCGAATCTATTTAAAATTTATTTTTTATAAAAACTAATAGCTTCAGGCAGAAATAAAGAGATGGTTTCGATTCGTGTAATAGAAAGCAATATTTTCTCTGATAAGAATAATTTAATTCCACCGCTTTATTTTCAAGAAAAGTTGGAATAACTTGAAAATCCCATTATTTGACACTAATTTCTAATTTTCTAAGTTATTCCAACTTTTCTTAAAAATGAAGCAATAAAATTAATTCATACTAATCAAAGAAAATATTACATTTTATTAAACACATCGAAACCATCTCTTTATTTTTGCCTCTTGTTGCTAATTTTGGGAAAAAAGTCAATTTTTTAATTAGAAAAGGACAGAGATACAGCGGACTCTTAAAATATTTTCTTCTAAAAAAAATTCTTAACTTCATAGAAATAAAATGCTAGAAAATATTTCAGTGGAATGTGTACCGGATGCACGCGTCATGTTTCATTCGATCGCGACAAGTTCTTAGAAATAAGTAAATGCATTAAATACTAAAGCGAAAAAAAATTTCAAGACAAATTAGACATAGTTAAAATTTAATTGAACGTTATTGTTAACATTTTAATTAAAAGTCTATTCCTAACTAACTATTCAAATATAATATATTAACAATAATAAAAATATAAATTTTATCTTTATCTATATTGATGTTATTTTATTTTCATTAACAATTTAAAAGCGGAAAAATAAAATAATCTGCTATCGTTGACCAATCACCCGAGCCTGAAACCAACTTACCGAATATGAAAGTGATGACGTACAAAGCTTGTGGGCTTTGATAAGTATCACAAACAGATGAAAAATTTACAAAAATTTAAATCCTAGCTAATCCTTTTCTCGAGTTAAAAGTGATTAAAAAAATTTGATAACATGCACTTAATTTATTTAAGTAGGATTGACTTATTCATCAAAAGTATAACCACTCTTAGCGTTACCCAGAACTAATGACAGGAACTTAATTCTTCACGAACTTTTAAATGTTGTATTAAATAATCTTGTCTTTTCTAATTTTTATCACATGGAACACGTATGGAATTTGAAATTTTATTATTATTAAATATTCCATTTTTACATCATTTAAATTACATGTTACGATAATTGAAATTATCTTTTATACAAATTCTCTATTTTGTAGGCTGATTCCATTTCAAATCGAACAGCCTATATACACTTAAGTCACCAATCACTGCACCAATGGAGTATGTTATTCTACTCTGAAAATAAAGACACGTATTTTTTATTTTTTTTTTAATCGCATACAAAAACTAAATGTTCAAACTGAAAAAGTTGACAATAACTTTAGAGGGCTATCGTTTTACTAATTTTCAATGAATTTTAGTAAACCTTTTTTTGTTTTATTTTGTTTTAAGCCCTCTTCAATTCAATGCAAGAAATTTAAAAAAAAACTAAAAAATGACAGATATATGCATTTTACCAAAAAATGCACTTCTTATGCACATGCATTTTTCTCAAAAAGACCATCTTTGATTTTGCTGAAATTTTTTGGGATGACAGAGGACACAATTACCTATCTAATGGTACCTGTTTGATCCCGTATTTTTTGTTTGAAGCGAGAAAAATATTTACAAATTTTATTGTTGAAAAATGTTTGTATTTGTATTCGGAAGTCTTAAGTAATCTACATTCAAACGCTGTCGCATGCTTCGCTCATCATTTGTATACATTTGTATGTATGCGTATACTATCGATAGTGATATATACATCTTTCTATATTATATAGTTATATTAAAAAATTCAGCTTTAGACCCCCCCCCCACATTTCCCCAATCCCACATTCCCCCAGTCTTTCGTGAAGCCCATCCACAAAATAACGTAAAAATGTTTGAAACTCTACGATATTTTTCACATATGAATTTGGTCAGAGCACCCCCGCAACCCACCTCATTCCCCACGCCCTCCTAAGCTCCTCCGTATTCTCCAACAGCCCCCTCGCATGCTCTCAACATGCCCCTCCACTTGTATCCTCTTATGA
The DNA here is from genome assembly GCA_017163975.1 of Anastatus disparis. NCBI lineage: Eukaryota > Metazoa > Arthropoda > Insecta > Hymenoptera > Eupelmidae > Anastatus > Anastatus disparis. The sequence continues at coordinate 790,976 of JAFFSR010000401.1, read as the reverse complement.
TACACATATAACAGTTTACAATTTTCATAAATTATTATTTAATTATATGTTAATCAATATAGTGTAATATATGTAATTAAAATTAAAATCATATTTCAAATACTAAAATTTTATTATTCTTTATTACTATCAATTTTATAATTCTGTAATATTTATAGTTATTTGATATATATATATATATATTAGACAGGTCGTTATTTCCCGAAACTTACTGAGCATCGCTCCCAACCCTTAGATCGATGTATTTATACTAAAAATTAAAAAAGCAGATGGAATACCTTGTTGGAATAGAGATTTAACCTTGCCGAATCGCAAAAAACCGTATTTTTTATTGTTTTTTCTTATTTTTCTTTTTTCTACATACAGCTATGACTGGAAAAATTTTTTTTTAGACCCTTTTTCAGACTTTTTTTATTTCTGTAAGTTAAAATAATATCTTATGAGGTGATTTTAGAGCCAAGAAAAATTTTTTTTCCGAATTGTTGCTCTTGAAATATTAAAAAATTTTACTCAAACGGGTTTATTCTCGTGTATTTTGAGGTTGAAAGTACTTTATAATTTGTTTTTATTTAAACAACTAACATAACTTTAAAGGAGGCTTAAAGATCTTTAATTTCTTTTTTTATAAAAATTTCTAGGTGCTTCTGATACTGAGATATGGCCATTTGAATTTGATAGGAAATTCGTAGAATAAAATCTGTAAACATCGTGAGCATGCAATTGACTATCAACTCGCTCTGATCACAAATTCAGTTTCAAAGCACATAGAAACAGTCTAAGTAAAGCAAAATGAATGTCTTGATTTCAACAAAAAAGTGACACTAGGTGTCTTTCGCACAGTCAGAGTTATGAAATTCGTAAATACCCATATAGAAATAATTTTCGTAAATATCTGTAAATATCTGTAAATATCTCTAAATAACTGTAAATAATTAATAAAAAGTATTGAGATTGAAACATTAATAAAAGTTATTTACACTTATTTATTATTATTTACGATTATTTATAGTTATTTAGTTATTTACGATTACTAACTGATTTTAAAAGTTATTTACTATTATTTACAAACACTTACAGTTATTTACTGTTAATTACTATTATTTACTATTATTTACAATTTTCAAAATTTTTTGGTAAGTAAATGGTTTATTGTTATTTATAATTATTTACGATGATTTACAGTTATTTATAGTTATTTGCTTTCGTTGTCTTAGATAATTTTTCGGAACGCCTGTACGCTTACCGTTAAATGATTTTTTCCGAAGGTCTACCTAAAATGACAACGTCGCATATTTAGTCTATGGCGTAAGCGAACTATGAATTATACATCGAGTTTCGAATCATGCTCTGTTGGCAAAACAGCATCAAAAATTTTTAATTATCCTGTCAAATTTATAATTATATAAAAAATATGAATTAAAACTAAATTTTAATTTGAATTATGCTGTGAAATATATAATTGTATAAAAAAAATGAATTGAAAATAAATTTTAATAATTATAAATAATTATAAAATTAAAAAATGAAGCAAAATTTGTTCTTTATTTAGAACTTTAAATAATACAACATCAAATTCTTTATTATTAAAACTTTTAAGAAAATTTATGATTTTGTTAAAAATTATTAACTACATTAATTTCAATACAATTTAAATTTATAATTGTAATACATAAACTATGTTTTAATACAACTTTTTATTTATTAAATATATAAATATGCATATATCTGAAAGAAACATGATCTACAAATTTCATGCTTGAATAAACTTCTAATTTTTTTATTATGAATTATTATACTAATTTTAATAAAGTTAGTATGACATAATGAGTGCCTTCTAAATATAATAGTTGACAGAACCATTGCTTTCAACATTCACATAATTTTATTCAATTATTTTTAATAAAATTTTACATAAATTAATGTGACATAAAATTATTGTTGTAATTAATCAATTATGAATCAGAGTTATGTATACGGGCTCCATTAATAGCTATTTTAACAGCAGCATCAAACCCCAGATCAACTTCAGTATCTGCAACTTATCGAGGAGTTGATAAACTGAGAAACAAGGAAACTGTAACTTCTTCGCTTGCAAACATTTAAAGCAAGACATGCATCTCATTTCTTTCTATACGAATATTTATTAATTAACTACTCAGTAAATAAATGGACTCATTCCAGTTTGCTTCTGTTTAAATATCCTATCTTGTATCCGCAAGGATATAAATTTTTACTGGATATAAATTTGACCCCTGAATTGTAAACTTTAAATTTCTTTATAAGTGTTTGTTATTCCAGTATTCCAATATTTACATCTCCTCGATATAACCAATACAGCATCCATGGTTCTGTTAATAGCAAATAAAGGAATTTTACTCTATTTTACTCTGTTGGTAGCTTGCACCTGCTATCTACTCTTAGCAGCTTCAACATTATTTATGATTCCAAAACAATTTATTTTTGAATATTAATTTTTTAATTATTACAAATATTATACTTTTAGACATGATTTAATTAAAAAAAAAGACATGATCTACTAGTCATATGCTTTATAACACTTGAGAATGTTTGATTATATTTGTAATATTTGTGAGTAATAATTGTATTAGATGACATAATGTTTGTTTTCTATGAATACTTGTTTACGTAATCAAGGCTTTTTATGATTTCATAATTTTATTAACCCATCGTCTCCAATCAAATTTGAAATTAATTTCTTACTTATTGAACTTTTATTTTTATTTATTTATTGTGAATCCATAAAAGCTATTGGTATGAAATTCCATACTTACAATTACAAATTAGTCGAGGAAATGATGAATTGTGAAACAAGGAAACTGCAGCTTCTTCGTTTACAAACCGTTAAAGCAAGATATGCACCTCATTGCTTTCTACAGGAATGCTTATTAATTAACTACTGAGTAAATGAATGGACTCGTTCCAGTATGCTTTTGTTTAAATATCCTATCTTGCATCCGGAAGGATATAAATTTTTACTGGATACAAATTTGACTGAACAAGGAAGAAATTTAAACTTTAAATTTCTTTACGAGTGTTTGTTATTTAAAAATTTAACATTTTTTTAATACAACCAATACTGCAAACTTAAAATGTATTAAAAAATATTTTTTCAACATTATATATTTTAGGCACTTCATTTATATTTGATATAACTATAAATACTTTGAAAACTTTATAATAACTAAATTTTTAAATTATTCTTTGAAATATATAATTATATAAAAATGTTAACTTAGAACTAAGTTTTAATGATTATAAATGACTTTGAAATTAAAAAATAAAGCAAAATTTCTTATATCATATCTTTATTCAAAACCTTAAATAATAATACATAAAACTCTTATAATTTTAAATCTTATGAACTACTTTTATGAAATCACAACAGGTGTATTTTGTGCGCTGCTTGCGCATGTGCAGTGTGCAAAAGAACTTTGAACGAAACTTTTAATTTTAAATTTTTACACATCTTATAAGAACTAATTAATAACATAAAAACTTTTATAATTTTAAATCTTATGAACTATTTTTATGAGATCATAACAAGTGTATTTTGTGCGCTGCTTGCGCATGTGCAGTGTGCAAACAAAGCTTGAAAAAAATTCAAAATAAAAATTTAATAGATTTCTTAATCATTTCTAAAATAAAGTCATTACAAATCAATAATCAATAAATCCATCTTCATTATCTATCACTTTCTGCAATCTTCGTGGAACAGAATCGCATAAATTATGAAAATATTCTGGATTATTATATAAGGCAGTCCATGCTTCTTGAACGAGTTCCATGAGCTGCTCACGATTTCGTGATATTCCAGGTCTCCATCCTTTCACTATATATGACCAGACATTCTCGATAATGTTGAGATCTTGTGAACGTGGTGGCCAGTCAAATCTCTGAAGCTGGGGATGCGCTGCGTACCAATCACGCACTATAGGTGCGGTATGTATCGGACTATTATTCTCCACTATATGGATTGGCACCTCATCGTCTGCGTATCGTTCTCGTAGACTTGGCAGAAGCTCATTTTCAAGAATGTTCACGTATGCTCGAGCACTGAGTCTTCTGTCAATATGAAAAATACGACCGGGACCATCACTGTTTACCCACGCTCCGAAAAATTATCTAAGACAACGAAAGTAAATAACTATAAATAACTGTAAATGATCGTAAATAATTATAAATAACAATAAACTATTTACTTACCTAAAAATTTTGAAATTTGTAAATAATAGTAAATAGTAGTAATTAAGAGTAAGTAACTGTAAGTGTTTGTAAATAATAGTAAATAACTTTTAAAATCAGTTAGTAATCGTAAATAACTAAATAACTATAAATAATCGTAAATAATAATAAATAAGTGTAAATAACTTTTATTAATGTTTCAGTCTCAATACTTTTTATTAACTATTTACAGTTATTTAGAGATATTTACAGATATTTACAGATATTTACGAAAATTATTTCTATATGGGTATTTACTAATTCCATAACTCTGACTGTGCGAAAGACACCTAGTGCCACTTTTTTTTGAGAGTAAGGCCTTCATTTTGCTTTACTTAGACCGTTTCTATGTGCTTTGAAACTGAATTTGTGATCAAAGCGAGTTGATAGTCAATTGCGTGCTCACGATATCTACAGATTTTATTCTACGAATTTCATATCAAATTAAAATGGCCATATCTCAGTATCAGAAGCACCTAGAAACTTTTATAAAAAAGGAAATTGAAGATCATTAAGCCTACTTTAAAGTTATGTTAGTTGTTTGAATAAAAACAAATTATAAAGTACTTTCAACCTCAAAATACACGAGAATAAACCCGTTTCAGTAAAATTTTTTAATATTTCAAGAGCAACAATTCGGAAAAGAAAATTTTCTTGGCTCTCAAATCACCCCATAAAATATTATTTTAACTTACGGCAATAGAAAAAGTGTGAAAAAGGGTCTAAAAAATTTTTTTTCAGTCATAGCTGTATGTAGAAAAGAGGAAAATAAGAAAAAACAATAAGAAATACGGTATTTTGCGATTCAGCAAGGTTAAATCTCTATTCCAACAAGGTATTCCAGCTGCTTTTTCAATTTTTAGTATAAACACATCGATCTAAGGGTTGGGAGCGATGCTCAGTAAGTTCCGGGAAATAACGACCTGTCTAATATATATATATATATATATATATATATATATATATATATATATATATATATATCAAATAACAGAAAAAGGTGTATAATGTAGCGGTATCGCTATCGGTGCGTTATATTTTCGGGAAAAATTTTTATTGATAGTCTGGACAGATAGAGCTTCAATTTTATTATCGAAAAGTTTAACGAGTCATACAACTTCCAGATTACTATTAGATTTGAATAAAATTGAAAAAACATTTTTTAAATTTGATTCAGATAAAAAAAATTAAGAGAAACAGATATAATTATATGGGACAAAGCAATCAATGATTTCTAAAAAAGCTTTAGAAATCGTAGACAAAATATTAAAAATTGTTTGTCGTAATGATAAAAGTTTTGGAGGTAAAATAATTATTTTAGTTAGAGATTTTCGGCCAATTCTACCAGTATTAAAATATGGAAGAAGAAATACTATTATTGAAGAGACTATAAAGTATTCAAATTTTTGGCCTTTATTTTATATTTTTAAATTAAACAAAAAAACATAAGATCTTATGATCAAAATTTTTCTTCATTTTTATTAAATATCGGAAAAGGAAAAGTTGATCCATTTGTTATTCTAAAAGAATGGAAAACCAATGACGTTTGTAATAAAATTTATAAAAACATGAACGAAATTTGTTGTTTTTTTAAAAATGTTATTTGAAGTACACATAATGAAATAGTAAACATTTTGAATAATAAAATAATAAAATTAATTTACAATCAAACAATAACTTATTATAAGATTATGCAACGTATAGAGGTGTAGATCAAACAGATGATAATATTCATTTAAATTATCTAATAGAAATGTTGAATAATATAAGAGAAGGATTACCTCCACATGAACTAAATTTAAAAGTAAATGCAATGATGCTGATTTGAAATTTCAGTATTAAAAATGGATTATGTAACGAAATACGATTAAAAATAACTAGATTATTTAAATATAATATAGAAGGTGAAAATATTACAGGGAAAATGCAGGAAATTTTTATATCAAGAAAAACATTAAATACTAACGAATCATCGTCATTACCGTTTATTTGATATAAAAACAATTCCTTATTATTTTAGCGTTTGCGATAACTATAAATAAATCTCAAGGACAATGCTTTGAAAAAGTGGGTATATATTAAATAACCCTTTTTTTCTCACGGTTAATTATACGTTGCTCTTTCGCGCTGTAAAAATGCAAACAAATTATTTATTCAAAATGAATCAGAAAATAATGATACTATACCTAATATAGTGTGGAAAGAAATATTAGAAAAATAATTTTATTATAATTTTAAATGAAATTTTGAAAATTTATCGATATTGAATTTTATATTTCTACACTAATTATTTTAAAAAAATTATATAATGAATCAATTTTTATTTTTTACTGATCACATTTATATTAATTATTTACTAATACTAAAATTGTAAAATATTAAAATTATCATAATATTAATATAAAAATCAATAATATAAATTCAAATATATACATGAATAATATACAAGATAATGAAAAAAATTATGTAATGGAATCCAATTGAAGACAATCATGTTGAAGTAGATAATGCCACTGACCAACATACGATGAAGATTCGAATAATCAAATTCAAGACCATTAAAATTATAGAAAAGAATACGAATATTATTTGAAAAGCCCAAATGATAATATTTCAGATGATAGAAAAATTTCTTGATTTAATAATATTATAAATTCATACATAGGCGAGAATGACAAAAAACTTGAATACAATAATTGGAATAAAGTAATGGAATATTACAAATTCTACATCAGTAAAATTATAGAATATAAAATCCCAATACGTAAACCTATAGCAGAATATTATATTAATCAAAATCATCAAATTCATTCTGGATATTTATTCAGATTAGCTAATGTTATTATTAAAATACTACTACTATTATATTAAAGTAAAGAATTAAGATTTTTTTTTCTCACGTAAATATCTTTTGCATTAGTGTCACATACATACATACACATACACGTAGAAATATACACACATATATACACATATACACATACACATACACACATACACATACACACATACGCATATACACATACGCATACACACATACCCATACACACATGCCCATACACACATACGCATACACACTTACACATACACATACACACATACACATACACTCATATACATACACATACACTTACCTATAAACACATACAAACATACACAATATCCATCTCTCCGTCTACGTCTCTCTGTCTCCGTCCCTTTATCTCCATCTCTCCATCTCCGTCTCTTCGTCTCCGTGTCTCCGTTTATCTGTTTCAGCCTCTTCGTTCCTTCGTCTCCGTTTCTCCGTTTCTTTGTCTTCGTCTCTCCGTCTCCGTCTTTCCGTTTCTTTGTCTTCATATCTCCGTCTGTCTGTCTCCGTTTCTCCATCTCCGTCTCCATCTCTCTATCTCTATTACTCCGTCCCTGTCTCTCCATCTCTCCGTCTTTCTGTTTCTCCGTCTCCGTCTCTCCGTCACCATCTCTCCGTCTCCATATCTTCGTCACCATCTCTTCGACTTCATTTTCGTCTTTTTGTCGCTGTCTCTCTATCTCCGTCTCTCCGTCTGTCTGTCTTTATCTCCGTGTTTTCGTCTTCTTCCCTCCGTCTCCGTCTTTCCGTCCCTGTCTTTTTGTCTTTGTCTTTCCGTCTTCGTTTTCCCGTCTCCTTTCCTCCGCTACAGTTTCTCTGTCTCCGTCTTCGCTCCTCTGTCTCTCCGTTTCTGTTTTTCTGTCTTCGTTTCTTTGCCTCCGTTCTTCCGTCCTTATCTCTTTGTCTCAGCACTGAAAATTTTTTTATATTTAATACTATATTAGAGTCTTGAATATATTTGATTTTATTTTATTATTCATTATATTTAATTTTTGTATTGTGGTCTTATAATATTTCTTTCTGATCGATGTTTCTAATATAGACCATTTCGTCTTTAACTTTTCTTGATTTTTCTGTTAAAAATATTTTAAATTCTTTTTTATTAGTTGTCCTTGAAAGTGCCACGTATAACTGCCCGTAACTGAACATTGGTGTTGGTAAATACACTCCTACTTCTTTAAATGATTGTCTTTGCGACTTAATAATAGTCATTGCATGAGCAAGTTTTACAGGAAATTGTTTTGTGTTCATCTGGAATGGCAATTCATCATTTGCAAATAAGGTCATACCTAGTAAGAATATAGTGCTCCCTTTCTTATTCCCTGTTAATATTTGTACAATAATAGTGAATTTTTCTATTTTCGTTAATCAGGTTGCATTACAAAGTCCTTCATTCAAATTAACATTTCTTAGAGGCGTTACTGTAACTCCTTTTTTTAACTGTAATCTACGTGGAAGTAAACCGTTGGGCGTTAAAGAATTTAAAAATTCTGTCAGCAAAATTACGTCTAAACTTTCGTCATTTACATCTTTTGCAGAGTCGATGCTCATGTACTTTATTATTGGTTTATTTATTTTTGATAAAATTTTTTCATTCATTTCTGTTACATCTACATTTTTTCGTGCTAATATAATATTTTCGTAATAGTCATAATTTTCAATATTTATATTATGCCCGTAAATTTCATCAATCAGATTGCCCTTTGACAATATTTCTTTTGGAATTTGTATAACTTCATTTCCCTTTTTTAACCGACTTCAAAAAGGAGGAGGTTCTCAATTCGACTAAATTTTTTTTTTTTTTTTTTATGTCTGTTACCTCATAACTCCGTCATTTCTTAACCGATTCGAAAAAACTTTTTCTTATCTGATAGAGAATGTCTGCAGGAAGGTCCCATACGTGTCCTATAATTATTGGGCCAATATTCGGTTTGTATGACCCAATTATCAAATTAAGAAAACTGGGAGTATTGTTTTCTCTCTCTCTCTCCCTCTCTCTCTCTCTTTCTCTCTAAGTGAGTATAGAAACATCTTCTCTCTGTAGCTCTTGTTTTATCTAGACTTTGTACTCTGCATTCATTGCCTGCGGGCGTTTTGTTTCAGGAAACTGCAAGCGCACTTTGCAGAGCACAGACTGATCTAATTATCAATATTGTTGTTGAGCTCTGCAAAATACAATCAAGCTATAAACTTTCGCCGTGCTCATTTTGAGGTTAGAGAATATCTACAATTTGGAGGTTAGTTTCTTCAAGTCTCGCTTCTGGTGGCATTTTCAGATATACAAGCCCAGGAAACTTTATCATATGATTGGCAATTTCTACCTTGTCGACTGTTGATCTACTCTCTTTTACTATATGTAAGTACTATCTATTTGTAAGATTACTTAGAGTACAGACTGGGAGGTGACTCTCTTGTAGTGTCGTGTCATATTGTTGCGTTCGTCGAGCATGGTAAGTTGTGCATTTTGCGAATGAACTATTCTTCGCACTGATACCTCGCGTCTATGCAAAAACTGTTCATCAATTTACCATCTTCACTGCTGTGATAAGGCGTGGTTTGGTCTTAATAATTCTTTTGCCTGTTGCACAAAACGTAAGATTGTCAGAAACAATTCTACGGGGAGTAGTCCACGCGCCTCATCCACTGACAGTATATTTCACGTCTCGTCGCAACCATTAAACTCATCAGAGTCCAATCAAGGCTCTCAAAAAGAGGCGCAGTCTCCCCGCTCCATCAATTTGAGCCATCACTTAGGCGACGCTGTCGTTCAGAGTCAAGCTCCTCCCACTCCTCTACTGATAGTCATTCTGCGTTGGGCGGTCATTTGAAACTGGCCCCTCCCTCTCGTTCTCAGCTATTGGGCACAGACGATATTTCTTTACAAATTAGACCTCAGGCAATTTCTACATCTAATACCGCAAATATGTCTAATGAGGAATGGCTGGTGAATTTTAAGGCTGACAACGACAAAAAGTTTGCTCAACAGATGGAGAAGACTGATATGCTGCTTCAGATGACTTCTCAACTTGTCGGTGAAATGTCTTCTCTTCGAACTGATATTGGAGATTTGAAGCAAGCTCTCGTTGACATAGAGAAACGTCAAGACTTGCTGTCTGACCGCTTAGACCAGCATATAGCCTCTTGTGTAGGGTCTTCTTTATCTCCAACTTCTCTCCTACTTGACACCTATGAGGTTTTATTCACGGGCATACCATTGGCTGTCTCCAAAAGTGACAAGGACATTATAAATACTATTCTAAAAGCCATTGGTTTAGAGCAGGCCTGCTCGTCGTTGTTAGAAACTCGAGAGTGGCTCCCTGCAATTCCGATGGATGTCGACGAGGCGGGTCCAGCTCCGAAGTCTGATGTGCGTGCTGTTGTGGGTAGATTCTCGTCGGATGCCATCAGAGACATGATAATTGCTAAATCAAGCAACCTGCGTGATTTTCCTGTCTCCAAGCTTTTTGGAATCAGAGGCTCAAACAAAATCTTTGCACGACCTATATGGCCTAAGCCGGTGTTTGAGCTCTTGATTAAAGCTAATGCGGTTTATAAGGAGCTAAACTACCTACGACCTATAGTTCGAAACTTAACGGTTTGCATGCGCCCGTCAAAGGAAGCGGGTCTCATTCCTATATTAAATGAGGCACAATTGAATGATCTTGTGCCCAACAAAAATAAAAAATAGGGGCTACTTGGCTCTCGTGTGAACGACACTATTTCTTCTTCTTTTTTAACCTCTTTCTCATCATCAAATCTTTTAAATAACAACCCGGTCTAGCATACACAGTTTAACTTTAAATCCATTTTCACCTGTTATTTCTCAGCCAAAAAATGATGCTGAATTTTTTCAAAATATTTTAATTTCTCATGTAAATGTAAACCGCCTTAAAACCCACTTTTCTCTCATTGAGCATTATGTTACCTCAAAGCAGACTGATATCTTTGCAGTTACGGAAACTTTTTTAACCGAGCGTGACGATTCATCACTTATCTCAATTGATCATTACAATTTCTATAGGTTAGATAGAGTTGGTAAAATCGGCGGCGGAGTTGGTTTTTATGCACGTGATTTTCTTAAAGTCTGTACACTGTTCCAATCTAATCCTGTATTCGATAATACCGCCGAGTATATAATTGCAGAAATCTCGCTAGGTGCAGAAAAACTGATTTTTGCGGTTGTGTATCTTAGACCGAAAGGTCTTTTTCCTGAGGATTTTTTCAACTCACTAGCTGAAATTCTGCCAACCTACAAAAACATTGTCATCACGGGTGATTTTAACATAAATCTTCTGGCTAGTAATTACAGTACCGACACTTTTCGCTCAACTATCGAATCACTTGCTCTTTATATAGTTCCTTCCGATCCTACGCACCATTCTCTCACAACTGATTACATATCTCACACTTGGATCGACCTTTTTATATTGAATGATGAAAACTCGTTGGTTTCTTATAGTAAATCAATTGCACCTTTCATAGCAGGTCATGATTTAATTTCTATTGTTTTTAAGGCGGCTATACCACAAGTTGCATCCAAGTTAATTCATTTTCGCAATTTTTCCAATATAAACCTTCAAACGTTAAATAACTCGATAGCTCTTTCTCTTTCTAACTTTTCACGCGAGAGCTGTGTTGATTCTCCAGGATCTTGTCTATCTTCTTTATCTGTTGATACTTTAGTTCATAATTTGTCTTCTGTTCTTGTGTCGTCTTTCGATAAATGTGCGCCTATCAAAACGCAAAAACTGGAATTAAAGAAAAAACCATGGGTCAATTCTGACATTAGATATAAAATGAGAGAACGAGATAAAGCATATAGGCGTGCTGTTCGCTCTGGTTCTACCCAAGATATTTCACGGTATAAAAGACTCAGAAGTGAAATCTCAAATGCGCTTGACACTGCAAAAAACAAACACATTGCAGATCGGTTGGCAGCGGGGGTAATTCTTCTAACCGCTGGAACACCTTGCATAAGATTGGTCTTGCCGTCAAAATACTTCCGTCACCGCTTCAATTTTTCTCCTCTAGAGTGCTTCTCACTCATTATACCTCTATCTCTTCACGGTCTTCAGCTATAACTTCTAATGAGATAGGAAGGGTGCTTGCAGTGCCACTGCGCACTGACTTACCTACCTTTGATTTTTCGCCTGTCGACTGTCCTCTTGTTGAGTCACTTGTTCATTTTGGCACTTCTAAAACATTTGGGCCTGATAGTATCACGGCGCATATGCTCAAATTGACGAGTGAATCTACTATTAGTCACTTAACATCAATTATTAATGTTTCTCTGTCTACTGGTGTTTTTCCGAGTGATTGGAAAAGAGCCTATCTCCTACCTTTGGCCAAGACTAATAAGATGGATTCTCCCTCGCAAACCCGACCTATTGCCAAGCTCTCTGAAGTTTCTAAGATTCTGGAAAGAGTAGTTCATTCTCAGTTTAGTTTCTTCATTGAATCTAATTCTTTGTTAGATAACTTGCAAACAGGCTTTAGAAAATCCAATAGTACTCAGACTGCTCTTCTGAAACTTATTGAGGACTCTCGTATGGCGATTGACAAGAGGATGGTCACTGCTCTACTGCTCTTTGATTTCTCCAAAGCTTTCGACACTGTTCCACACCTGCGCCTGCTCTATAAACTTCGTCGTTTCAACTGCTCCGACTCAGTAATACGATGGTTCGCATCGTACCTTAGCAAGAGAATCTACTCAATACCTGACCTTGAGGGTCGTGTGGGGAGTGGGTCACCTGTACAGCAGGCGTACCACAGGGCAGTGTCTTAGGACCGTTACTCTTCTCTATCTTTATAAACGACTTACCTCTTGTCTTAACAAGGTCAACACATATCTTGTTTGCCGATGATCTTCAAGTCTATCACTCATTTTTGCCGTCCAATCTACATAGTGAGATTGACTTTTTAAATCACGAGGTGGCAGCTGTTGTCAAATGGGCGAGAGAAAACGAGCTCACCCTAAATCCCTCAAAAATGCAAGCGATGTTCATTGGTAGTGAGCAATATATTTCGAGAATCGATCTGTCTTCATGCCCCTCTATCTATGTCGATAATAAAGTGGTGCCTTATACGAACACTATTAAGAACTTGGGGGTCTGGTTGACCAGTACTTTAAACTGGAGTAAGCAAGTGAATTCAGTTGTGGGACGTATTTTTGGTACACTTCAGTCTCTGAAATTCCACAGACACGCGCTTTCTAGACAAATCAGAAAGGATTTGGTGGAAGCTCTCATCTTTCCAATATTTGATTACTGCTGTGTAGTCTACGATGACCTGCCACAGATTCTAAATATCAAGCTTCATCGTGCCTTGAATGCTTGTGTTCGTTTTGTATTTGGTAACATAGGCTGGCAGGATAGAGTAACTCCGCATCGTCTTCAGCTGGGTTGGTTGTCAGTAAGTAACAGGCGGCTCTATTTTAAATCGGTACTGGCTCACACGATTATTTCATATCAAAAGCCAACTTACTTAGCTACAAAATTTATGCGTGTGAATATTGACGCGGTTGTTAGATCATCGAATAGACTGCAAATGAGACTACTTATCTGCCCTGTTGTGAGGACAGCAGCAATGCTTAATTCATTTGTTTACTCGGCTTCAAGTTTTATCAACAATAATTCTGAAATGATCACCAGCTTCGAAACGGGTCAAACTCAACTAATTAAGTCAAAATTGTTCAACAAATTCCTGCTCGACGAACGCACTGAATGGCTGGGTACATCTGGGAGTTGACGAATGTGCTTTGCCAGATTCTCTGGTAAAGTTCATTCTACTGCTAAATTTCCTATTAGCTGACTTCTATTGGTTGTCTCTTCGTAAATCGTGCAAGTTGATGAGTACAAGGTCAAATTTATAGTCATAAGCAAATGATTTTTACAATTAGGAACTACATTTTTGTTTATATTTTAGAGAAATCAATATACATTTTTCCTGTTATACTTACTCCTTAGTTTGTAACTCAATTTTTTAACAACTTGTAATTATATTAAACATTTATGTATTACTTATGGGTCATACGGGGTTGAACCCCATGATCCGAATAAATTATGAATCAATCAATCTCTCTCTTACCTGAGCTTGAATATGTATACATGCACACATAACGACACTGTGCTGTTGAGCCTTCTTTCTTTCCTGCTATATATTGCTTGGTGGTGTACTAATGCATGCGTTATGAATTAATAATGAAAGTTTAATGTAATTAGTGGGTCTACCTATATTTGCGTTTCAGTAAGGGGATTCACTAGAAGATAGAAAATAAAATTTTTTTAACAAAAACAAACAATTTAAAAAATTTTTAATAAATTAAAACCGACTTTAAAAGTATCGAATAAAAACAAAATTTTTTACAAAAAATAAGATTTTAAAAACATTGCACTAAAAAATGACAAAAAATTTTTAACAAAAAAAACCGACTTCAAAAAATGCACTGAAAAGAAACAAATAATTTATTATCTTTAGAAATCATACAAATAATTGGCAAAATACAATTTTAGAAGTCGGCGTCTAATTCTAAATCTGTGGTGCGTAAGCAGAACGACTTAGTCCATTTTTTCAAAAATAACGTTCACATTCATTGTTCGAAAATAACGTTTACATTTATTGTTAAAAAATAACGTTTACATTCATTGAGGAATTAGACGCCGACTTCTCAAATTGTATTTTACCAATTATTTGTATGATTTCTAAAGATAATAAATTATTTGTTTCTTCTCAGTGCATTTTTTGAAGTCGGTTTTTTTTTGTTAAAAATTTTTTCATATTTTGAATAATAATTACCAGTTCCTATATTGAGTAACCAATTTTTAAATTTATTATCTGATTCCGATAAACGTTCAATTTTTTTCAAAGAGATACATTGAAAATGATCCCATAAATAGCTTTTTCAAACACAATTTCCTACTATCTGTGTTCTATTTCCATGTTTTACTATTGGTAATGTTCGTCAAAAATTAGCTGATATGATAAATGTTTTTCCTCCAAACAAGTAATTATTATCACATACATCTTTAAACATGCGATCGACGACTTCAAAAGCGTATTTTGATGTAATTGGGATTTTATCCCAAATAACAATTGATACATTTTTCATTTTTTTACCTATTTCGCTTGTCACACTAATATTATATATTGTGTCTTCAAAAATGTTCAACGGTAATTTAAATGCTGTATGTACTGTCACACCATCTTGTAATAAATCAGCCGCTATACCTGTCCAGGATACAACTGAATGGTTGATTTCATGAATTTTTAGATAAGTTATAATTGTATTTAATAAGTAGCTTTTACCACTTCTACCTGGATCGCCTATGTATATATATATATATATATATATATATATATATATATATATATATATATATATAAAAAATATATATATATATATATATATATATATATATATATATATATATATATATATATATATATATATATTGGATATTTCACGCTAACTGGGAGAGCAAAAAAATAAAAATATTTTTCATATTGAAAATAAATTGTAAATGAAAATATTTATTTTAAACTGTCATAACTCCTTATTGGTGGCTCTTTCTTACACAATCAAAAATTGATTTTTAGGTTAATGAAAAATACAAAAAAATAAGCTCTCAAAAAGCAATTTTTAAATTAGCAAACAATTAATTATTTAAATTGCCATGTAATACATGTAGGAACCAATAGAAAACTTCAAAATTCAAGTCTGTAAAAAATCATGATGACTCTTATCTTCATTTTCAACAAGAAGTATTCTTATGAATTTTTCTCTAAAACATCAGGGTTTTCAGAACAAAAATCATGAAGTTGGGATTTTTCCAAAAATTTTGAAAAATTTTCAAATCTCAAGGATCTAGAGCTCTTGATTCTCTTAATATAGATCATTGGAAATTATGCTACATATTTTGGGTAACAAAAAGAATATGTTTTTAAAGCTTCAGCGCTTTTTATTTTTGTGCTCTCTCAGTTAGCGTGAAATGTCGCATATATATACTTTCTAGCGCAGTTTGTATTTAATGAATTTATTACTATATTAAAAATAGCCGTCTAAGCATTTGTTAAACTGTCAATAATTGACCGAATATTATTAACATTATTTATTGTACCATATTTTATTTTGTTATTTTCAATATAGTATTCCAAAGTTGGTGAATTAAAGTCACTGAATTAGAATCCATTATTAGTTCGCATATCATTAATTATGCTTAATGCATATTCTTGACCCTTTTGTTGATTTATTTTTAGTAATATGATAAAAATAGATTTTATATTTTTTGTATGATTCTCGAGCATGAATTATATTGTGAAATGTACAAATGTAATTAAATAATTGACTAAGGGCTTATGGAAATCAAGATTTATATGAATCTTCTAAACATTTATCCTATTTATCATCTATTTCAACTAAATTTCTTGCTTTTGTTGCTTCAAAGAATGTTGGGTATGTAATTCCATCAGAAGTTTCTAAGCTTTCAAAAAATGTTGCAGCTTTAACGTGAAGCAGAAGTAATCTTAAGAGGAGGTCACGTATCTCTGTCCTTTTCTAATCAAAGAAATAATTTTTTTACAAAAACTAATAACTTTATCAAAAAATGAAGAGAAAGCCGCATCTTGTATCAAAAAAAGCAATATTTCCTTTGATAAGAAAAAATTAATTTTATTGCTTCATTCTCAAGAAAACCTTGAAAAACTTAAATCATAGAGGTTAGGGTGGACAATTTGGTTTTTCAAGGTTTTCTTGAGAACGAAGCAATAAAATTAATTTTTTCTTATCAAAGAAAATATTGCTTTTTTTGATACAAGATGCGGCTTTCTCTTCATTTTTTGATAAAGTTATTAGTTTTTGTAAAAAAATTATTTCTTTGATTAGAAAAGGACAGAGATACGTGACCTCCTCTTAAAAAGAATCTTTTTCTTTGTTTTGGCTTAACTGATTACATTTTGGTTAGAATAGGTTTTATAGTTTTTCTTCTTTTCATCCGTGTTTTCTGTATTCGATTAAAAACATTATGTTGCGGTATATCAGAATGAAAGTAATTATGTATCTCCGGGTTACTTTTATCAAATTCAAACCACGCTATTAGTGTTGTATTTACATTTTTTAAATCAATTTCGTGTTCGACTCCTTCTTTAAAATTCACATATTGTTTATTTTTATTATACATATCTATAAATTGTATGTGAAAGTTTACTAATATTATATTCCAATATGCGATGCATACCTTCTGGCGGGCAAACGTATCTTGTGATTATATATTGTTTAATTTTATCATAAAACATATTCAAATCATTCGTTTCATCCGTTTCATAATTAGTATTACTTTCAGTATTTATTTCACTTGCTTTTATTTCTATAAATGCACAGTCATATCTTTCGAAGGAGTATTTAAATAAGTATTTTATAACTCCTATTATTGAACACAATTTAATATGATAATTAAACTTTAGTAATGAATACGGATTATAAGGAATAACAAACCTATTGTCTGCCAACTTGTTTTCTGTGTATAATATCTTATTTCTATCATTTTTCTGTCGATAAATAGGATAACCATTTGTCATTATTATAGTTTCATTAAATCGTTTCGGAAAATTTTTCGTACACTTTTCTGATTCTTTATCCATACAAGGTGAGTTTTTATTCTGATCTCCACAAGGACCATGGTTCATAAATTGCTTAACTATTCCATATAATCTGGTATTCTCACTTTTATTTGGAATTTCAGCTACTATAAATTTATCAACGTCATCACTATTGTAAATTTCATCATCTTAACTTAAAAATATTAGCATATGTGCATGCGGTAATCCTCTCTTTTAAAATTCTACTATGTATGAATATACAATGCATTTTCCCAAAATGTTTTTAGTAATTTGCTCTTTTAATATTTTTAATTTTTGATAATATACTTCAACAACAATATCTGATCTATCTATTACTCCTTTGCTTTGTCCTATATTATTTGTGATTTCTTCCTATTTTGGATTGCATGTCATAGTAATGAAAAAATCTGGTTTTTAATTTTTTGTACTAATGTCATGGAATCAAGAAAATTTTGATGTAAGGAGCGCGGACTTCCTGTAAAAGTTGATGGTAATATAAAACATTTTTCAAATTTTCAAACTATCATTGATTTCGTTTTTTTATTTTTCGAGAAATCCATTACGCCTGATGAAGTTTTGTTCTTAAAGAATCTTTTTTTTTCTTTATGAAATATAATCTTAGATTTATTTAAACCTAAATAAATATAAATGGATGTATGATCATATGATCTACGGGTTTACTTATATATGGGATTCTTATTGGTTCTTCTGCTTTCGAATAAATACATGTCTCTTTTAATAGGTAATTCATTTCCTACAAAATTACTGCTAATTTATCACATTTAGCTTCATTATCTCGATGCTTATCAAAGTTATCGTTTTGTCTTATAAACATTTTAACATACCTACGTATAGTTCCATTTTTAATGAAACGATTATCTTCTTTAATTTCTACTTCGTGCATCGTTTTATAGGCTGCTACGTAAGGATTATTTTTCCTAATGATAGAATCTAATGTATTCAATAATTCAATAGAACAATTTAGATCGTTTTCTATGCGGCATTTATTCGCTTCTTCGTTATATAAAATGGATAATTGTCCGTACTTTCTTGATTAATTTTCATTTGCATGTAATGCATATGTATTATGGTATATTTGTCCACAAACACGTATGACTTGAGGACCTTTATTGAATAATTTATCAAATGCTGCACCAAAACTAACAAATGATAAGGCGTTATTATATGATATTATGCATTTTTTTAAATTATTACTTATCATAGAATTTTCCGTAAGTAATTTTTTAATCTTTTCAGGATATTCTAGGTCTTCTTCTAATGTTATATTTTCTTGTTTACGACATGATGTAAATTTCTTATTGCTTGACATTTCGAATGCAAAATGTCTAGCACTACAAAAATCACAAATAAAATTTAAATCACCAATATTATTTTTCATGATATAATTTTCATTATTATTGGTCAATGTATCTCTAGCTATTTGGTAATAATTTATATCATTTTGATTTTCTTTTGTTTTGAATTTATCTTTGTTTCCTTATAATAATTTTTATTTTTTACTGAAGTAATTAAATTATTATCTTTTTTTTAAATGTTTTTTCATAAGATTGATTTAAACGTTTTAATATTTTATGTTTGTTTTTCAATTAATATTGTTTTCTATTTTCTAAAACTTCATCTTTATTATATTTATACTACGATTTGTCATGAATGCGTCTATCATAACTGTGATTTTGTTGATATGTTAAATTCTTATTTTTGTATGAGGATTCTTAATTGATATAAAAATTCATTTTGGTTAGAAATTTGACTGTTTTGTTGCAATATAATAATAATTTTTAATTTTTCAATTGCAACTATTATGCAAATATAACATTAGAAGAATATTTTTAAATTTTTATCCCTTTTGAAATTATTTTCAAGTCTCGTAATTACATTAATGTTTTGAGAATTAATTTGATTTTCATGTTGCGTTATATTTAAATTTTTCAAATTCTTAATCGAAACTTTTGTTAATTTTAATAATTTGTTATCATTAAATTCATTTTCTAATGTCAGAATTGGTTCTTGTTCGATATCATTTTTAGATTCTTCAATGTTATTGTATTTAATTTTTTTACAATTACTTTTTGAAATTTTTTCATTAGTTTGTTTATATTTTCTTTTATCACTGTTTTGGTAAATTTTCTGTAGATAAGTTTTTGGCTTATAATTTTTTGCTTCTAAAAACTTTATGTTATCTAATAATAATTGTTGTCGTGCTAATTCCTGTAACTTTTTTTCTTCAAGATATTAAAAATTTATATTTTGAAAATTTAATTTCATCTTTGGCAATTCCTAGTGATGGACAATTTGCTGATTTCTGGATGTCGCTTTATAATTGATATTAGTATAATTATTCTTTACTAATTGAAACATGACAATTGAATTTGTTTTATACATGGTTAGCAAATATCCACGCATTTTTTCGATGTCAAATTCTATTCCACAAGAACACAAATTATCAACGATTGCTATTGCAAACGCTTTTGAAAGAATGCCACAGTCAAAAGGATTAATCTGAAATTAAACTTTTTCAAAACATATTTGTAAGTTTTCACGAATCGGAAATAGTTTATTAATGTAAACTTTCTGTTTATCATCTAATCCATTACTATTCAAACTATCATAAACATGAAAAATATTTTGTGAATAATCCAGTGACGAAAATGCCGATTACCGAAGGAAAGTATCTGTATGTAATCTTGATTTAATGGAACGGGATTAATATTTTTGGGCCTTTGTAAAAATATTGTTGGTTGCATTAAAAAGTTCGTATAAGTCAAAATTTATTGAAATTTTTTTAATATGTTTATCATCTAACATATTTAATTGACCAACATATACATCTTCATCTATTATAATTAATTTTTCTTCTTTGGATAAATTCATTCTATGAAAATAATAAATTCATGTGTACTTCTACATTGAAATTATTTTATATAAGAATTTCAAATACTTCTGAAAGATTATGAAAAATCCTGAAATAAAAATTTTAAATGTTATTCATATTGATAATTAAAAATTCTAATTGATAATTAATATTAAAATTTTAATAAATTACCATTTATTAAATACATAAACATAAAAAAACATAAACATCATAAAAACCAAGTTTCATGTTCATCATTGAACATTGTTCATTTGAAGTTTCAAACTTAAGTTTTTTGTTAGTTTATTCATTTTGTTTTGTTGATTTTTTTGTTCTTTTATAAACAAGTAGTATATAGATTGGTATAGCAAAACATCGATTTTTTGCACCTGTCTCTCTCTCCCTTATTTCGCTCCCCTTTACATGTCTGGCAGGTGTCATAGTGTAAAGGGGTGGTATTGTTACGTCACAAACGTATCGTTTTCATTAACATTGGTAAATCAAATTCCTCAATTATTGAACACTCGCATTATTTCATTATCAAGCGAAATTAAGTAGATCATAAGAAAAAAATCGAAACGTATGTTTCGAAATTTCAAAATGAATTTTACTAATCCTAAAAACATTACGAAACATATTATCAAAATTCAAGAAAATTTATGAATAAAAATTGATGTAAAAGACAATAAATCTCATAAACAAAATAAGTATAAAAACCAAATGAAACAAATGATATTCGGAACATTACCCCGGGTGTCTTATTGGTAATACGTTTACACTACCCGTCAAGTTCTATATTTCAAAGCAATTGCTATTACTAAAAATACATATATCAATTATTAAAATATATATACGCGCATAAAAATCAATTGTATCAAAAGTGTTAAAAGATATCAATAAACCTCGAGGATCTATTTACATATTGTGCCTATTCATTTGTCTGCCCATACCTAGCACCAATCTACTGAGAAATACTACAAGGTAAGAATATATAATTATTTAATAAACTCTTTATTTCAAGAATCAAGTTTATCCTTTAATAATATTCAATCGTGAGAGCGATTTCGTTCAATTAAATGTTGGTGGAGTTTTCCCACCACTAGATTCATACATCTTTATCTTTATACATTTTATAAATAAATTCAATATTTAAAACGTACATAATTTATATATATTTAATGCAATTAATAAATATAATTAAATAACATATACACTTTTATTTAGTCCTGGTGCAAGCCAGGACTTAACATTTTGGTTCCGGTACGAATTAGTTTGACCGTAACATTTTGGTTCCGGTACAAATTGTTTTAATTGAGAAATCGTATTGAAAATATTGAAGGATAATTAAAGAAAATTTATAATTCTTTACCTATATATATATATATAAAGTGCATAAAAATATATTCAAAGGGCTTATAATACAGTGTTCAAAAGTGTGTTAATTAACCGCCAAGTGCGTCGAATGAAATATTATATATTAAAGGCACAAATCAAATAAATATACATAAAATTAAACGCGAAATGCATTATTAAAAGCGAATAGCGTCATTGAAAATAAAAATATTATACGCGAAGTGTATTATCAAATACGAATAGCGTCATCGAAAATAATATTAAACGCGAAGTGTATTATCAAATACGAATAGTGTTATTTAAAATAAATTATAAACACGAAGTGTATTATTAAATACGAATAGTGTAAAAAAATAAAATTAATATATTATACGCATGGTGCGTAATTGAAATAATTTATATATACGCGAAATTGCGCGATTTAAAATCATATAATACAATTTACATAAAAAAATTGTTAATGAAAATAAATGTAAAATCATCAAATCAATAAATAAATCTATATTTTAGCAAGAATAATTATAAATAAGAAATCAAGTAAAAATTACAAATTCTTTTATAAACTGATTTCAAATAATATCATTTAATTAGTGCATTGAGAAATTACAACATATATCAATAATTTTTGCATAATAATTTAATTTTAAAAGTGAAATAAGTTTCAAGTTTACGATTAATAAAAGAAATAAAAAGGAAAATTGACTAAACAGTAAAAATTAAATATCATCTAAAATATTGAGTTATATTAAATAATACTAAAAACATATAAATTTTTATGAAAAGAATATAAAGTAAATTTAAAGATATCAAAATAAAGTAAACAAACGGCATAAACAGTTGTCATCAAAACATTACAAGTGTATTAAACTTTGTAAATACAAGCTCAGCAAAATTTTTTTTTTTTTTACCGTACGCTCTCGTATAGGTATAACAGCAGTGAGTTAGAATCAAGTTTCAAAACATAGATCGGCAAAATTCTTTACTTTTATGTAAGAATAGTAGGTCAGTGTCAAAGAATTGTTAATAACGTATGTTTACAAACGGCATTTAAGAAAAAAAAGAGAGAAACACAGTAGTATTTATAATTCTTTTAAAAACTCACAATTTTATGTACAAAATTTAATATTTTGAATAAATAAAATTCTTCATTGTTAAGTAAATAATGAAGATTTCAAATGAGTAAAATAAATTTTGATCAGATAGCAAAATATATAAAAGAAGGAAAAACACAGTGGATAATATCATACTCTAAATTGCAATTATCTGAAATTTGTAAAAAATTAAATATACCTACTAAAAAAGACGAAAATATTAATGCTATTCGTGAAAGAATTAGAAATCATATTAGACAAGCAGTTTTAGGAGAACATATATACGAAAATATTAATCCGTTTCGCAAAAGCACTAAAATTACACGCTCTCCGACTAAAAGTTTAGATCAAACAATTGAAAGTAATAATTCAAATAAAACTTTAGACGAAACAGTTGATAATAATACTTCAAATACAACCTTAGAAGAAACATCTGAAAATAATCTCTCAAATATAATTATGGACGTTCAATCAAATATTAGTACAGATAATTCAAGTGAACAAAATACACTATTAAATAAATATACAGGCACAATCCCAAAAACATTTCCACAAATTACTAGGACGAAACAGAGCCATAATAAAGAAGATAGTTTTACACAAAAATATACTTTAGCGACAAACGTGACGATTTTATCAGAAAATAATACATCACTTAACGATACTCAGGAATTTTCATTTAAACAGACAGGATATCAAGAAATAAAAAGTATTGAAAACGGAAAAAATATTACTTTAGCTGATAACACTAATATAACAGACAAAAACGTGACAATTTCATCAGAAAATAATACAACTATTGACGAAACAAATAACGACTTAGAGGAATTTTCTATTAAACAAAGGAGTTATTACGAAATAGAAGGTATTGAAAACCTGGAAAATATAAATTTTGATAATAATAATAGAAATAATAATATAATAAATAATAATAATATGCCTAATAATACAAACATGGCAAATACTTCAGGATATTCTTTGAAAGAAGTGTCAAGGTTAGTACCTGAGTTAACGGGTAAAAATATACCTTTGGAAAAGTACATAGATTCGTTAGAAATGGCAAAAGATATGCTGACTGCGGATGAACAAAAGAAATTCATGAATTATATAAGATTTAAAGTATCAGAAACGATTCGTACTGCTATGAAAGGTAGTAACATTGAAAGTATTGCAGATTTTATCAAAACAATAAAGAAACTATATTCTGAAATTGATAATTTACATTCATTATATGCACAATTGGAACAAATACAACAAGGGGAAAATGAATCAGTGGTTGAATATGTAGAAAGAATAACAAAGTTAACATTAAAAATTAAAGATAAAAAACAAAATAAAGCGGGTATAGCAGAAGATGCTTATCATCGTTTTACAAATGATTTAGCTTAGAATACATTAAAATATTTTAAACAAGGATTAAAAAATGAAATCAGATTTGAATTAGGAGAGGTAGCACATTATTCAAGAGCAACCATTAAAGCAATAGAAATTGAAAAACAACAAGAGGAACAGAAGGATATTAGGATAAAGACAAATTCGTCTAGATAGAAAATCATGTATAGTGAAATTTTTGAAGATAAACCTAAAAAAATTCAATGCTGTCAAATATGTAAAGACATAGATCATGAGGCATTATGTTGCAACAATGCAGGCTGCATATATTGCAAACAGCCAACTCATCCATCATTTAAATGCACAAATGCAAAAGATAAAATTTTATTAATATGCAAGTTTTGTAATCAAGTAGGTCATTCAAGAAGCATGTGTAAATATTTAGAAGACAATTAATATTATTGCCAATATTGCCAGGAAAATAATCACCAAATAGGCCACTGTCCAATCATACAAAAATATGAATTATGCTTGAAATGCAATAAGAACGGACATAATACCAACTTGTGTAATCGAATTACAGAAAAAAGTAATACACCTACGCAAATATGCAATCTGTGTAACAGTGAACACAATACTATTGATTGCGAAAAAATTAAGATATTTTTAAATCAGGCTAAACCAGATAATCAAATACGATGTCAATTATGTGACAAATGGGGTCACTCAGGTAAAGAATGCAGAAATAATAACATCGGTCAGAATAATTTTAATCAGAATAAAATGTTCGTCGGAAATAACAGAAATAATAATTCATATGCACAACGAATTCAAATGAAATTTTGTAAATATTGCAAAAATAGAGGGCATAACATAGAGGAATGTAGGCGAATACAATACAAAAAACCTCAAAACGCAAATCAAAATTTACAATGCCCATATTGTAAAAAATTAGGACATTCAATCGATTCATGCTTTACATTAAAGAATATAGAAAGTAAGTTAAGTAAATTTTTCACATTTTGCAAAAGCATTAATCACACAGAGGAAGAATGTCAAGCTAAATTAAACAGATCAGCTCATATACAGGGAAACGCATAAACTCGACTTGGAAAGGGCGTACAAGACGAGTTTCGCAACAAAAGTCGCTCAAGAATTATATTGACATTCAATTTTTTGCAAGAACACGCGAAATTGATTATGACTTCGAAATATGTGATGAGTTTAATGAAAATGAAACTAATAATAAGTACGTTAAAATTATTGAACAAAAAGAAACATTACATAATGCAATGGAATTTAAACCAGAAATAAAGAATGATTCAACAACAGTAAAACTACATAATGAAAAAAATATAACGAATAATGAATTGAAAAAAATTATACAATTTAAAACTGAAAACATTAATGATAACAATAATATACCAATTTATATATTTAAACTAGGTGATACATTACAATTTATCGAGATACGAAATCCGTATACAAATGATTTATGCAAATTATTAATAGATACAGGTGCCCAACTTAACATCATAAAAGAAAAATCAGTACCAAAAAATTCTATTAATAATAATATTAAAATATATTTGTCAGGAATTACTGATATTCCGGTTAAAACATGTGGTTTAATCACTTTTTCTATTAATAATTCGTATACAAATTTCCACGTAGCATCTGAAAAATTTTCAATACTTTACGATGGTATTTTAGGCATAGACGTATTGAGAAAAAATAAGATGAGATTAGACAAGGGATATTTAGAAATAAATGGTAAAAAATTCTTTATTCAAACAGATTATAAAAATGATAAAAATTCATTGATAAATTTATGTACAGAAAACATCGAAATTAAGGACACAGCAGTTAATAACGTTTTTCATTATATCATGCTAATGCAAGACAATAATCACATATTTTCGATTACACAATTTCTACAGAATAAGAATGAAAATATTGAAAACTTTATGAAAGAAATCAACTGTGTTTTAGGAAAAGATGAATGTAAAAATAATAAGAATATAGAATATGAACAATTTCTACTAAAACTTGAAGAAAACACAAATTTTAACATTAATAATAAAGACAAACAATTTCTTACATATTTTATGGAAAAAGATATTTTAACAAATTTTATATTAGATAATCACGAAGAAGAATTTCATAAATTACAAGAAAATTTAATGCATAAAAATGTAAATTATATTAGTGAAGAAAAAAATGATCGTAAAGAGGAATTATTAAGTAAAATAAGTTTAAATCATTTAAGTGAAGAGAAGGAACAAAATATAAAAAATTTAATTTTAGAAAATAATGACATATTTATGTTAGAAGAAGAAAATATTGGAAAATGCAATTTAGAACAACACGAGATAAATTTAACAGATAACAGACCAGTGTATGTTAAACAATTTCCATTGCCACATAAATCAAGAGAAATCGCTATTACAGAATCTCAAAAATTAATTGATAATAATTTAGTAAGGCCATCTAAAAGCGCATATAACGCTCCAGCATTTGTAGTTAAGAAGAAACCAGGTCCTGATGGAAAAGAAAAATAGCGACTAGTTATAGATTATAGAAAATTAAATGAGAAAACTATACCAGATCCTTATTTAATACCATCTATAACTGAAATTTTTGATGATTTAGGAGGAAATAAATATTTTACTACCGTAGACATGGTTTCAGCTTTTCATTGGGTGCCAATGAAAGAATCAGACATACATAAAACAGCTTTTAGTGTCCATCCTTTAGAAAGATTTGAATTTACAGTATTACCTTTTGGCTTAACTAACTCACCACGAACATTTATGAGGGTAGCAAATACAGCTCTTGGTGAGCTAATAAATAAAAAAATATGTCATGTTTATATAGATGACATAATTATAGCTGCAAAATCAGAAGAAGAATATAATATTAAATTTAATCTAGTAGCTATAAAATTAAGGGAAGCCGGATTAAAACTAGAACCAAGAAAATGCGATTTTATGAAAAATGAAGTAACATTTTTAGGTCATATTATAAGTAAAGAGGGTATCAAAGCAGATCCAAAAAAAATTGATGCAGTAAAATTATTTCCAACACCAAAAACAGTTAAAAACATTAGAGAATTTTTGGGCTTAGCAGGTTATTACAGAAAATTTATTAATGATTTTGCTAATATAACAAAACCTTTGACGTTATTATTACAAAAAGACGTAAAATTTACTTGGGATTCAGAGAAATAAAAGGCTTTTGATAAACTAAAAGACACACTATGCTCTGCACCTTTATTGCAATTTCCACAGTTAGATAAACCATTTATAATCACTACAGATGCATCAGGATATGCTTTAGGCGCTATATTATCACAAGGTGAAATCGGGAAAGATAAACCCATAGCATACGCTTCTAGAGTATTAAAAGGTCCTGAACTAAAATATCACACTTATGAAAAAGAAGCATTAGGCATATTATTTGGAATAGAAACATTTAGAAATTACGTATATGGAAATAAATTTACAATAGTAATAGATCACAAGCCATTACTATCTTTCAGATCTGCAGATAAAAACAACAGAGTTCAAAGATGGCGACTTAAACTATCAGAATACGATTTTGATGTAATATATAAGAAGGGAAAAATGAATGTGAATAGTGATGCGTTATCTAGAAGTCCTATAGATACGGTAAAAATCAACGTGATAACTAGAGCTCAAAAAGCAAAGGAAAATGAAGTGAACATTAAATTAACAAATATACCCTCAAATGAAATGAAAATACAAAAATTAAATGAAGAACGTACACGTATTAAAAATAAACGCGGTAGACCAAAAAAGTAATCAAAGAAATAACCAGCGAGGAAATTAAAAGTGTCGAAAACGGAGTCGAAAAACAAGAAGATATTTACTTAAATAAATCTAATACTATTATATATTCTAAAAATTCTATACAAAGTAGAAAAGATAATATATTACATTTAATTACGAATGAAAAGATATCTTTGGATGAGATTCAAGATGAATATTTTACACACAAAAATATTAATATAAATAATGAATTAAAAGATAATGAAATTAAAATAATAAATTACAAAAAGAGAAAAATTTTTATAATGTGCTTAAATATAAAAGAATCATCAATATTAATAAAAGAAAAATTAATAAATAATTTGAATACGCTTAAAGATTTATTAATTGAAAATAATTGTACTATATTTAGTATATCAAAAAATATAAAAATATTAAATATAAATTGGAATGAAATTGAAGAAATAGTATACAATACTTTTAATAATACAAATATAAAAGTTATAGTTTACTTAAATAATACAGAATATGTTGAAAAGGAAAAAAGAAAAGAAATATTTGAACTATATCATTCTTCAAGTTTAGGAAGTCATTCGGGAGTAAATAGAACATATAATCGAATTAAAAATAAGTATTTCTGGGAGAATCTTAAAATTGATATACAAAATCGTATTGAAAACTGTGAAACATGTCAGAGAAATAAATTAAAAAGAAACAAAACAAAACAACCTATGATAATAACAGATACTCCAGAAAAAACATTCGATAAAATCTCATTAGATATAGTAGGACCTCTTAATATAACTAAAAATAATAATAAATATATATTAACTATCCAAGACCATTTATCAAAATTTTTAATAGCTGTCGCGCTGAAAGATCAAACAGCAGAGACTATAGCCGACGCATTTATAAAAAAATTTATTTGCAATTTTAGTTCACCAAAACTAGTACTTACAGATAAAGGTGCAAATTTTACAGGCAAATTAATAAAAGCTATTTCAAAAAGATTTAAATTTAAAAAAATAGAAACTACTGCCTTTCATCCACAATCTAATGGTTCATTAGAAAGGGCTCATCATCTCCTATGTGAATATTTAAAAAATTTTGCTGATAAAAAATTGGAATGGGATGATTGGCTTGAACTTACACAATTCAACTATAATACTAGTGTTCATTCAAGCCATAAATTTACACCACATGAACTAGTTTTCGCCTACCCAGCTAGATTACCATCTAGTAAATCTTTAAAACCATCAGAAAAATTACAAACTTTTAATGATTATATAGAAAAATTATTAATAAATATGAAAGATATTGCAAAAATAGCTCGTGAAAATTTAATACTATCAAAAGAAAAGTCTAAATTATATCACGATAGATTCATAAAACCTGTAGAATTTCAAATAGGTGATAAAGTATGGCTTATAAAAGAGCCAAAACCAGGTAAATTAGAAAAAAATCAAAACCTGGGACCTTTTGAAGTATTAAAAGTCCACGAAAATAGCAATATCTCTATAGATTTTAAGGGTGGTTCAAAATTAGTTCATGCAAATAAATTAATTTTACATGAACGAAAAAATTAATATTATTTTATGTTTCAGAAAGAAAAAGAGAAAGAAAAGACATGCTGTTCATTTTATTTATTTTATTATCTATTGTTAGAGAAAATGGTGCAATTATTGGATTTAATTGCGAATCTACGGATCCGATCATCACTACATATTCACTATTAGACACAGGAGAATGTGATTTTCAACAGGATAATATTACAATAACCAACTCTACAATATAATTATTACAAATAGCGGAATTTAAAAAAATTAAAGTTATACAGTGTAAAATAGAAATTCAAAGAACGGTTTTTCATTGCGGAATGTTCAGTCACCTTGGATCCACTGCTAATGCTTTGCAAGAATATCTGTACGAAATTAGTCATGAAAAATGTAAATTCATTCACGATACAGGAATCTTTAAATATGATAATATACATACTATAGCAGACCTGAAAATAAATTCAACAAAAGCAGTTGGAATAGACCTTGCAGGCTCAGTAAAGGATAAAACTTGCACAGGAGCTTCATACACAGATAATTTTGGATCTTGGGACAACGTTTTAGTACAGCGTCTTATAAGAATAACTTTATTAGAAGAATACGCTCAAGTAAGTCTAAA
Source organism: Anastatus disparis (assembly GCA_017163975.1). NCBI lineage: Eukaryota > Metazoa > Arthropoda > Insecta > Hymenoptera > Eupelmidae > Anastatus > Anastatus disparis. The sequence continues at coordinate 760,655 of JAFFSR010000401.1, read as the reverse complement.
AAATGATAAATTCAGATTAAATTCAGGGACTGTATGTAAATTTTCGGATCAACATTGCATTGATTCGCAAGCAGGGTATACTTTTTGGGAAAATTTCCCTACAGAAGAAGGGTTTAAAACAATTGAATTACAAGGAATAAAAATTGAGAAATAAGATATATCACAACCTATTCTTCAGCATCCTCTACCTAAACGAAACCCTACACCATTACCTAAACCAACCCCCCCCACCTCTACCAGAGAAGTCACCATATATTACTCCCACGAATAAATCCTCAGTCACAAAGCCACCAGAAAAAAAAGAGATTCTAGTATTTAATATTATTTAGGATTAATTAATTATACAAATTTTGTAATTTCATACAATCGAAATTAGCCCATTAATGTCATTCAATTTTATTTTATTGTATGTACATATACGTATATTTATATATATAAACGATAAGGCAGATACATATATAGGTACCTAAAAAAACTAAAACAAGTTTTAATTATATAAATAATTATTCATTTAGACTTATAACTTAGTTATGCAAGAATAGATTATAAAATTTATAAGAAAAACTTGACTGTATTAAATAATTGTCAGTTTAGCGTTTTATTTTCATAATAAGTTTCTACGTTGTTAAATCGTGTGCGATTTAACTTTGACGCGCAGAGAGGTGAATGGCACCAAGCGAACATGTCATTCACCTATACAATATATTAACATTGTTTAATACTTCAACTTTAAGCAAAATTGATTTCTTTTATTTTTAATGATCAAAGATCTATCTGGTAAAAAAAAAAAAAAAAAAAAAATGAAAATGTGATATAGACATTCTAAATAAAATTGTTCTAAAGAAAACATACTAATAATATTGAAAGGAATTGACTTAGTTAAAATTAATAAGACTTATATAAGGAAAAGTATTTATAAGAAAAAAAATGATACTCTAATTTTAAGCAAAATTTATTTTAAATTAATTTTTAACTGTCAAGAGTATAAGGACAGTTGAAAAAAAAAAAACAAATGAAAAAGCATTGAAGGGAATTGAATTATTCAAAATAAATAAGTCTAAACGAAAAAAAAAATAAAAATAAATAAAAATAAATAAATTAAGTATTAAAAATTTTTTATAAATTAAAATAGTTTCTTTTAGAATTTAAGTATTATATATAATTAATATTAAAAATGAAAAGGAGCAGTTGGAAAATAAAAAGGAAAACAAAAGATTATGATAAAAATAGATATATTATAAAATTATATTGTACAATTACATCATTATTATTTTTTTTTATATAACAAAAGATATACAGAAAAAAAAGAGAGGAAAACTAATCCCATTGTTCTCCATAATTAACAAATAAAAAATTTTCATATATATATATATATATATTCGAACTCAGTCCCATGACTCTTCGGAGGGATTTTGAGGCTGGCAATCGATCGGGACCAATTCGGGTGTTCTTCCCACTGGTAAATCATCTGATGCAAGTTTACCGGTGGACACCAAATCTTCACCGACGTACATATAGAAATTATCTTGTATCACCCTCATTAACATACGTTTTCCATGGACAATGGCAATCCGTTCTTCCCAACGGAAGAGGTAGCATAAATTCCAGCCATCAAAATCACTTTCTCCGTTCAACCACCATGCATCGTTATGACGCCGATCCATTGAGCGAAACAGACGTTTTAACTGCTAATCGACAAACTAAGCATAAAAGTAAAGGATAGATATAAATAACAAGAATTCAATAATAAATATAAATACTAATATTTCATAAGTTAGTTAAAATATAAAAAAAAAAAAAAATCCATAAAAATAAGAATATAATATTGAGCTCGAAATATTAAGATAATAAAAGAGATACTTACACAAACTCAGGTATACTGCTTCCTTGGATGCATGATGATAATTGTTAAAAAATGAATAAAAACAAGCTCTTAAATACCCGAAAAGAACAACGAAAACTAATGGTAAAAAGAAAAAAAAAATTTTTTTAGACATGTCAGCAGCATACATTTTTCTCTTCGTTGACTTTGCTGAATTGTTATTACAATGTCATTAACCTATGTTTTACAAATTAACAACACGAATAATTGTATAAAACTTTAATTCATGCCAATCGTAAATAGATTTTTAAGATTTATTAATCAGTAACTGTTTTCAGGTTTTTTTTTGTTGCTTTTGTTTCAATAAGCAACATCTTTGAGCCCCAAGGTGTTACGTCATAAAACGTACCTTTCTGTTGGCCACTCATAAAAAAAAAATAATAATAAATACATATACAGTTCCTGATTAATTTTTTAGATATTAATTGTAATATTGTAAATATTCAATAAATGACCTATCTTTTATTTTTTTTTTGATTGTCTATTCTTCTGATATGCAATCTCCTGAGCACCAAGGTGTTACGTCACAAACGTATCGTTTTCATTAACATTGGTAAATCAAATTCCTCAATTATTGAACACTCGCATTATTTCAATATCAAGCGAAATTAAGTAGATCATAAGAAAAGAATCGAAACGTATGTTTCGAAATTTCAAAATGAATTTTACTAATCCTAAAAACATTACGAAACATATTAACAAATTCAAGAAAATTTATAAATAAAAATTGATGTGAAAGACAATAAATCTCATAAACAAAATAAGTATAAAAACCAAATGAAACAAACGATATTCGGAACATTACCCCGGGTGTCTTATTGGTAATACGTTTACACTGCCCGTCAAGTTCTATTTTTCAAAGCAATTGCTATTACTAAAAATACATATATCAATTATTAAAATATATATACGCGCATAAAAATCAATTGTATCGAAAGTGTTAAAAGATATCAATAAACCTCGAGGATCTATTTACATATTGCGCCTATTCATTTGTCTGCCCATACCTAGCACCAATCTACTGAGAAATACTACAAGGTAAGAATATATAATTATTTAATAAACTCTTTATTTCAAGAATCAAGTTTATCCTTTAATAATATTCAATCGTGAGAGCGATTTCGTTCAATTAAATATTGGTGGAGTTTTTCCACCACTAGATTCATACATCTTTATCTTTATACATTTTATAAATAAATTCAATATTTTAAACGTACATAATTTATATATATTTAATGCAATTAATAAATATAATTAAATAACATATACACTTTTATTTAGTCCTGGTGCAAGCCAGGACTTAACAGTATAATCGTGAATTGATTTGACCCACTTTCTCCTTCCCCACCTGTCTGGGTGTTCTGGTGAATAAGGTGTCCTCTCTCCCGCTCCTGTCTAAGGGTGTTATCGCTTCTATGGTGACCTTGATACCCGAAATGATTTGCATCTTCTGTCTTTTTTCTTCAGCCGTGAGTATAGTATATATGTATGTATGTGTATATTTTTTAATGTAAGTAACATTATAAAAATTAAATAAATAAGTAATTGAAAATCATATAACATTTTCATGAAAAATATTAATATAAAAAATATATTTTATAATATTAAAGGTCTGAATGTTATATAGTACTTTTTATCTATTAATTGTTATTTCTTACGTATAAACTTTTGTTGGTCCTAAAAAGGACCGTATGTAAGTACATGAATTTTTTTTTAAATTAAAAATTTTTGTATCCTTTCCTTTCAGGAATAGAATAAGTGTTTGTTGAGAATTTATCAGAATATTGTTTCCAGGTTGATAATGATTGATTTTCCTTCTTCTTTTTATCGTCACTTTGTACCAAAGGTGTTTTGGCGGTGTTGGAACTATTTTGACCCATGGTGTTAAACGCGCGATATACGAATATGATAAGAGACAAAAAATTATTTATTGTAAAAAGTTATTATGTAAATGAATATTTTCATTTGTGTTATTTTTTTTATTATGTCTTTAAGAATGTTCTAATTTTACTGTTTCTTTTTTATAATGCTCCTTACATCTTTCTCCCTTCATAGCGCTGTCTGTAGAACGTAATGAAGCAATCTTACCTGTGCATTGCCCTATGTCTGTTTCGAGCAATCGTTATCAAATCAATGGAGAATTATTGGGAAGGCTGGTTGTATTTAAAGTTAAAAAAAACAAGTCATTTACACCATTAAAGCGATTCATAAATATTAACGGATATTTTTATACAGGGATCATTATACCCCTCAAATCTTTTACAATCATCAGTAAACTTAATGCGGATATTTCAGATAAAACAAATTTTAAATATAAGCTTTTATAATGATCCGTATCATCTAATATATTTTCTGTGACGAAACCTTCTAATTCGCTATTGAGAATAAAAGAGTATTGTTTAAATGATTTGTAGGCGTTGAGAATTACTTCTGCGTTGTCCAGTCCTTCTTGTCCAAGTTTATTTTTTAAAAAGTCTAGTATGTGATTAGTAGTACGGTTGACCTTACCGACACGCTCGCTTAAATCGTTGAGGAAAAGATCTAACAAGACACTTTGTTGACGAAGACCTTCGAATATTGACTGTTGCATGACTATACTTGATAAATGATTGAAAGTATTTCTCTTTTTGCAGAGCGATTGTCCTGGAGTCTCTTCTTCTTCCTCGGAGACGTGTATCTCGTTTGGGTGAGGTCTTTCGTCAATGCTGATAGATTTGGTGCCGTATTATGTAGTGAAATTTAAATCATGATCAGTAAGAAACAATTTAGTTGGTCTTCCAAAATCTTGATAAAAAGAATAATAATTATGAAAATAAGCTTTTATGGCGTCAAATTGTTCTTTGAGAAAATCCCAGCTACTGCGATTAAGAGAGATACTTTTGTGCGAGCCACCTGATAGAACTAGTTTAATAACTTCGTGATAGTATCCACCACTATATTCGAGACTGACACAAATTCTCTTTAAGTTCGACTTATTGAGCGCATAGGCAGTAGATAATAAAAGGTTTGGCGATTCTGGTTCTACCGGATCGCGTAATTCACAAGGTGCCATTTTTATGTGTTGCTCTATCTGAAGTTTGATTTGTACTTAAATTTAAAAAGAATATTTCACCCTACTGCGCATATGACAAATCAGGAAGTAGGGGGCGGTTAATACTTTTATAATAGGCTAGTAACACCTGGTCTGTATACTAGGTGTGCAATACAAAATATATATATATATATATATATACAGGGTGATTGGAAAACATTGGTACATATTTATATCGTTGGATTCAGCGCAATGAGCTGATCCCGATAAAAATGTTATAATTTTTTTTTTCACTTCTACCAATATACCGCCAATATATTCGCAATGTGTTGGTAAAATTTTCTCCAATATCGCTTATATATTGGCAATACATTGGTAAAATTTACAAAAATTCTTATCATTTTTTTCGGAGTCAGCTTATTGCGCTGGATCAAATGATATAAATATGTATCGATGTTATCCAATCACCTTGTATATATAAGTACAAACTACATTAAAAAAAACTATTATAGGTAGGTTGGGAGAGTGAAGTAAAGGTAAGTAAATAGTTATAAATTAATTGTTATGCACACAAAAGTAGATTTGTTCACATATAAATTTCAAAATTGACATTGATTACAGTTAAATATAAAACACACGTTCGATAACAATATTTTGAAGTAAAATTATGAATATTATTATGATTATCTTAATATCTTAACCTAGAAGTACATGTTTGATTATGAAGGCCTGAACCTCGGGAACGTTCTCTGGCGAATGTACTCACCAGCTTACATATTTTATGTTTTATCTCATTGAAAATTCTCTTATAAAAATTTTCAGCTATTCGATCGTTTTTTTGTGTTATTTGAGAAGAAGCTACAAAATGCCCGTAAACTAATATCACGACACACGTAATATAAAAAGATAATAATATACTGGCCGCAACACGTTAAATCAATGCTTTGCAGTTTCTTGGTATTCCATCGATAAACTTTACAGTTTCTTCTGAGTCGTTCAAGATGATGCTTTGAGAGGGGTGGGAAACCGCAACTATTGAAATACGTTCCGCATCTATTTTTATCGATACACATAGCGACCCAATGTGTTCCAGGTTTGGTATGATCATCGGTGTTACACACTACAGCGACCGGTGTTATCATTACATTTGGAATTCGATCTGCTGCGTATAAGCTAATTGTTTTGGCGTTCAGCCCTTCCAGGGCACTCATGATCTGACTGGTGTTCATTTGTATTATTTCCCTGTGTTAAACTACAATTCTGATCATCATCACTCGCGTATTTTATGGTTTTATCGTCGTCGTCGTCGTCATCGTCTACTTCGTCGATTCCCGTAAAAGTTATACTTGATCCAAATCTTACGATGCTATTTTTCTTGTTAGCAAGTTTTTGAAGAGAGTCATAGAATAGTTCACAACTTTTTTTAGGCAGATTTTGTTGAGATTCTTGAGGGATTAGTGAATAAAGCCACTCTCTCAACAGCTGTGATCTCTGCATAGCACAGTACTCATTTTTATAGAGGTTTTCTTGGCAAGCGTGAAAACAGCATACTTTCTGGGAAGAAAACTGTCTTTGTAAGTCGGTAAAGCCTGTGGTGGTATAATTCTCTATATTTATAATGTCACGTGCCATAATAGATTCTATGTATCTAGCCTCTTCAGCACCTCTAACGTAAATTCTTACAGCATTTCTCGCTACGTTGAAAATATGATACCGTAATTTGCGTAGAATAACATCACCATCAAACCACTGTAAACCATGTAGACGTGACGACACGTATTCATTACTAGTTTTTAGATCTTCTGGTAAAATATAAAATTTATAGGGTGGCGCTATTATATAATGACCAATGACTTGTTCTTGTAGAGAAACTACTGCCACTTCCTTGGGTAAAAATTTATTATCTTTATCTCTTAAGCCTTGAATATCTATTATGTAATCCATTCTATCGAGAACGTGAGTGCGTGTGTGCTACAGTAAAGAGTGAAAAGCGACTGAAGCAATAGACAATGAGCCCAATGGTATTATAATGTTTCTTCCACCATTCTCTCTCCCCACCTTAGGCATTAAAATCCGTTATAATTTGTCTGTTCGAGTCTATTTCTAGTACGTGATCGAATTTAGCGTAAACAATGCAATTGATTATTTCCCTAAGCGCCTGCTTGAAGCGAACTTCAATACGTAGAGCACCCGAGCGAATGAGATTTCAATGTGATGAAAAATGAGCCGATAAATCAGGTGTCAAGTCAAATGGAGAGAGACAGTGACCTTCTGGATGAGAGGGTTACCGGAGAATAGCGTGTGATAAGCGTCTACATAGAGTTTATTATTCCCAGTGTATTTTAGCTGTAGGGGTTTGCTTGGGATTTGTACTCCATCGACGTAAAAAGAAAGAAAATTGATAGAATGACGTTAAAAGTTGAAAGGATTCAATCGTCGATTGCCGTTGAAGGCTCGGTTACTCACAAAACGTATAATGATCCTTTTCGGCAATTGGCCCAATATAACACTATCAAGAGTATCTCCTGAAATTCTGCTATGCAGAGTAAATAATTTGACTTCCACTCTTGTTATTGGGTATTTTGCAGTCATTTTTGCCAAAGCATTAGCATGAGCCAATACATTGCTATGGAGGTGGCCAATCATATCGACAACTTTACCGGCAGCTGTAAAGTATTGATGATTCTGAGAACCGACATTGGCCTTAGCTGTTCCAGTAGCAATTGCTGGTGACGCATCCATACATCCTACTGTGTTCGCATACCAAAGTGCGGAGGTGAGGTATGATGTTAAGGCAGAACAAGCGTAATTTAGGAGCGTTTCTATGTAAGCTCTTTAAGGATAGGCGTTGTTTGGGGGTGAAACTAGCTTTGAATTGAAAAAGATGTCCGTTTGTAAAAAATTGTTAAGAGGAGCAACTTTTGCACTCTTGATGTCGGTTCCCACGGGTGTAATTTCCACGCTAACTTGCAACATTGTATGCGCCAGATCGATGTAATGCTCGGTCGAACTAGTAACCAAAAATTCTAAAGGTGAATTGCTTTCAGTGCTGAGAGATGATACAGGTTTGTAGTAGAAAAAAGAATTGCTTTCAATCGATGTTTGCGTCGGAGGAAGAGTAAAAATATCTAGTTCGCTCTTCTTACCTTCACCACTGCACGCGTGTAGGAAAGCCATTTTTTTAAATGATTTATTTAGGTCCAAAAATGTCGGATACGCTTCTCAACACTTTCTTCTTTCGCCTTGATGTTTTCTTTTTCTTGCCTATACCACGCTTATTTGTCTTTCTCTTTGTCTTTCTTTTCTTGCTCAATACGTTGTATGCAAAAACACGAGCTTGCGTTGATTGTCGTTTGCGCTTAGCAGTAACAGCTTTATATGCAACTACCTTTCATAATATCGGAAAATTTATGAGCAGCTTTTCTTCTTCAATTTTGACCCGACTCTCCAGCACGCGTGTTGAGAGACTCTTTAAAATTCATTCTCTTATTCGTCACGTCGTCTAGCACGTTCAAGCCTGTTCGGACGGCTTCTTTGCCTACTGCTTTGGCCCTACTGGCAAGATATGGCACAATTTTTCTAAATAATCCTCCGAGAAAGCTACAAATTCCAGAGCCTCTTTGAAACGTTGAACCAGAGTAAACGTTTTTAATACCGCTTCCACCACCACTAGCCTGCTCGTCGTAGTAATGAATATAATAACTCATATCGCTACGCAATTAACGACTACGCTTGAAATTAAGCGCAACCATCAGCGTTCCATACTCAAATGGTATTTTAAGCCCATGTTGATCTCTTATATCGATAACAATATTTTGAAAAGTATGATGTAGTAGAGGTATGTATTGGATCGGTGCAAACTGTTTGACAACGGTTGATCCAAATTTGTACTTTGAATTTTCCAGGGCTACAACGCGTAAAAGTGCCGTTTCCGTATCACCGACTACATTAGGTTCACATATGTGTCTGTAAACGTTAAGCTAACCGGGTATGGCCCGTGCTAAACTAGCTAGTCTATTGCCAACATTCATACTTGTTCCTGAGTTGTAAGTGACAAAAGTTCCTGTTTCTCTGTGGACAATATCTTCAAAACCAAAAATTTGACGAATTTTTCCGTTGAAAGTCGAGTAGTGCGGCTCTTCGCACATGCAATTCCTTTTTAAGGTGTAATAACCTTTCTGAAACTCAGTCGGTTTAAGCTTCTGATGTTCACGCACCTCGTGTACTTTATTCATTTCTTCCACAAGTTGTTCAATGCTACTGTTTACGCTGTGAGGAAAATTACAAAACCCGTTATTTTTCGAAACTTTGGGCTTAGCGCTTCCTAATTTAAATGCATAATAAGCTTCAGGTTCTTGAATATGCATAATAGTACAGATTACGTGTATTTTAGCCAGGCCGACCCACCTGTTACCGATTAATCTAATTTCACGACATAAATAAGTGGTAAAACAAGTAGTCGTATTGTCAGGAAAATAGAGCATACTACTGTTACTCGGTAATACTTAATAAAAATCATCCAGATTATCCATTATTTCTTAATTCTTTCTTCTTCTGTATGAAAGAAACCGTCAATGTCCTCTCCTTGTAAATCTTGTAACTCGTAGGTATAAAGATTTCGCCTGATAGAAAAGCGTTTAACTTTAAATACTTCCTCGCTATAATTCTTCTCGAATCCTTTCGCAAAGGTTGTCTTAGAGCCACTGATCCTCATGTAGTCACCAACCTCGTATTTACGGTCTTTTATTTGCCTTTGATTTTTTTTTTGCTGAAGAGCGCGCCTCTGTAAATTCGCTCGTGCCTCAGCTGCGTTATATATATTAACCTCTGAAGGTTTTATCTTTATACTTGAATGTACTGTATTGTTGTATGCATAAACTATCTTTTGTATTACATCGATGTACCTATGTGTATTGTGATATGTGAAATATTTCTAAACATGTTCTTTGAGAGTTCGATTAAGACGTTCTACGACTGCCACCTTAATGTCCGGATTTCTTGCCGCTCTAAACTGTATGACATATTTTTTAAGAGTATTTTGCGAACCTGCACCAACAAATTTTTTACCTTCATCAGTTTGTAAGTAAACAGGTGTACGACCATTGGCTAGCTTAAGAATTTTCTCTAATGCTGCTGATACAGTATCCGCTGTTTTATCCCTCAGTGGTTCTACATATGCATACTTACTGAGCACGTCAATGACTACTAGTAAATACGAATAACTGTCATTATTTTTTTGAAGACTTGTTAGCTGACACAAATCTGCTTCCACGTTAGTTACGTTGTAGTGTAATCTAGGAAATTTTTAGTCGTATAGGACGGTAAAGAGTATAAGCATCTTGATTATTTAAATACTCATGTATTCGTTTTTGCTCTTTTTCTCTGTTTTTGAATGATGATCAGATCGTCGAGTATGAGTAATTTCCTCTTATCATTGGCATTGGAATATTCACTAGCTTGCGGCCAACCTTCCCGAAATTCGATGTGGTGGTTTCCACCTACTATCCGTTACGGTATGCTTCTTGCCACTCGGCAGTTTTTCCGCACATAGTGGGCCTGGAAATTATACACGTTAAGGGATGTTTCCATCGTGTATCCATTTTGAATACTGAATGAAGAAGCCACAAGTATTATACTTTTTATGTTAAAAGCCCGCTTCATTTTTTTTTAATTGTGTGGTGGTGTTGGTGGTGTCAAGCGGGCACGCGTGTAGAATAAGCTAATAAAAACACGTGTGCCCGTTCATCGAAAGATACAGTAATTGATTTATTCACAAATGGTTGTCATTTGTGTCGCAAAATATTTTTCATAGAAGGTCAAATTAACGTGATCTATTGTTGAATTCAAATTATATCTTATTGTTTAAAAATCCGAGAGATCGCGCGCAAACACAGTCTCTCGCTCGACAAGTTTATCCTGAGGACCCAAAATTCTTGCAAAAAGCTTACATCCTGTAGTCGGCTATTTAGCTATCTTCTATTGGATTCGAAACAAGATACTCCAGACGAGTTTCGCTTTCGCACCGTCATATTTCCCGATGACAAGTTGCCCTATGCTTACGTGCCTAAATTTTCATCGAGATTCAGATAAACATGAATAAATAAAAAGAAAGAAGCATCTGTAGTCAAGAAGCAGTCTTTAAATAGCGATGGCTGGGACAACATCGATGGCCCCATTCGTAACAAAAAAAGAAACAAGGAGGAGGAGAATAGAAAAAAAAATTCCATTACGTCTAACGCTTGCTGTACGTCTGGGAAATTATATTCAAAAAAACACGTTGCACTTTTGAATGCTCTGAGTCACGCAGACAGTCAACGACGCTCAACTCTGATTCGTACAACCGATAAAAATCTCATAAAGTGCATTTGCAAGTGTGCTCTGAACGTATTGCAAGGTGTTGTAAAATTGAAAACTCCTGAACAACACCGCTTAAGAAAACACAGAACTATTTTAAGAAAATTAGTAAGGAGTGGAAGAAGCAGTAGTACTGCTGGCAATGCATGGAAAGCTAAAAAACGTACTATAATCAGGAGTGGTGGTCCTTTTTTACCACTTTTATTGGGCCCACTAATAAGTACAATTTTTTCAAAAATTTTAGGAAGCAAAAATTAATTTTCTTCCAAGACAAAAAAAAAGCCATGGAACGCGCTCGAAAAATGGTCATCGTCCCCGAAAAAACTCTTCAACAAATACAAGGTTTTTCACAGCAGCAGCACCAGCAGCAGGGAGGAGCTGTACCTGCAATTATTTCTACGACAGATAGCACAACTGAAAAAACCATGCAGATATATGGTGACAATTTAACACGGCTTGATTCGGAGATGTACAAAATTCTTAATTCTAAAAATTTTAACAGCGAGCGAGAAAAGTGTAAAAATTATTTGCCAGTTTTGAAAAAATACTTGATAACGTGCATAAAATTAATGCTAGAAAAGCACGACTTTTACTAAAACATTGGCGCACTTTTGAGCGAGATCGATTAAAATGGGATAGTACTGGAAGCGTTATCGTAGATGGCAAACTTATACCACGATCCAACATAATAGAATTACTCAACGATGTTTTGCAAAAAAAAAAAAAAAAGATAGAGGAGGATGACGAAGCACCTATTGGTAGATTTGAATTGACAAAGTTTATTGGAAATTCAGAAACCCCTAATAATTTAATTGGAAACAAGAAAATTTTAAAAATTGCTAACAGGCTGACGTCTCCTTTAAATACTGCTAAACGAAAAATTTTATCACTAGTATTTACACCACCCGTAATGAGACATGCTGCTAAAAAAAAATGGCTGAAAGCGAACCTTTAAAGAGAGAGAGGATGTCTTTGGAAAATCAGTATTACTATCCTTCGCACGAAGCAGGTTATGCAGGAGCACAAAATTTGATACGCGTAAATATAAAGGGTAAATCATTGAAAAACAGAGAAAAAGAGCAAAAACGAATACACGAGTGCTTAAATAATCAAGATGCGTATACTCTTCACCGTCCTATGAGAAAAAAATTTCCTAGATTACACTATAACGTAACTAACGTGGATGACGTTTGGGAAGCAGATTTGTGTCAGCTAACAAGTCTTAAATAAGAAAATGACGATTATTCGTATTTACTAGTAGTCATTGACGTGCTCAGTAAGTATGCATATGTAGAACCACTGAGGGATAAAACAGCGGATACTGTATCAGCTGCATTAGAGAAAATTCTTAAGCTAGCCAATGGTCGTACACCTGTTTACTTACAAACTAATAAAGGTAAAAAATTTGTTGGTGCAGGTTTGCAAAATACTCTTAAAAAATATGACATACAGTTTAGAGCGGCAAGAAATCCGGACATTAAGGTGGCAGTCGTAGAACGTCTTAATCGAACTCTCAAAGAACATGTTTAGAAATATTTCACATATCGCAATACACATAGGTACATCGATGTAATACAAAAGATAGTTTATGCATACAACAATACAGTACATTCAAGTATAAAGATAAAACCTTCAGAGGTTAATATATATAACGCAGCTGAGGCACGAGCGAATTTACAAAGGCGCACTCTTCAGCAAAAAAAAATCAAAGGCAAATAAAAGACCGTAAATACGAGGTTGGTGACTACATGAGGATCAGTGGCTCTAAGACAACCTTTGCGAAAGGATTCGAGAAGAATTATAGCGAGGAAGTATTTAAAGTTAAACGCTTTTCTATCAGGCAAAATCTTTATACCTACGAGTTACAAGATTTACAAGGAGAGGACATTGACGATTTCTTTTATACAGAAGAATTGATTCCTGTAGTACCACAACGACTGTTGGAAGATCAAAATTTTAAGATTGAACGTGTTCTTCGGACCAAAGGGAGCGAAAATAAAAAACAGCTATTTGTGAAGTGAAATGGATATCCAGATAAATTTAATTCTTGAATAAAAGCATCAGACGTTAAAAGAATTAAAAAATAATGGATAATCTGGATGAATTTTATTTAGTATTACCGAGTAACAGTAGTATGCGCTATTTTCCTGACAATACGACTACTTGTTTTACCACTTATTTATGTCGTGAAATTAGATTGATCGGTAACTGGTGGGTCGGCCTAGCTGAAATACACGTACCCTGTACTATTATGCATATTTAAAAACCTAAAGCTTATTATACTTTCAAATTAGGAAGCGCTAAGCCCAAAGTTTCGAAAAATAACGGGTTTTGTGATTTTCCTCACGGCGTATACAGTAGCATTGAACAACTTGCGGAAGAAATGAATAAAGTACACGAGCTGCGTAAACATCAAAAGCTAGAACCGACTAAGTTTCAGAACAGTTATTACACCTTAAAAAGGAAGAGCCGCACTACTCGACTTCCAACGAAAAAATTCGTCGAATTTTTGGTTTTGAAGATATTGTCCACAGAAAAACAGCAACTTTTGTCACTTACAACTCTGAAACAAGGTTAAATATCGGCTATAGACCAGCTAGTTTAGCACGGGCCATACCCGGTTAGCTTAACGTTTACAGAGACATATGCAAACCTGATGCAGTCGATGATACGGAAACGGCACTTTTACGCTTTGTAGCCTTGAAAAATTCAAAGTACAAATTTGGATCAACCGTTGTCAAACAGTTTGCACCAATTCAATACATACCTCTACTACATCATACTTTTCGAAATATTGTTATCGATATAAGAGATCAACATGGGCGTAAAATACCATTTGAGTATGGAACGCTGATAGTTGCGCTTAATTTCAAGCGTAGTCGTTAATTGCGTAGCGATATGAGTTATTATATTCATTACTACGACGAGCAGGCTGGTGGTGGTGGAAGCGGTATTAAAAACGTTTACTCTGGTTCAACGTTTCAAAGACGCTCTGGAATTTGTAGCTTTCTCGGAGGATTATTTAGAAAAATTGTGCCATATCTTGCCAGTAGGGCCAAAGCAGTAGGCAAAAAAGCCGTCCGAACAGGCTTGAACGTGCTAGACGACGTGACGAATAAGAGAGCAAATTTCAAAGAGCGTTTTGCTTAATGGATTACACCGATGACGGAAAATTTTTAGTACACATCAGAGGAGAGACGCTAATCGTCCGTCGAGCTAAATTAAGTTTACTATTGGCTCATGCTAATGCTCTGGCCTAAACTACTGCAAAATACCCAATAACAAGAGTGGAAGTCAAATCATTTACTCTGCATAGCGGAATTTCAGGAGATACTCTTAATAATGTTATATTGGGTTAGTTGCCAAAAAGGATCATTATACGTTTTGTGAGTAACTGAGCCTTTAACGGCAATCGACGATTGAATCCTTTCAACTTTCAACATCATTCTATCAATTTTCTCTCTCTTTACGTCGATGGAGTACAAATGCTAAGCAAACCCTTACAGCCAAAATACACTGGAAATAATAAACTCTATGGAGGCGCTTATCACACGCTATTCTCTGGTACTGTTATACATTTTCTTGACAAGGGTATCGATGTCAGCCAAACCTCTTATTCAGAAGGTTACTGTCTCTTTGCATTTAACTTAACACCTGATTTATCATCTAATTTTTTATCACATTAGAATCTCATTCGCTTGGGTGCTCTACGTATTGAAGTTCACTTCAAGCAGGCGCTTAGGGAAATAATCAATTGCATTGTTTACGCTGAATTCGATAACGTACTAGAAATAGACACGAACAGACAAATTATAACGGATTTCAATGCCTAAGGTGGATAGAGAAAATGGTAGGGGAAACTTTATGATACCATTTGGCTCATTGTCCATTGCTTCAATTGCTTCTCTCTCTTAACTGTAGCACACATGCACTCACGTTCTCGACAGAATGGATTACATAATAGATATTCAAGGCTTAAGAGATGAAGATAATAAATTTTTACCCAAGGAAGTGGCAGTAGTTTCTCTACAAGAACAAGTCATTGGTCATTGGATAATAGCGCCACCCAACGAATTGGATATTTTACCAGAAGATATAAAACCTAGTAACGAATACGTGTCGTCACGTCTACACGGTTTACAGTAGTTTGACGGTGATGTTATTCTACGCAACTTACGGTATCATTTTTACAACGTAGCGAGAAATACTGTAAGAATTTACGTCAGAGGTGCTAAAAAGGCTAGATACAGACTCTACGGCATAGAATCTATTATGGCACGTAACGTTATAAATATAGAGGATTACACCACCACAGGCTTTACCGACTTACAAAGACAGTTTTCTTCCCAGAAAGTATGCTGTTCTCACGCTTGCCAAGAAAACCTCTATAAAAAGAAGTGCTATGCAGAGATCACATCTGTTGAGAGAGTGGCTTTATTTACTAATCTCTCAAGAATCTCAACTAAACCTGCCTAAAAAAAGTTGTAAACTATTCTATGACTCTCTTCAAAAACTTGCTTACAAGAAAAATGGCATCGTAAGATTTGGATCAAGTATGACTTTTACGGGAATCGACGAAGTAGACGATGACGACGACGACGACGATAAAATTATAGAATACGCGAGTGATGATGATCAGAATTGTAGTTTAACACAGGGAAATAATACAAATGAACACCAGTCAGATAATGAGGGCCCTGGAAGGGCTGAAAGCCAAAACAATTAGCTTATACACAGCAGATCGAATTCCGAATGTAATGATAACACCGGTCACTGTAGTGTGTAACACCGGTGATCGAACAAAACCTGGAACACATTGGGTCCGCTATGTGTATCGATAAAAATAAATACGGAACGTATTTCGATAGTTGCGGTTTCTCACCCCTCTCAAAGCATCATCTTGAACGACTCAGAATAAACTGTAAAGTTTATCGATGGAATACCAAGAAACTGCAAAGCAATGATTTAACGTGTTGCGGCCAATATACTTTTATCTTTTTATATAACGTGTGTCGTGGTATTAGTTTACGGGCATTTTGTAGCTTCTCCTCAAATAACACGAAAAAAAACGATCAAATAGCTGAAAATTTTTATAAGAGAATTTTCAATGAGATAAAACATAAAATATGTAAGCTGGTGAGTACATTCGCCAGAGAACGTTCCCGAGGTTCAGGCCTTCATAATCAAACATGTACTTCTAGGTTAAGATATTAAGATAATCATAATAATATTCATAATTTTACTTCAAAATATTGTTATCGAACGTGTGTTTTATATTTAACTGTAATCAATGTCAATTTTGAAATTTATATGTGAACAAATCTACTTTTGTGTGCATAAAAATTAATTTATGATTATTTACTTACCTTTACTTCACTCTCCCATCCCACCTATAATAGTTTTTTGTACGTAGTTTGTACTTTTATATATATATATATATATATATATATATATATATATATATTTTGTATTGCACACCTAGTATACAGACCAGGTGTTACTAGCCTATTACAAAAGTATTTACTGCCCTCTACATTCTGATTTGTCATATGCGCAGTAGGGTGAAATGTTCTTTTTAAATTTTAGTACAAATCAAACTCCAGATAAAGCAACACATAAAAATAGCTCCTTGTGAATTACGCGATCTGGTAAAACCGGAATCGCCAAACCTTTTATTATCTACTGCCTATGCGCTCAATAAGTCGAACTTAAAGAGAATTTCTGTCGGTCTTGAATAGAGTGGTTGATACTATCACGAAGTGATTAAACTAGTTCTATCAGGTGGCTCGCACAAAAGTATCTCTCTTGATCGCAGTAGCTGGGATTTTCTCAAAGATTAATTTGACGCAATAACAGCTTATTTTCATAATTCTTATTCTTTTTATCAAGATTTCGGATGATTGGCTAAATTTTTTGTAACCAATCATGATTTAAATTTCACTACATTATACGGCACCAAATCTATCAGCATTAACGAAAGATCTCACTTAAACGAGATACACGTCTCTGAGGAAGAAGAAGAGACTCCAGAACAATTGCTTTGCAAAAAGAGAAATACTTTCAATCATCCATCAGGTATAGTCATGCAACAGTCAACATTCGAAGGTCTTTGTCAACAAAGTGTCTTGGTAGATCTTTTTCCCAACGATTTAAGCGAGCCTGTCGGTAAGGTCAACCGTACTACTGATCACATACTAGACTTTTTAAAAAATAAACTTGGACAAGAAGGACTGGACAACGCAAAAGTAATTCTGAACGAATACAAAGAATTGAAACAATATTCTACTATTTTTAATAGCGAATTAGAAGGTTACGTCACAGAAAATATAGTAGATGATACGAATCATCATTAAAGCTTATATTTAAAATTTGTTTTATCTGAAATATCCGCATTTAGTTTACCGATGATTGTAAAAGATTTGAGGGGTATAATGATACCTATATAAATATACATGTTAATATTAATAAATTGCTTTCATGGTGTAAATGACTTGATTTTTTTAACTTTAAATACAACCAGCCTTCCCAATAATTCTTCATTTATTTTATAACAATTGCTCGTAACAGACATGGGGCAATGCACAGGTAAGATCGCTTCATTACGTTTTACAGACAGCGCTATAATAAGTGAAAGATATAAGGAGCATTATAAAAAAGAAACAGTAAAATTAGAACGTTCTTAAAGACATAATAAAAAAAATAACACAAATGAAAATATTCATTTACATAATAACTTTTTACAATAAATAATTTTTTGTCTCTTATCATATTTGTATATCGCGCGTTTAACACCATGGGTCAAAATAGTTCCAACACCGCCAAAACACCTTTGGTACAAAGTGACGATAAAAAGAAGAAGGAAAATCAATCATTATCAACCTGGAAACAATATTCTGATAAATTCTCAACAAACACTTATTCTATTCCTGAAAGGAAAGGATACAAAAATTTTTAATTTAAAAAAAAATTCATGTACTTACATACGGTCCTTTTTAGGACCAACAAAAGTTTATACGTAAGAAATAACAATTAATAGATAAAAAGTACTATATAACATTCAGACCTTTAATATTATAAAATATATTTTTTATATTAATATTTTTCATGAAAATGTTATATGATTTTCAATTACTTATTTATTTAATTTTTATAATGTTACTTACATTAATAAATATACACATACATACATACGTATATACTATACTTACGGCTGAAGAAAAAAGACAGAAGATGCAAATCATTTCGGGTTTCAAGGTCACCATAGAGGCTACAACACCCTCAGACAGGTGCGGGAGAGAGGACGCCTTATTCACCAGAACACCCGGACAGGTGGGGGAGGGGAAAGTGGGTCAAATCAATTTACGATTATACCACCCCTTTATACTATGACACCTGGTAGAGATGTAAAGGGAAGCGAGACAGGGGGTCGAGACAGGGGGGAGCGAACCAAGGGGGAGAGAAATAGGTGTGAAAAAATCGATGTCTTGCTATACCAGTCCATATACTACTTAAACATTTCTTCTAAAATCCATTGTTCATAAAATTCAATATTTATAGAATCAATTAATGATAAAACATCTGACTAACATCTTTTCTTCGCTAAAATTTCTTCTTGATTTTAATCTATACGAGCTTAATTTACCTTTCTCCTAACGTTACTCGGCTAAATTTTCATATACTATATTTATACGTATAAATTAGCAAATTTTAAAATAAAAAAAATTACCTTTATTTATAAATTTTAATATTGCTATTCTATTACAAATTTACTTGTTATCTATTTGAAAAAAAGGATTAATTAAACTTTCAATATGCATGAAAATTGTTTAAATACAAATCATATAATCATGATAAATTAAAAATTTGTTCTACTCAATTTTATTTAAATAAATGAAAAAATATGAAAGGAATTCATTCTTTTTAATTATGTTCTTTAGACTGAGAGACAGAGATGAAAAAGCGGAGACGTACGAACGGAGAAGTAGAAACGAATACACAGAGAAGGAGACGACGAGACAAAAAGAAGAAGTCAGAGAGACGGAAACAGAGAGACATAGACGGAAAGACAAAAACATAGAGACGGAGACGAAGAGATACAGACAGAGGGACGGAGAGACGAAAACGGAGAGGCAGAGACAGAGAAACAAAGACAAAAAAAGAAATCGTAGAAACAGAGGCAGAGACAGTGAAACAAAGACAAAAAAAGAAATCGTAGAAACAGAGGCAGAGAAATATAGACGGAGAGACAGAGACAGGGAGGTAGAGTCGGAGAGGCAGAGGCGGAGAGGCAGAGACGGAGAGACATAGATATAGAAACGGAGATAGAGAGACAGAGAGACGGATACAAAGAGACGATGATGGAGAAACGGAGACGGAAAGAAGGAGAGAAAAAAACAGAGACAGAGAGACGGAGTGCCGGAGCTGGAGAGACGGAGACAAAAAGATGGAGATGAATAGGCAAAAGTTCTGTATGTGTATGTGCATATTTGTATATGTATGTGTGTATGTGTCTATGTGTATGAGTGTATGTGTTTATTTAACATGTATATGTGAAAATGTACATGGAAATATATATATACACACATGTGTTTGTTGTGTATATGTATGTGTATAAGTGTATGTGTTTATGTATGCGTGTGAATGTGCGTATGTATATGTGTATGTGTGCATAGGTGTAGGTGCAAGTGTGTAAGTGTATATATATGTGACAATTATGCAAACGAAATTCCCGGGAGAAAGAAAGGCTCAATTCATTACATTAATATAATGGTAGAAATATAATATGAGATTATATATAAGTAATATAATAAAGTAATAACGGAGACGGAGAGACAGAGACGAAGGGACAGAAATAAAGAGACGGAGACGGAAAAACGGAGACGGACAGATGGAGATGAAGAGACGGAGACGGAGAGGTGGAGACGGAAAGACCCAGACGGTGAAACGGAAATACGAAGACAAAGAGATGGAGACGGAGCGACGAAGTAGAAGAGATGGAGATGGAGAGACGGAGAGACGGAGAGACGAGAAGGAAATATGGAGATGGAGAGACGGGTATAGAGTGACGGATATTGCGTATGTGTGTATGTGTATATGAGTGGGTGTATGTGTATGGATACGTGTATATGTCTATATGTGTGTATGTGTATGTTAAACGTGCACGTGTGTATGTGTATGTATGTATGTGACAATAATGTGAAAGATATTAACGTAAGAAGAAAAAGTCCTGATTCTTTATTTTAGTATAATAATAGTAATTTTTTTTTTGTTTCTTGAAACTGCAGTCAAGCTAATTTTAACAACATATTATAAAAGTTTTTGAATTATGCCGTAAATGATTATGTAGTTTCTTGAGTATAGACTTTGCTAGGTTCAATCGTTGTCAATTAATATCGTGACGATATTTTACTATGTAAAAACTATAGCGTTTATTAAAAAATGGATTTTTGTTTCTCATTTCTAATAAATAAAAAATAATTAGACTGTGTTAAAAATGATAATTTATCTCGTACTGCAATGAATTCGTTGTCTCTGGTAACCAGCAATAAATTCATTGGAATAGTAATCTTTAGCGCAAAAGCATACTTGTATATCACAGTACAACAATCAAGTCTACATTTTGCTGAAAATTTAACTTTATGCGAATCACGTGCAAATAAATTATATAAATGTAAAAAAGATTAATGTTAAGACAAATGTTAATGTAAAAGATATGAATATCACTATGTTTATATTAGTTAAGTAAATGAAGAGAGGAAGTTATTATTATCAATTAATCGTGATTGTAATTAGATTAATAAAATATTAATGAGGATATGGGAATTTCAGTAAATTTAATAATCGTTAATTTAAACAAATGTATTAATCTACTCCTGAGCCGATTCTCACAGGCAAAATCGGTGTATCGAAAAAAAAAATTTAATTTATTTGTGAAAAGGGTGCCAGATACACCACCAACTAGCTAGCCGTAAGCACGAATCTCAAGCGATCTTGGATCGGGAGGTGGCTCTGTTTGTGTAGAATTCTTGCCTGAAATGGGAGGGGAAAACACCAAAAAAAAACTTTATTTAAATTCACTCAGCTTTATATTAAAGAAATTCACTTATTTATTTAACGTAACAAATTACTTCGATTTCTACCTAGTCGCGCACTCTCATATCCCACACAAAAAAAACTTTATTACTTTGTTTGAGTTCAGTTTAATCAAAAAGAAATTCAAATATTAACCGTTATTTAATTTTAGCAAAATAAAAAAAAATCAATTTACTTAAAGTCTCTAAATAAGAAATTTTTAGTTATAAAGTAAATGTACATCATAAATTTATTCAATTTAAAATGGTGGGCTTCCGGTGGCCATTTGGCTCGCTTCGCGTCTCTCTCCCTCTCTCTCACTCTCAGCGCTCAATACGCGCCCACGTGTTACCAGGAACGGATTTTTCTAATTTTTACTACGTACGAAAAAAAAAATTTTATTTTATCACTATTTAGTATTATTCGCCCAACCGGTAATTAAAATGCGTCTCACCGGTCTGAATTTTATTTTTGGTAACATGTGTTTGCGTAACTCACAGACTCTGGCACTCACAGTCTAACCTTAATCTTTAATTTAATTTAATTAACAACACAAAAAGAAATTTTAACTCTGTTACGCTTTACTACGAGTTAAGATTTCACACAATAAAAAAAATTTTGTTTTAAACGCACGTTAAATTCAAAATTCTACACTTAACCCTTTCAGAACCAATGTACATTACAATGTACATTGACATTTTTTGGTTTTTTTGAAATTGTGCAAAAGTGGCTTAAAATTTTTTAAAAAATATATGTGTATTAGATTGAAGTTGACTATTTCCGATCTCAAACTGAGGGCCTAAGTTATTATATCTTTGATAGAAACTGAGAAAACTTGAAAAGAAAAAAGTCAGAAAAAAAATTTTTTTATCGCAAAAATTGCTTAATAAATGAACACTTATTATCGCTAAATGATTATCAGAACTTTTCATGATGAAATAAAAATTCCGTTCTGAAAGGGTTAATAAATCAATTGAAATTTTATCTCTACTCTTTCTCTTACGCTTAATAAAGAAATTTAATTTTTGTTACAATTTAAATTTTTAACACAAGAAAAGAAACTTTTAAATACGTCACTTCGCGCACTACCAAGAATTTCTTGCAAAACCACTTACAAGTTGATTTACAAGAAATGAGCGAAATTTTTCTGGACGCAGCCCACTCACCGTCGCTGAATTTTGTAGTCTCCCAGGTCGATACAGTCGACGATGATGAGGTTGTCAAAAGCAGTGGTGGGCTGGTGCTGGCGACAATGGCGGCGGTCTCTCGATCTTTCTTTCTTTCTCTCTCTTGGTCGCTACCAGCGACGTCAAAGGGGTTTTTCTCCTCCTCGTCTCTTGGACTCCTTGATTTCTCTCTAATTATCTCTCTCCTTCTTCCTTAGCAGCACACGAAAAAAAAAATCCTTTTATAAATTTCAGCGACGACACGAGAAAAAAAACTATATATTTATGCAGCGATTACAAAGAGTCCTATGTGGCACGAGGTCGACAGTCGAATGACTCTTTTCAAGTCTACTTTCTTCTTCTCTGTGCTTGTCATAATTGCGTGTCCTTTTCTAATCTCTTTTTCTCCAATCACTCTTCTACGTTTCTTCTGTGATGATTCTTATTGGTCTTCTCTTACTTCCTTTGTCACACACACAATTACGCTCAAAATGCGTATACTTTATTTTATTTTGCTTAAGCTAAATTACACGTTTATAAAATCATAACACGTGTTAAATTGAATTTTTAATTTAATTTTAGTTAAAACAATTTTTTATTCTTTCTCTTCTTTAATAATTTATTCTCTTTATTTCTCTTTATTTGCTGTCCTTTTCTATCTTCTTACGCGCAGATTGGTCGTCACCAGCTACACATAGAAATTTTACATATACACATACATACGTGTACATGGTATAGAGGCTCAGCTTAGAGAAAAGAATCGTGACGACCCCTTCTCTAATGCTCTCTCTCCATCTTTCTTTATTGCTTCCTTTCTCTCTCTTCGCTTAATGCGCGAGAGATCGACGCGCCAACAACGTTTTCTTAGCGTGCGAGTCTCCCCATCTCTCTTGCTCATTATCGCTGTTTCACTCTTCTCTCTTCTAAGTCTTCTTCATGGTACCGTGACTCCTAGCGCACGCGCGGTTGCTCACATGTATTAGTATGTAGACTATCGCTTAACAGGCTGCTACGGCAGCACCAGCGTTCACCTACAGGGGCTCTCGATGTATTAGTAATGGCCACCGCGTGCGTCTGCTATACATGTGTCGTCGTCGTCTCGTAATACCGGTAAACAAAAAAAACAATCTCATTAATTAACTAACTTTTTTATTAATTTAACGTGCGCCCGGGTCGGTAGTTTTCGTTGGTGGTGTGTCATAGTGTTGAGTGGGAAAAGTGAATTAATAAATATCAATTATTTATTTATAGTGGCGTGCCACGTCACAACTTATATGTAATTGAGAGAATTAGTTTTGTATTCTCTATTAGTTATAATTATGATCATGCATTATTAATTAGTTATAATTAAAATGACAATAATGAAATGTAAATGAAAATGATCAATCTTTCTTATTACAACAGAATATTAAAGTAAGAGAAAGGTGTGGAATGAAGCCGAGGGAGGGGGGGCATATAAATCAAAGGGGGTGTGGGTGAGGTTTCAGGGGGAGGAGCAAAGGGGGGCCTTTTTGTTTCAAAAAACGTAAATAACAATGTAGAAAAAGAATTAGAGGTAGTCAGTTGCTAATTCGATAGAGCGATGGATTCGTAATCTCAAGGCTCCAAATTTGATTCATGCTCTCGGCTGAATGATACAAGCACCATTGTATGTTACATGAGCTTTGTTTACAAACGCAATGACGACTATTCATCGCTAATTAGCATCGCAATGATAGCATAAAATACAGTGACGTTAAATAATGAAAAAAAAAAGAAGAATCACAATGTGATTTGAGGAGTGCTTATATCGAGGGAGGGCTAGGGGGGCCAAGGAAGAAGGGTGGAAGTTACATAAATCCTGATCTGACAACTATATATATATATATATATATATATATATATATATATATATATATACTAGGGGGTTTCCCCCCTGCTCGCTCCGCTCGCCAACCCCCCGAATACACACATTCCAAAGTAAATAGGATGGTAGGACATAATTAGTTGAAATTTCATATTTGTGAATGTGAAAAAAGTTCAATAGAAAACATCGATACATAAAAATATAGGATATGAAGTTATAGAATCAGAGTTAATAGAAAAAAGATGGTTTAACGCGATATTCAAAAGTTTACAATGAATCAAAATTATATATTTTTGAAATAAATTAAAAATAGAATATAAAATAGAATATTAAAAATAAAAATGAAATTGAACTTGATATTATTCGAAATTCGTATATATGGAATTCACGGATCATCGTAATAGCATAAACGCACGATCGAGCTTTTTAAATTCGGCTCTGGGTGTCTCAGATCCTGAGTCGAGATTTTTTATTTCTGTAGTATTCTTGAATACGTGACTTCTATAATAGCGATTGAATAAGTACAGGTATTAGAGCAAGTTGTTTGGAATAAGTGTACAAAAATTCATGATATTTATGATTATAGTAATTTTATTTTATAATTATTCATTCTTTTTAATTTTAGTAAACTAAACTTCTAAATAATATAATTCTTTTTAAATAAATAGAAGTTTTATTTTACTGCTATTATCATTGATTAAATAAATTCATTTTTTTAGACATATTAGTGATTTTTATATTTTTTTCTTAAACATATGATGTAAATGATATATCTAAGTTATAAATTTTTTATTTGAAGTACATAAAGTGTTATTATAAAATTTATATTTACACTTTTCAAGTTTCAATTATATTACATTATGTACTTCTATATAAATTAAATGAAATAAATATTTTAATTTTTTTCGATTATACACTGTTAGAAAAAACATGAATAATTTTACGTTTTTTTTTGTACGATTCCATAAAAATTATAAATTTTACCATAATTTAATTATACAATTGCATGAAATTTAAAAGAAAAATTTCAGTGATTCACTCGAAACAAAATTCTATTATTTTTAACAGTTTAAATTTCGTTCATAAACAGCAATAAACATGCAGACGCTTGAAGCGTCGCCACTCTACTCTCGGGGTAATCAAATACTATAAACTGCGTATAGCAGGATCTTATATCTCGACGTCTGAGACGTCTAACACGAAATTAATTTTTGCTCAGCTTCGTATTAAGAGTTTCCAAGCTTTTCTAGAATTATCATCATTCGATATACGATAGAATTAAGTAGATTTTAGAATATATGATTTACGATTATCTTCGTTTTGCAAATTTTTGCGAAATTTTTTATCAAAATGTTATATATAACTTTATCGCAAAAATTTATGAAACTTTACTAAAAATTTATACACAAGACACGTTAAAGTTTTTATAATATTGTCTAAAAATTGTATAGTAAGCTATTAAGGGGATGTAAAATGGACACTACACCTGTACTCATAAATATTTATTATCTTTACATTTCATAGCAAAATTTTCAATAAAAAAATTCATTAAGTTGTAGTATGTACCATGAAGATTATTCAGTTAAATTTTTAAATGAATTCATTCATTAGTTATTGAGAATTTTGGGTTCCAAAATTATTTATTAAAATTTTTCAATTTTGTACAGGAATCCAAATATCTTAAAAGCTAATGAATGAATTTATTTAAAAACTTATCAAAATAATCATCATGGTACATACTACAAGCTAATGCATTTCTTTTCTAGAAATTCAGCAACAAAATAGAAAGGAAGCTAATATCTATAAGTACAGGTGTAGTGTCCGTTTTACATCTCCTTAATAAAATCTTGTGAAAATTTTTCATTATCTCATATGAAAATAATTTTTGTGAGAAATTGTTAATAACTGTTAATAATTATAATAAACTACCGCAATTGAGACATTAATAAAATTAATATTAATAATAAAATTATTGTTATTAACAGTTATTCATATTTTATCACATTTTTACACAATTATTAATAGTTTTTCACAGAAATTATTTCCATATGGGATAATCTTACAAAAACTTTTTATAATAATCTTGTATTTTTCATTAAAACATTATCATAGTATTACACGTATTAACTTCGCTGTAAAATTAATAGAACTTTAATGAAAGGCTTGTATAATACATGAAGATTACGATACATTATAAATATTTTTTAACAAAAATATTGTTAAAAAATATTTTGTGTTATGAAATAACTTATTATCATTAATTTTATTAATTTATTTCTATGTATTCCTTTTATATTTTTTAAAATAGAATGCAATCTATCTTCTAAATTTACACAAAAAGCAGTTTAAAATAAAATTATACATATTTTCTAAAAGAAGAATAAGAAAAATTTTTAAGAAGAAAAAACAATAGGTATGTGATTAAATAAAAGCACATATATTTATTTTTTATATATTTTAAATATCATATCAAATAGTATAAAAATAGAAACTATTGGTGATGGAAATTGTTTATTTCGTTGTTTTTCTTTTTTTTTATATAATAATCAAAATTATCATAATATAACAAGAAAAATTGTCGTAAATAATATTATTGATAATCGGAATCGCTATGAATCTTTTATTGTAGGAAGAATATATAATGAAATTGAAATCAAAAACATGGATTGTTATAAACAATTAATGTCAAAATGTGGAGAATATGGGACAGATACTGAAATATATAGTTTCTGTGAAATTTATAATGTATTGATTACAGTTTGTTTTAATGATTGTAATATTATTCATTATTTTTGTAACAATGAAAGTATATGGAAATTAAAACTATTATTTAGTAGAAATTATGATGATGGTCATTACGATATAATTGATTTATATAATACTAATTTTAAATTAAAACAAAATAAAATAAAAAATGTAAACAATTATAAAAAACGTAAATTTTTATGTAACAAAGAAATTAGTCCATGTAAAAAAATAAAAATTACAAATCATGAAAATAGTAATGTAACTATAGAAAATAATACTAATAAAAAAATTATAAACAATAAAAATATATTAAAAAGAAAAAATGAAGAAAAAAATCTTATAAGTAAGAAGATCAAAATAATTAAATCGACAGATAATATAGAAATAATAACTCAAAAAAATTATTATATATCTGATTTTGGTGAAATTGATTTTAAATGTTCCTACTGTTCTGCAGTATTTTGGAAAGAAGAAAAAAAAAATTTACTTGTTGTCCCAAAGGAAAAATTAAATTATCACCTTTGAGTTTATATAATAATAAATTAAAAGAATTAATCTTATATAATAATGTTTTTAGACATTTAATTAGGTATTATAATAACCTATTTTGTTTTGCTACTTTTAGTGCTAATATAATATATGAAAAACAAAAAGCAATTTATAATTTAAAACTTCAAGGTCAAGTACATCATTATGTTCCTAAAACTTTAATACTAACTAGGAGAGTATCACATCTCCGGATCACGGATTTTGCTCTAACTTTGAGATAGGTTTTCAGATGTCAAAATATGGAAAAAGCCAGAGTAATAGACCCCAACGCTCAATATTTCTCTAGTTGCAGGCAATTAAAGGAAATCACTAAAAAAGTTACTAGATTTTCAAACGCTTATAATTCTTTAGCATTAATAGCTAGACGCTCGTAACTGTTTTTAAATGAAAGCTACGTTCAAATCCTTTCAAAAAAGCACCTATAGCATATCAAAATATTATATTTTCCCAAAGTTACAGCGTTATGAAAATTGTACTACATTTTAACATTTATCATTAATTAATATTCTTAAAAGGAAATTCAGCTCGAATTCTTATAACGTTGTCACTTTGAGAAAAAATAATATTTTGATATGCTATAGGTGCTTTTTCGAAAGGATTTGAACGTAGCTTTCATTTGAAAACAGATACAAGCGTCTAGCTATTAATGCTAAAGAATTATAAGCGTTTGAAAATCTAGTAACTTTTTTAGTAATTTTCTTTAATTGCCTGCAACTAGAGAAATATTGAGCGTTGGGCTCTATAACTCTAGCTTTTTCCATATTTTGACATCTAAAAACCTATCTCAAAGTTACAGCAAAATCCGTGATCCGGAGATGTGATACTCTCCTAGTAAATAATAATCAAGAACCTTGTTGTGGTCAATTTTATATTTATGATGATAATACTGCGATTGAAAAAAAATTAAAAACTAATAAAAATTTAATAGAAGATCATTTGAATTTATTAACAAAAGTATTTAATAGTAATCCTTATGCTAAATATTATAAACATTTACATCAATTAACAAACTTAGAGAATTTACCAAATTATAAATTATATTTTATCAGAAAAAATGATAAACACAAGCATCGTTATAATAAACCTCTAACATCTGAATGTGGGGCTATAATAGTATCACAATCTGCAATTTCAGAAGATTATGATTCATGCATTTATCCTAAAAATACAATAGAAAATGAACCAAAACATGTTTATTTAAGTAAATTATCTTAACACGTAGATCCGATAGTTTTCCCAATTCTTTTTCCATCTGGGGACTTAAGTTGGAGTATTGGTCATACTCAAAGTCCTAAATCTTTAGAAAATTTAACGATGTTACAACATTATTCATATAGATTGGCTTATAGGCCAGATTCTATTAATTTTAATCCTTCACTATATTGTGGACGATTAACGCAACAATATTTTCTACATGTTGCAATTCAAATTGAAAATAATAGAATGAATTTTCTAAGAAATAATCAAAGACAATTAAGAATTGAATGTTATCAAGGCTTATTAGACCATGTATTAAATAGCGCTTGTAATATACCAAATAATTTTGAGAAAAAAGAAAAAATAGATAATCTATTTATATTGTCATCAACTTATATAGGAAGTCCTAGATATATGCAACAACATTATCAAGATGCAATGGCCATTTATAGAGAGGTTGGTAGACCTGATATTTTTATTACTATGACTTGTAATCCAAGGTGGAAAGAATTAAAAAGAGTTTTAAAAAAATTTCCAGCAGGTACTACTCCTAATGATATCCCTAATATAACAGTTAGATTATTTTATACTAAATTCAATAAATTACTTGATGATATCGTTAAAAAAAAATATTTTTGGTAAAGTTATTGCTTATGTATACACAATTGAATTTCAAAAAAGAGGTTTACCACATGCTCATATTCTTATAACGTTACACTCTGATGATAAATTAATAACTCAAGAAAAAATAGATAAATATGTTTCAGCTGAAATTCCAAATAGTGATGACAAGGAATTACAAAAATTAGTAATTAAACACATGTTGCATGGACCACATAACAATAATTCACCATGTTACGATAAAAATAAAAATACTTGTACAAAAAAATATCCAAAAAATTTTGTTAATAATACTATTATTCAAAAAAATGATTATTATAAAATTAAAAATAATAAACAAATTATTCCTGTAGATAATTCAATGGTTGTACCTTACAATAGTTATTTACTCGGAAAATATAAGTGTCATATAAATTTTGAAATATGTGCCACTATACACAGTATAAAATATGTTTATAATTATATTCATAAAGGTGGAGATAAAGCTTTTTGTAAAATAAAAAGAAATGATGATAAAGACGAAAAAGAGACTTATGATGAAATTACACAATTCATAGATGGAAGATATATGAGTCCTATGGAAGCAGCTTGGAGATTATCTGAATTTCCGATATGTAGAAGAAGTCATACAGTTGTTAGATTAGCTGTTCATACAGAAAATCAGCAAAAAATTATATTCGAAGAAAATAAAGAATCAAAAGCTTTAGACAAATGGAAAACAACATTAACTGCATGGTTTAATCTTAATATTAAAGATGAGTTTGCAAAACAAATAAAATACAGTAATATACCTAAATATTACGTATTCAATAACAATAAATGTTGGATCAAACGTACTCGTGATAAAAAACATAAAGCTATTGGAAGATTAAATATTGTGTCTCCTAAAGATACTGAAAGATTCCATTTAAAATTAATTTTAAATCGTGTTAAAGGCGTAACTTCATTTACAGAATTAAGAACTTTCTAAAACATAACGTATAATACTTTTAAAGAAACAGCAGTTGCAATGGGGCTAATAGAAAGTTCTTCGCAAATATTTGATATATTTTCTGAAGCTTGTACCATTATGCTACCGAGTCAGTTGCGTCAATATTTTGCATGGTTACTTTTATCAGAAAATATTCAAGGTAATGAAATATGGAATAAATTTAAAGAATATTTTAGTGAAGATTTTCAAGATGATAAAGAAAATAAGTTTTAGTTTACCAGAACCAATAGAAAAAATTATCCATGAAAATCAGGAAGAAAATTCAAAAATTATTGAATATAATAAACATATGTTTAACGAAATATATTTATTATTAAATCAAGATCAAAAATTTATTTTTGACAACATAATAAAATATTCCTCTAAATTATATTTTATTGATGGACCAGGTGGTACTGGAAAAACATTTTTGTATAAAACATTAATTTATTATTTTTTATACAAATGTAAAAAAGTATTATCAATGGCATGGACTGGAATTGCATCAATTTTATTACCTAAAGGAATGACAATTCACAGAACTTTTAGATTACCTTTAGATTTAGTTAATGTAGAAATCACATTTCTTAAATTAGAAAGTGACAAAAAAAATTACGAGATGCAGATATTATTATATGGGACGAAGCTTCAATGATACCAAAAAAGCTTTGGAAATTGTTAATAAAACTTTACAAGATTTATGTGGTAATGATTTATCATTTGGTGATAAATTAATAATTTTAGGAGGTGATTTTCGCCAAATACTTCCTGTTATAAAAAATAGTTTTAAAGATATAATAGTACAAAATAGTTTAAAATATTCTTTTTTATGGCCGTTATTTAAAATTAAAAAATTAAATAAAAATATCCGCTGGAATAATAAATCATTTAATTCTTTATTATTACAAATAGGTGAAGGTCAAATTGAATCATTTCAAATTCCTGATAAATGGAAAACTAATGACATTTGTTTAAAAATATATAAAAACATTAATAATAATGACAACATAAATCGAGTAATATTAGCAGCTCATAACGATGACATAAATAATTTAAATAAAAGAATATTAAAATTATTTAACGGCGTATCGACAACTTATTATAGCATAGATTATGCTACTCATAAAGGAGTCGATCAAAGTGATGATAATATCGAATTGAATTATCCAATAGAAACTCTTAATAAAATAAAAGAAGGTTTACGACCACACATATTGGAATTAAAAGTTAATGCTATAGTTATATTAATAAGAAATTTAAGTATTACCGAAGGTTTATGTAATGGAACAAGATTAAAAATTATAAAATTATATAAATATAATCTTGAAGCTGAAATGATTACTGGAGAAAAAATTGGAAATAAAGTTTTTATTCCAAGAATAACATTAAATACTGGTGAATCATCGTCTTTACCCTTTATACTTTATAGAAAACAATTTCCTGTAACATTAGCTTTTGCTGTGACTATTAACAAATCTCAAGGTCAAAGTTTTGATGAGATCGGATTATTTATTAAAAGACCTTTATTTTCGCATGGACAGCTTTACGTTGCACTGTCGAGATGTAAAAATCCTAACAAAATATACATACAAAATGAATCTGAAAATAAATATGAAATATTAAATATTGTTTGGAAAGAAATTTTTAATTGTTAATTAAATTTAAAAATATTGTAAAAATAAATACAGTTTATAAGAAAATAAACATAAAATGAATTATTATTTAATTAATATAAAATAAATTTATATATTAGATAAACATGGAAAACAATGAACAATTGAATGTTGATAATAACGCAAATTGGCAAATTATGTAATGGGATCCAATTAATAATATGTATATTGAATCCGTATCTAACGAAGAATTAGAAGAATTGTCTAACTTAAATGCTGAAATTAATGAATATAAAGAAATAGAATATCTTCAAGAAGTAGAAGATAAAGAAAATTATTATCAATATGTAGAAGAACAAAAATTATCTGAGTGGTCTGAATTAATACAAAAATTTGATATGAAATATTATATACATTATTATAAAGAATGGAAAGATGTTCCTGAATGTTTTCAATTTCAGGTTCAAGAAATTTTTCAATATCTAATAAATAATGTCGATGTCGACATAGAAGGTATTAAAAATGATAAAAATTATTATGAAAATTTATTAATAATAAGTAATATAATCTATGAATTATATTTTTAAAATGATAATTATTTATATACACCTTTAAAATGTTTCAAAAAGTAAAAATCAAAATATTTACATGTAATAACAATAATAATTTTTCATATTTTGTTAATGACAATATGTTTTATTTTTATGAGTTTATAAATTTTTTTCAGCGATAGTTTAAAAGTAGTTTATGAAATTAATTTTAACAAGAATAAAAAAAAAAATACTAAAATTTTTAAAATAATATAAATCCGTATGCTTTTTTCAACGACAATGAAAATAAATTTGTAAACTATTTTTGAAAATAGTAAAAACAAATATACATATTTTTTAACAACACTAGACAATGAATTTGTACGCTTTTTTCAGCGACAATAAAATATAAAATTTATAAGTTTTCTTTAGCAATTATGAAAAATAAATATGTAACCTTTTTTTATCGACAATAAAAATGATTTTGTAAGCTTCTTTTAGCAACAACAAATAATAAATTTATACGCTTTTATAATCTTTTTTTAGCGACGATAAACAATAAATTTGTATGCTTTTTTAGCGACAGTAAAAATAAATTTGTAAGCTTCTTTTAACGACAACTAATAAATTTGTATGCCTATATTAAATTTTTTTAGTGACAACAAACAATAGATCTGTACGCTTCAACAATAAAAATAAATGAATTTATAATCTTTTTTAGCGACGGTAAACAATAAATTTTTACGCTTTTTTCAACAGCAATAAGATATAAATTTAACAGTTTGTTTTAGCGATTATGAAAAATAAATTTGTAAGCTTCTTTTAGCGACAACAAACAATAAATTTGTATGCTTATATGAGGTTTTTTTAGTAACAACAAACAATAGATCTGTACGCTTCAGCGACAATAATGAATGAATTTGTAATCTTTTTAAACGACGGTAAACAATAAATTTGTACGCTTTTTTCAACGACAATGAGATATAAATTTATAAGTTACTTTTAGTGATTATAAAAAATAAATTTGTGAGCTTTTTTTAACGACAATAAACAATAAATTTATATGTTTGTATAAAGTTTTTTTAGCGACAACAAACAATCGCTTTAGCGACAATAATAAATTTGTAAGCTTCATTAACGACAGTAAAGATGAATTTGTAAGCTTCATTTAGCGACAACAAACAATAAATTTGTATGCTTATATTAAATTTTTTTTGGTGACAATAAACAATAAATCTGTACGCTTTAGCAACAATAATAAATGAATTTGTAATTTTTTTTACCAAAAGTAAACAATAAATTTGTACGCTTGTTTTAACGAGAATGAGATATAAATTTATAAGTTTCTTTTAGTGATTATAAAAAATAAATTCGTGTGCTTCATTTAACGACAATAAACAATAAATTTATTTATTTGTATAAAGTTTTTTTAGCGGCAACAAACGATCGCTTCAGCGACAATAATGAATTTGTAAGCTTTTTTAGCGACCATAAAGATGAATTTGTAAGCTTTTTTTAGCAACAACAAACAATAAATTTGTATGCTTATATGAAATTTTTTTGGTGACAACAAACAATAAATCTGTACGCTTCAGTGACAATACTAAATGAATTCGTAATCTTTTTTAGCGACAATAAACAATAAATTTGTACGCTTTTTTCAACGACAATGAGATATAAATTTATAAGTTTCTTTTAGTGATTTTAAAAAATAAATTTGTGAGCTTTTTTCAACGACAATAAAAAATAAATTTTTATGTTCGTATGAAGTTTTTTTAGCGACAACAAACAATCGCTTCAGCCACAATAATAAATTTGTAGGCTTTTTTAGCGACAGTAAAAATAAATTTGTAAGCTTTTTTTAGCGACAACAAACAATAAATTTGTATGCTTATATGAAATTTTTTTGGTGACAACAAACAATAAATCTGTACGCTTCAGTGACAATAATAAATGAATTCGTAATCTTTTTTAGCGACAATAAACAATAAATTTGTACGCTTTTTTCAACGACAATGACATATAAATTTATAAGTTTTTTTTAGTGATTTTAAAAATAAATTTGTGAGCTTTTTTTAACGACAATAAACAATAAATTTTTATGTTTGTATAAAGTTTTTTTAGCGACATCAAACAATCGCTTTAGCGACAATAATAAATTTGTAAGCTTTTTTAGCGACAGTAAAAATAAATTTGTAAGCTTTTTTTAGCGACAACAAACAATAAATTTGTATGCTAATATGAAAATTTTTTGGTGACAACAAACAATAAATCTGTACGCTTGAGCGACAATAATAAATGAATTTGTAATCTTTTTTAGCGACAATAAACAATAAATTTATACGCTCTTTTCAACAACTATGAGATATAAATTTGTAAGTTTCTTTTACCCTCATAGCATGGAAGCTTCCCGGAAGCTTTCATGCTATGTGGGATATTAGTGTGGAAGCTTCCTGGAAGCTTCCGTGCTATGTGGGTAGCGATTATGACAAATAAATTTGTAAGCTTTTTTTAGTGACATTAAACAATAAATTCATATGCTTGTTTGAAATTTTTTTAGCGACAACAAACAATCGCTTCAGCGACAATAATAACTTTGTAAGCTTTATTAGCGACAATAAAGATGAATTTGTAAGCTTCTTTTAGCAACAACAAATAATAAATTTGTACGCTTTTATAATCTTTTTTTAGCGACGATAAACAATAAATTTGCATGCTTTTTTTAACGACAGTAAGAATAAATTTGTAAGCATCTTTTAACGACAACTAATAGATTTGTATGCTTATATTAAATTATTTTAGTTACAACAAACAATAGGTCTGTACGCTTCAACAACAAAAATAAATGAATTTATAATCTTTTTTAGCGACAATAAACAATAAATTTATACGCTCTTTTCAACAACTATGAGATATAAATTTGTAAGTTTCTTTTACCCTCATAGCATGGAAGCTTCCCGGAAGCTTTCATGCTATGTGGGATATTAGTGTGGAAGCTTCCTGAAAGCTTCCGTGCTATGTGGGTAGCGATTATGACAAATAAATTTGTAAGCTTTTTTTAGTGACATTAAACAATAAATTCATATGCTTGTTTGAAATTTTTTTAGCGACAACAAACAATCGCTTTAGCGACAATAATAAATGAATTTGTAATCATTTTTAACGACAGTAAACAATGAATTCGTACGCTTTTTTTAAGAATAAATTTGTAAGCTTTTTTAGCGACAATAAACAATAAATTTATATACTTGTATAAAATTTATTCAGCGACAACAAACAATCGCTTTAGCGACAATAATAAATTTGTAAGCTTCATTAACGACAGTAAAGATGAATTTGTAAGCTTCATTTAGCGACAACAAACAATAAATTTGTATGCTTATATTAAATTTTTTTTGGTGACAATAAACAATAAATCTG
Organism: Anastatus disparis; assembly: GCA_017163975.1. Taxonomy (NCBI): domain Eukaryota; kingdom Metazoa; phylum Arthropoda; class Insecta; order Hymenoptera; family Eupelmidae; genus Anastatus; species Anastatus disparis. Next base: position 724,657 of record JAFFSR010000401.1, on the reverse strand, counting down.
TACGCTTTAGCAACAATAATAAATGAATTTGTAATTTTTTTTACCAAAAGTAAACAATAAATTTGTACGCTTGTTTTAACGAGAATGAGATATAAATTTATAAGTTTCTTTTAGTGATTATAAAAAATAAATTCGTGTGCTTCATTTAACGACAATAAACAATAAATTTATTTATTTGTATAAAGTTTTTTTAGCGGCAACAAACGATCGCTTCAGCGACAATAATGAATTTGTAAGCTTTTTTAGCGACCATAAAGATGAATTTGTAAGCTTTTTTTAGCAACAACAAACAATAAATTTGTATGCTTATATGAAATTTTTTTGGTGACAACAAACAATAAATCTCAACGCTTCAGCGACAATAATAAATGAATTTGTAATCTTTTTTAGTGACAAGAAACAATGAATTTATACGCTTTTCTCAACAACAATGAGATATAAATTTGTAAGTTTCTTCTACCCTCATAGCATGAAAGTTTTCCGGAAGCTTTCATGCTATGTGGGATATTAGTGTGGAAGCTTCCTGGAAGCTTTCGTGCTATGTGGGTAGCGATTATGACAAATAAATTTGTGAGCTTTTTTTAGCGACATTAAACAATAAATTTATATGCTTGTTTAAAATTTATTCAGCGACAACAAACAATCGCTTCAGCGACAATAATAAATTTGTAAGCTTCATTAGCGACAATAAAGATGAATTTGTAAGCTTTATTTAGCGACAACAAACAATAAATTTGTATGCTTCTAATAAATTTTTTTTGGTGACATTAAACAATAAATCTGTACGCTTTAGCAACAATAATAAATGAATTTGTAATCTTTTTTAGCGATAATAAACAATAAATGTGTACGCATTTTTCAACGACAATGAGATATAAATTTATAAGTTTCTTTTAGTGATTATAAAAAATAAATTCGTGTGCTTTATTTAACGACAATAAACAATAAATTTATATGTTTGTAAAAAGTTTTTTTAGCGACAACAAACAATCGCTTCAGCGACAATAATAAAATTGTAAGCTTTTTTAGCGACAGTAAAAATAAATTTGTAAGCTTTTTTTAGCGACAACAAACAATAAATTTGTATGCTTATATGAAACTTTTTTGGTGACAACAAACAATAAATCTGTACGCTTGAGCGACAATAATAAATGAATATGTAACCTTTTTTAGCGACAATAAACAATAAATTTATACGCTTTTTTCAACAACAATGAGATATAAATTTGTAAGTTTCTTTTACCCTCATAGCATAGAAGCTTCCCGGAAGCTTTCATGCTATGTGGGATATTAGTGTGGAAGCTTTCTGGAAGCTTCCGTGCTATGTGGGTAGCGATTATGACAAATAAATTTGTAAGCTTTTTTTAGTAACATTAAACAATAAATTCATATGCTTGTTTGAAATTTTTTTAGCGACAACAAACAATCGCTTCAGCGAAAATAATAAATGAATTTGTAATCATTTTTAAAGACAGTAAACAATGAATTCGTACGCTTTTTTCATCGACAATGAGATATAAAGGACCCCGGAAGATTCTTATGGGTTTCTGGGTCTCGGTGAAATTTGATAATATTATGACCACATTGTAGCTTATTTTTTTCTGAACATAAGTCTCCATGGGCTCAAGTCCCGAAAATGCACAGATTTTAGGTAAATAATGATTAAAGTCGTTGATTTCTGGGAAGGTTAGAGTGACCGAAGGCGTAACTTCAATTGTTTCATATGCTCATTATATAGTTGTTATTTCAATAATTAATTAAAATAATTTTATGTTAAATAAACTTACAATTATATGAAATATAATTTTTTAAAATAATTTTAAAAAAACTTGGAACATAGAATTATTACACTATTATTATATACAATAAAATAATTTTTTTTTAAATATTTTATAATAAGAAAAAATATTATTAGATGTGTTTATGGTTCATGGGTTTATAATTTTTTGGTTTATGGGTTCATGGTTCATGGTTTATGGGTTTATGGGTTTATGGGTTTATGGTTCATGGTTTATGGGTATATGGGTTTATGGTTTATGGGTATATGGTTTATGGGTTTATGGGTTTCTGAATTTATGAATTATGGGTTTATGGGTTTATGGTTTATGGGTATATGGTTTATGGGTTTATGGGTTTCTGAATTTATGGATTATGGGTTTATGGGTTTATGGTTTATGGGTTGATGGGTTTATGATTTATGGAATTATGGGTTTATTGCTTTACGATTTATGGGTTTATAAGTTTACGATTTATGGGTTCATAGTTTATGGGTTTATGGCTTTATTATTTTTGGTTTTATTGTTTATGGGTTTAGGGTTTATGGGTTTATCCATTTATGAGTTTACGATTTATTGGTTTATGGTTTTATGGTATATGGGTTTATGGTTCATAGTTTATGGGTTTATGGTTGATAGTTTATGGGTTTATGGTTTATGGTTTTAAGGTTTATGGGTTTATGGTTTTATGGTTTTATGGTTTTATTGTTTATGGGTTTATGGGTTTATGGTTTATGAGTTTATGGATTATGGATTTATGCTTTAAGGGTTTATGGGTTTATGGGTTTATGGTTCTTGGATTTCGGTTTACGGGTTTATGGGTTTATGGTTTATGGTTTATGGGTTTACGCTCTGAGGGTTTATGGGGTTGTGGTTTATGGGTTTATGGTTCTTGGATTTGGGTTTACGAGTTTATGGTTTATGGTTTATGGTTTATAATTTATAGTTTATGGGTTTATGGTTCATGGGCTTATGATTTATGGGTTTATGGGTGAATGGTTTATGGTTCTTGGATTTGGATTTATGGTTTATGGGTTTATGGGATTATGGTTCTTGGATTTGGGTTTATGGTTTATGGGCTTATAGTTTATGGGTTTATGGTTTATGGGTTCATGGTTTATTGTTTTATGGGTTCATGTGTTTATGGTTTATGGGTTTATGCATTTATGGGTTTACGATTTATGGGTTTATGGTTTTATGGCATATGAGTTTATAGTTCATGGTTTATGGGTACATGCTTTAAGGGTATATGGGTTTATGGTTCTTGGATTTGGGTTTACGGGTTTATGGTTTTGGATTTATGGTTTATGGGTTTGTGGTTTATGGTTTATGAGTTAATGATTTATGGGTTTATGCTTCAAGGGTGTATGGGTTTATGGTTCTTGGATTTGGGTTTACGGGTTTATGGTTTGTGGTTTATGGGTTTATGGATTATGGTTTATGAGTTAATGGTTTATGGGTTTATGCTTTAAGGGTATATGGGTTTATGGTTCTTGGATTTGGGTTTACGGGTTCATGGTTTATGGTTTATGGTTTATGGGTTTGTGGTTTATGGGTTTATGGTTCTTAGATTTGGGTTTACGAGTTTATGGTATATGGGTTTATGGTTTATGGTTTATGGGTTTATGGGTTTATGGTTTATGGGTTTATGATTTATGAGTTTATGGGTTAATAGTTTATGGTTCTTGGATTTGGGTTTATGGTTTATGGGTTTATGTTTCTTGGATTTGGGTTTATGGTTTATGGGTACATAGTTTATGGGTTTATGGTTTATGGGTTCATGGTTTATGGTTTTATGGGTTTATGTGTTTATGGTTTATGGGTTTATGCGTTTATGGGTTTACGATTTATGGGTTCATGGTTTTATGGCATATGGGTTTATGGTTTATGGTTTATGGGTTTAAAGGTTTATGGTTTATGGGTTTGTGGTTTATGGTTTATGAGTTAATGATTTATGGGTTTATGCTTTAAGGGTGTATGGGTTCATGGTTCTTGGATTTGGGTTTACGGGTTTATGGTTTGTGGTTTATGGGTTTATGGATTATGGTTTATGAGTTAATGGTTTATGGGTTTATGCTTTAAGGGTATATGGGTTTATGGTTCTTGGATTTGGGTTTACGGGTTCATGGTTTATGGTTAATGGTTTATGGGTTTGTGGTTTATGGGTTTGTGGTTTATGGGTTTATGGTTCTTAGATTTGGGTTTACGAGTTTATGGTATATGGGTTTATGGTTTATGGTTTATGGGTTTATGGGTTTATGGTTTATGGGTTTATGATTTATGGGTTTATGGGTTAATGGTTTATGGTTCTTGGATTTGGGTTTATGGTTTATGGGTTTATGTTTCTTGGATTTGGGTTTATGGTTTATGGGTACATAGTTTATGGGTTTATGGTTTATGGGTTCATGGTTTATGGTTTTTTGGGTTGATGTGTTTATGGTTTATGGGTTTATGCGTTTATGGGTTTACGATTTATGGGTTTATGGTTTTATGGCATATGGGTTTATAGTTTATGGTTTATGGGTTTAAAGGTTTATGGTTTATGGGTTTATGGTTTATGGTTTATGAGTTAATGGTTTATGTCTTTATGCTTTAAGGGTGTATGGGTTTATAGTTCTTGGATTTAGATTTACGGGTTTATGGTTTGTGGTTTATGGGTTTATGGTTTATGGTTTATGGGTTTATGGGTTATGGGTTTATGATTTATGTGTTAATGGGTTAATGGTTTATGGTTTTTGGATTTGGGTTTATGGTTTATGGGTTTATAGTTTATGAGTTTATGGTTTAATGGTTCATAACTTTACGAGTTATTGGTTTATAAGTTTTCGGTTTATTACTTTACGCTCTATGGGTTTATTGATGATTTTATTGTTTATGGGCTTATGGTTTATGCGTAAAATAAATGTAATAATTACGTGTTCGAGTATTCGATTTTATGAACAACTCAAATAAATCACTTGACTCTACGAGTTTGTGTCTAAAATTGATGGAGTTACTAGAAAAAAATATGAATAACTCGAATTGTTCGTAAAAATATGAGCTGTTTAGAGTGCTCGAATGAATCGAATTATTTAAAGAAATATGAATCACTCTAATAACTCAAGTTACTCAAAAATCTAGGTTCTTTTTTTATTAATATTTTTTGTAGAAACTCGTTTTTATCTTTGATTTATTTTTCGGAGCGGGGGCTTCCCCTTCACGCCAACTCTGGTAGGTGCTTTGACACATTTTGATTTTCATGTTATCATATATTAATGCCGCTACTTAACGTATTATCAACAAATGTATACTCAATGCGGCTGAATATGACGCCCGTCGTGTATGAAACAGTAATATATTAACCACGGAAGTGAAGGTGTATTTGACCTCGTCTTTATTGTCGCGTCTCGAGCATAAATCACCTATTCTACTCCCTAGGTTAGCAATGTAATATTCTCCTTTTTCCTTAACATCGACATTTCTTTTGACTCGGAAAATATTTTGCTAATATAAGTTGTTTTAGATTGTACAGTTTAACGATTCAATTATAATTATTACTTCGTAACTATATGACTGTAATGACATATAATCTTCACAACAGTTTTACATTAATAATAGTTATTACTACGTAACAATAGTAATGACTATAATCACGTATAATCATCATTACAGTTTTATAATCAATAATAGTTATTATACGTTACTATAGTATTGACTATAATCAACAATAATCATCACCACAGTTTTATAATTAATTGTAGTTATTACCATGAAACTATAGTAATGACTATAGTCACCTATAATCATCACTACAATTATATAATCAATTAGTGATTATAATTAATGATTATATATACCTATAATCATTACAACCATATTATAATCAATCATAGTTATTACCACAAAATTATAGTTAAGACTATAATCACCTACGATCATCACTACAGTCATATATTCATTTTTAGTTATTGCTACGTAACTATAGTAATGACTATAATCACGTATAATCATCAATACAGTTTTATAATCAATCATAGTTATTACTACGTAACTATAATGTTGACTATAATCAATAATCAACAATAATCATCATCACAGTTTTATAATCAATTGTAGTTATTACCACGAAACTATAGTAATGACTATAATCACCTATAATCATCACTACAATTATATAATCAATTAGAGTTATTATTATTACCGAAAAATTATAGTAATGATTATATTTACCTATAATCATCACAACAGTTTTATAATCAATTATAGTTATTACCACAAAATTATAGTTAAGACTATAATCACCAACAATCATCACTACAGTCTTACATTCATTTTTAGTTATTGCTACGTAACTATAGTAATTACTATAATCACGTATAATCATCATTACAGTTTTATAATCAATCACAGTTATTATTACATAACTATAGTATTGACTATAATCACCAATAATCATCACCACAGTTCGTGCGCTTCTTTTAGCATACGCTATATTCAGCACACGCTAATTTTTCAATTTCGCGCTAGATTTAGCACACACTTATTTGAGCAGAATCTAGTCTTAGCGCTGGATTTGGCAAATGCTTATTTCAGCATACGCTAATTTCGGAAGATGCTATATTTAGCACCGGCTAATATTGCTAGTTATTGCTAGATTTAGCGCACGCTAATATTCCCATTTCACGCCGGATTTAGCGGACGTTAATTTTAGCTGACGCTAATTTCAGAAAATGTTATACTTAGCACTAGCTAATATTGCTCGTGATCGCTAGATTAAGCGCACCCTAATTTTAGCAGTCTCAAGTATTAGCACACGCTAATTCTGCTAAAAAAATCTAAATTCAACGAACGCTAGTATTAGTAGACTCTAGTTTTAGCACACGCTAACATCGCAAGCTTACGCTAGTTTTAGCGTGTGCTTGTTTTAGCATACGCTATATTCAGCACATGCTGATTTTTCTATTTTGCGCTAGATTTAGCACACGCTAATTTTGCTAATGTCTGCTAAATTTAGCGCACGCTAATTTTAGCAGAATCCAGCCCGAGTGCCGGCTGGATTTAGCGAACGCTAATTTCAGCGGATGCTAATTTCAGAAGATGCTATATTTAGCACTGGCTAATATTGCTAGTTATTGCTAGATTTAGCGCACGCTAATAATCTTATTTCATGCTGGATTCAGCGATCGTGAATCAAAGCGGACTCAAGCTTAGCGCACGTTATTTTCGCAAATAAATGCTAGCTTCAGCACACTCTAGCATCGCAAGCTTACGCTAGTTTTAGCGTGTGCTTCTTTTAGCATACGCTATATTCAGCACACGCTTATTTTTCCATTTCACGCAAGATTTAGCACTCGCTAATTTTGCTAATGTGTGCTAGATTTAGCGCACGCTAGTTCTAGCAGACTTTCGTTTTTGCGCACGCTAACATTGCAAGCCTAATCTGGTTTTAGCGTGCGCTTCTTTTAGCATACGCTATATTTAGCACACGCTAATTTTTCCATTACATGCTAGATTTAGCATACGCTAATTTTATCAGAATCCAGCCTTAGCGCCCACTTGATTTAGCGAACGCTAATTTCAGCAGACGCTAATTTCAGAAGATGTTATATTTAGCATCGGCTAATATTGCTAGTTATTGCTAGATTTAGCTCACGCTATCATTCTTATTTCATGCTAGATTTAGCAATCGTGAATTAAAGCGGACTCAAGCTTAGCGTACGTTATTTTCGCAAATAAATGCTAGTTGAAGCACACGCTAACATTGCAAGCTTACGCTAGTCTTAGCGTGCGCTTATTTTTGCATACGCTATATTGAGCACACGATAATATTTCATTTCACGCTAGATTTAGCACACACTAAGTTTGCTAATTAGTGCTAGATCTTGCGTCTACTGAAATTAACGTTCGCTAAATCCAGCGGGCGCTAAGGCTGGATTCTGCTAAAATTAGCGTGTGCTAAATCTAGCACACATTAGCAAAATTAGCGTGTTCTGAATATAGCGTGTAATGAAAGAATTAGCGTGTGCTGATTATAGCGTATGCTAAAAGAAGCACACGCTAAAACAAGCGTAAGCTTGCGATGTTAGCGCGTGCTTAAACTGGCATTTATTTGCGAAAATAACGTGCGCTCAGCTTGAGTCCGCTTTCATTTACGATCGCTAAATCCAGCGTGAAATAAAAATATTAGCGTGCGCTAAATCTAGCAATAACTAGCTATATTAGCCGGTGCTGGATATAGCATCTTCTGTAATTAGCGTCTGCTGAAATTAGCATTCGCTAAATCCAGCATGCGTTAAGGCTGAATTCTGCTAAAATTAGCGTGTGCTAAATCCAGCATGTAATGGAAAAATTAGCGTGTGCTGAATATAGCGTATGCTTAAAGAAGCACACGCTAAAACAAGCTTAGGCTTGCAATGTTAGCGTGCGCAAGAACAAGAGTCTGCTAGAACTAGCGTGCGCTGAATCTTGCACACATTAGCGAAATTAGCGTGTGATAAATTTCGCGTGAAATGGAAAAATTAGAGTGTGCTAAATATAGCGTATGCTAAAAGATGCACACGCTAAAACTAGCGTAAGCTTGCGATGTTAGCGTGTGCTAAAACTAGCATTCATTCGCGAATATAACGTGCGCTAAGCTTGAGGCCGCTTTAATTCACGATCGCTGAATCCAGCATGAAATAAGAATATTAGCGTGCGCTAAATCTAGCAATAACTAGCAATATTAGTCGGTGCTAAATATAGCATCTTCTGAAATAAGCATACATTTGTTGTGAAACGTGAAGTAGCGGCATTAATATATAACATGAAAATAAAAATGTGGCAAAGCACCGACCAGAATTGGCGGGAAAAGGAAGCCTCCGCTCCAAAAAATAAATGAAAGCTAAAATAGTTTCTACAGAAAATGTTAATAAAAAAAGCACCTATATTTTTGAGTAACTTGAGTTTTTAGAGTAATTCATATTTCTTTGAATAATTTGATTCATTCGAGTACTCTGAGCAGCTCATATTTTTACGAACAATTCGAGTTATTCATACTTTTTTTCAAGTAACTCGATTAATTTCCGACACGAACTCCTAGCGTCAAGTGATTTATTCGAGTTTTTCATGGAATTGAATACTCGCACTCATAATTATTACATTTATTTTACGCATAAACCATAAACCCATAAACCCTAAACTCGTAAACAATAAAACCATCAATAATAAACCCATAAAGCGTAAAGTAATAAACCTATGAACTATGAACCCATAAACCGTAAACTTATGAACCCATAACTCGTAAAGTTATAAACTGTAAACCCATAAACTATAAACCCATAAACCATAAACCCAAATCCAAGAACCATAAACCATAAACCCGTAAACCTAAATCCAAGGACCATATACTCATAAACCCTTGAAGCATAAACCCATAACCCATTAACCCATATACCATAAAACCATAAACCAATAAATCGTCAACTCATAAATGGATAAACCCATAAAACCTAAACCTACAAACAATAAAACCATGAATAATTAACCCATGAATTGTAGAGCCATAAACCCATAAACTATGAACCCATAAACCGTAAACCCATAACCCATAAACCCGTAAACTATACACCCATAAACCATAAACCCACTAACCAGAAACCCATAAACCGAGAACCCATAAGCCATAAACCCATAAACCATAAACCCATAAACCATAATCCATAAACCATAAACCCATAAACCATAAAACCATGACCCATAAACCCATAAACCCATAAACTATGAACCATAAACCCATATACCATAAACCCATATACCATAAACCTATATACTATAAACCCATAAACTATGAACCATAAACCCATATACCAGAATACCATGAACCCATAAATCGTAAACTCATAAATGGATGAACCCATAAACCCTAAACCCATAAACAATAAAACCATAGATAATAAACCCATAAATTGTAAAGTTATAAACCCATAAACTATGAACCCATAAACCGTGAACCCATAAACCATAAACCCATAAGCCATAAACCCATAAACCATAAACCCATAAACCATAAACCCATAAACCATAAACCCATAAACCATAAACCCATAAACCATAAACCCATAAACCATAAACCCATAAACCATATACCCATAAACCATAAATCCATAAACCTTAAACTTGTAAACTATAAACCCATAAACACCCATAAACCCATAGACCCTTGGAGCATAAACCCATAAACACCCATAAACCCACAAACCATAAACCCATAAACCGTAAACCCATAAACCTTAAACCCATAAACCGTAAACCCATAAACCATAAACCCATAAACCCATAAACTGTAAACTCATAAACCATGAACACATAAACCCATAAACTATGAACCATAAACACATATACCATAAAACCATAAACCAATAAATCTTAAACTCATAAATGGATAAACCCATAAACCCAGACCCATAAACCAGAAACCCATAAACCATAAACCCGTAAACTATAAACCAATAAACCATAAATCCATAGACCCTTAAAGAGTAAACCTATTAACCCATAAACCCATAAACCATAAACCCGTAAACCGTAAACCAATAAACCGTAAACCCATAAACCCATAAACCAGAAACCCATAAACCATAAACCCATAAATCTTAAAATCATAAACCATGAACCCAAAAACCTATAAACTATGAACCATAAAACCCGTATACCATAAAACCATAAACCAATAAATCGTCAACTCATAAATGGATAAACCCATAAACCCTAAACCCACAAACAATAAAACCATAAATAATTAACCCATAAATTGTTAAGCCATAAACCCATAAACTATGCACCCATAAACCGTGAACCCATAAATTTAAACCTATGAACCATAAACCATAAACCCATAAACCATAAACCCATAGACCCTTAAAGCATAAACCCATAAACCATAAACCCATAAACCATAAACCCATAGACCCTTATAGCATTAACCTATAAACCATAAACCCATAAACCGTAAACCCATAAACCGTAAACCCATAAACCATAAACCGATAAAATCTAAACCCATAAACTCATAAACCATAAACCATGAACCCATAAACCCATAAACTATGAACCATTAACCCATATACTATAAACCCATAAGCTATGAACCCTAAACCCATAAACAATAAAACCATAAATAATAAACCCATAAATTGTAAAGCTATAAACCCATAAACTATAAACCCATAAACCGTAAACCCTTAAACCATAAACCCATAAACCATAAACCCATAAACCATAAACCCATAGACCATAAACCCATAAACCATAAACCCATAAACCTAAAAACCATAAAGCATGAACCCATAAACCAGAAATCCATATACCATAAACCCATAAACCTTAAAACCATAAACCCATATACCATAAAACCATAAACCAATAAATCGTAACCTCATAAATATATAAACCCATAAACCTTTAACCCCTAAACAATAAAACCATAAATAATAAACCCATAAATTGTAAAGCCATAAACCCATAAACCGTAAACCCATGAACCATAAACGCATAAACCATAAACCCATAAATTATGAACCCATAAACCATAAACCCGTAAACTATAAACCCATAAACCATAAACCCATAGGCCCTTATAGCATAAACCCACAAACCATGAACCCATAAGCCGTAAACCCATAAACCTTGAACCCATAAACCGTAAACCCATAAACACATAAACTATGAACCATAAACCCATATACCATACAACAATAAACCAATAAATCGTAAACTCATAAATGGATAAACCTATAAACCCTAATCCCATAAACAATAAAACCATAAATAATAAACCTATGAATTGTAAAGCCATAAACCCATAAACTATAAACCCATAAACCGGAAACTTATAAACCCATAAATCGTAAAGCCATAAACCCATAAACCCATAAACCAAACACCAATAAACCATATACCCATAAACCCTATTCCCATAAACCATGAACTATAAACCCATAAACCATAAACCCATAAACCATGAACCATAAACCCATAAACCAAAAATTATAAACCCATGAACCATAAACACATCAAATGATATTTTTTCTTACTATAAAATATTTGAAAAATAATTATTTTATTGTATAGAATAATAGTGTAATAATTCTATGTTCCAAGTTTTTTTAAAATTATTTTAAATAATCATATTTTATATAATTCTAAATTTATTAAACATAAAATTATTTTAATTAATTATTCAAATAACAGCTATATAATGAGCATATCGAACAACTGAAGTTACGCCTTTGGTCACTCTAACCTTTCCAGAAATCAACGACTTTAATCATTATTTACTTAAAATCTGTGCATTTTCGGGACTTGAGCCCATGGAGACTTATGTTCAGAAATAAATAAGCTACAATTTGGTCATACTATTATCAAATTTCACCGGGACCCAAAAAACCCATAAGAATCTTCCGGGGTCCTTTATAAGTTTCTTTGAATTATTGTAAAAAATAAATTTGTAAGATTTTTTTAGCGACAATAAACAATAAATTTATATACTTGTATAAAATTTATTCAGCGACAACAAACAATAAATTTGTATGCTTATATTAAATTTTTTTTGGTGACAATAAACAATAAATCTGTACGCTTTAGCAACAATAATAAATGAATTAGTAATCTTTTTCACCGACAGTAAACAATAAATTTGTACGCTTTTTTCAACGACAATGAGATATAAATTTATAAGTTTCTTTTAGTGATTATAAAAAATAAATTTGTGTGCTTTTCTTAACGACAATAAACAATAAATTTATATGTTTGTATTAAGTTTTTTAGCGATGTGACATCCCATGGAACTAAACCCTTATAAATTGTTAAATGAATTATATTAAGGATTGGAATTATTCATTAATCTATTTTTTTCAATTCAAACAGAAAGTAGTTCCATGCGATGTCCCGATTCAGCATTCTTAAAAATTGCGAAAACTTCAAATGTAAAGAAGAGACGGAGAAGAAAGTACAAGAATGCATTGGTAAGCAAGCCAATGAACTCTAAAACAATCGAATGATTTTCCGTTCTGAAAATTTCAGCTGCATGTCAGGTTTTGATTGGATTTTCCATCTCTCGATCGCCCGGCGCAAGGCAATAAAAACAGCCCCCTACGTCACTCTTGGCCTTTTGTCATAATACGATAGCAACCGCCAAGGTCGGCTCTGCTGGTCCACTGAGATAAAGTCAGTGTTAGTTTTAAATCAGTTTATTTATCATAAAATTCATTAGGAAGTAGCTTAGAAACCTACTTCGCTAATAGCAAAAATTATAATATAGAAAAATATAAATTTACAACTTTTGTATAAATAGATTAGGAACCTATTTATATAAATAAATATTTAGTGAAAAAGACAAGCAAGTGCAAGTGACTACATAAACAAATAAATTAGCTGAGTGCTAGACGACCGAGAGTTGAAGAATCTAACCTAATCTGGCCACGGATAACTTAACCGTGTAGGAATAAGTTAATTTAAGCGGAGATTAAAGGACGGAACTTCAAGGGATACATTTATATATCTACTCCTTCTCTTCTTGGAATATTTAATCGTAAGAAAAATTATTATATATAATAAATAACAACAGGTGTATTAATTATTAAATAAAAATAGAAATAAAATTGAAAAATAGAATAAAATTGTAGAGTTCAGTGGAGTAGTGGCTAAGGCGCGTGACTCGTATTCCCGTTGGCGCGGGATCGATTCCCCGTCTGGTCGCTTTTTCGCTGTCTCTGCCGTGGGCTGACACCACGTTAAATAATACGTCAAATTATGTTGTTTTAAAAATGAATTTCTATGTGTTAAAAAGGGCAGTAATGCCCGTAGATATAATAAAAAAAAAAAAATAAAAAAAAAAAAATAAAAGAAAACACAAAAAGAGGAATTTATTTAAGTAATTAAAACTTGATATTAACTTTTATAAAAATTTGATTATTCTAAAAACTAAATTAGAATTTAATTTTAATAAATATTTAATTAAAAGGTGACAGGTAAGTCCTGGGACTACAAACTCGTTCCCAATAAAAAGAAATTTATTTCTTTTTGTGAACTCAACGACCGAACCAAATCCGGTCGTAACAAATGGCATCCCTTGTGGGGAACCAGTAAGACCTTTCACCTGTTACTAAAATTTTATAAACTATAATTTAATTTCAATAAATAATATTTTATTAAAATTTATAATTGCGCCTTATATAACTTGTTATATGAAGAAATAACAAGATATATAGTTTAAAATAAATACATTATTATTATATTTAAAATAAAATTTGCACTACCATAAAGTAGTTAGATTTTTAAGGCATTATATAAGTATATGATCATATCTCCACAACTTTTAATCTTTTGGTGATATGTCATTTTACAGCTGTCACTGGGTAGCGAATGATGCACACTATTCAAACTAGGTTCACACCTTTTGTACAATCTTGTTCCTCTATTTTTTATGTATATAGTGAATGTGCCACCAATGCTCCAGTAGATATTTCTATAAAACGTAAATTTTTACATGGATAAAAGTTCGGAAATTTCATCCATGTAAAAATTTTCGTTTTATAGAAATATCTACTGGAGCATTGGTGGCACATTCACCATATACATAAAAAATAGAGGAACAAGATTGTACAAAAGATGTAAACCTAGTTTGAATAGTGTGCATTATTCGCTACCCAGTAACAGCAGTAAAATGACTTTTCAAAAACATTATAAAAAAATTAAAAGTTGTGGAGATATGCTCATATAAATAATCTATTATTGAAACATTATCATTTTAAATAATTAAATAAAAACAATTTCAATAAATATCGTTAATATCTAAATTTCTTTAATAAACGATCAACTTCGGTCAACGACCGCTGCGTCATCAAAATTTTTATTGTGACCTGGATATCATTATTATACGCATTATTTAACAATTTATAATTTATTTCTGATTATATTTATTAATAATTTATTCTTGATAATAAAGATAATTATCATAATAGATAAATAAATTTCTATAAATAATATAATATTAAAATATAAAATAAAGAAATAACAAGTTATATATATTTTAAAAAAATATATACGTTATTATTTTATTTGAGATAAAAATTTTTCTTTTTATGAATCAATCTGAATTTTTGGCAAAATTCATAAATTATATAGCTGAAAGGCTACATTTATGAAATACTTAGAGCGCCGAAAGGCACGAAAAGTTTATTAGCATCCAAAATTCTGGATTTCCTTTCTTTTGAGTCAACATTTATAAGATTTCTAGCTGCAAGGCTGAACTTATAAATGCCTTAATTGCCGAAAGGTAAGAAAAGGGTATTGACGATAAGGAAAGGTTTCATAAAATAAATGAATTCAATATTCAAAATTACAAAATATTAATAAACATTTAATCCCTTTTATATACGTATGTATATATATAAAAAAAAATTTTTTATTATTATAATAAATTATAACACTAATAAATTATAAAAAGATTCATTTCCATTAAACTATAGCTTTTGTACCTCAAACTAAATTTCCCTTATAAAATTCCTATTTGTATAAATTATTGCAGATAATATTATCAAAAATTTAATAAATAAATATTTTATAATAATAAATAATAATATTTATACTATATCTCTAATATAAGTAAGAAAAATTAAACAAATTGATATTCAAATCAGTCGACTAAATAATTAAAATTACCCGATACAATAATAACCTTTTATGAATGAATCTGAATTTTTGGCTAAATTCATAAATTATATAGCTGAAAGGCTACATTTATGAAATACTTGGAGCGCTGCAAGGCATGAAAGGTTTATTAGCATCCAAAAATCTAGATTTCCTTTCTTTTGAGTCAACATTTATAAGGTTTCTAGCTGCAAGGCTGAACTTATAAATGCCTTAAGTGCCGAAAGGTAAGAAAAGGGTATTGACGATAAAGAGAGGTTTCATAAAATAAAGAAATTCAATATTAAAATATATAAAATAATAATAAAACATTTTGTTTCAATTGTATGGTCAACGACCATCTACAAGTCAAAAGTTAAGAGTCAGCATAATCTTACAACTTGTGTGTTTCTATCGTTTACCTATACGTACGACTTCGCGACATTAAAAGTCAAACAGCAAAACGCTAAGTCAGCGTTTCACTGACCCAGATTCATAAAGTAACTTGAATAAAAATTCTTTTGACGGAATTTATATTAAACTTTAATAAAATACAACCTTTATGACAACCAAATAAAAATTACAATATAATAATTCATATAAATTTAAAGTTTAATACAGATAAAGCGAGCAAATAATTATATTATATTACAACAGCTATTATTCGACACATATTATTATATTGCATTATATGATAATATACATATAATATAACATATTATTATCAAGTAAATCTCTGTGGTAACGAAAATTTTAAATATCAAATAAAAATTTAATTTTTTTTTTGCATCTTATCTTAAGATATCTAATCATATACAATAATCAAAATTTTCATCATGACAAATAAGCAAGAGATAATGGAAATTCAAGCCTCTGGAGAAAGATATTTAATCATTTCAATTAACTACTTCCAAATTCTATGAATGGAAAAATAGGGTAAAAGAATCAACGAAATGCATGAATAGAAATTATTCAGAATCGAAACATGGCCTATTACCAAGATTTGAATAACATCAATTTTCCGTACACTATCTCGGACTCACAAAGGCCATACCCATTCGGACATCAACAATTTCTATCACCTCAACCTTATTTCTATCCTCCTAGGTTTCCTTATTACCCTCCTTATCCAATTTATCCTCCTTATCCAATAAATCCTAAAATTCTATCCGAAGTATCGAATACCTATCAATCACAAACTTACGACTCTGAAGATTTACTTACAACCCAACAATCGTACCATCACGAGAGTAACCTAAGTTATAAATGCTCGCAAAGAGAACGTATCGATGAAAAATATCTAATCGATTCAACGAACAAAAGTTCTATGTACGGAAACAAAAGCGCACACCGTGTACAGAAATCTATACGTCCTGTAATATGTTTAAAAGTCTCAGCTCTAAAGAACGAAGAAGGAACCTTCGCACTATACTCGGCTGCTAGTATCAACGCCGTAAAAGGTAGTGCTCTTAAGGATAACATTATCATCAACTCCAAAAAGGCAACAACAGTATCAGATATATCTTCAACACCTATAGAAACACTAGGCACTGTAGAATTAGAAATACTCGGATTTATCCATGTATTTCACGTCTTACCACCTACAACATCATTCTCACAACATGCCATACAGGGCTTACCATATTTCGAAAAGGAACGTCCCGCGATTCGCTACAGATCTAGAACTCTCATAATAAATAGCAGTCCGATTGATCCAATACCTTTCCTCGAAGGAACCCAATTACAGTTTGATAACAAGCGCATGGGAGAAATTAAAAACCGAAATTCTTGTGTAGCACAAACTGACACCGATACCAAACGAAGAAAGGTAAAGATAATAAAACCACAAATAAATTTTACGCACGAATCCCAATTGAATTATGAAGACATAGAAACTTTCTGCAATTGCTCTGATTCAAAAGAACAGAAAGCCCTGACATATTATTCAGAAAAACTAAAGGATTATAAGGTAATCAAAAAAAAATCAGCTAATTTATTAAACGATACATTTATAGTAAGGTCTGCACAAGAATCTCAGATACAATATGAAACAACGGAAATATTTTATGTATCTGATCGTGATTTTGAACGTATAGAAAACATTACTGAAACAGAAGATCTGAAGAGCGCAGAAGTACATTACGCGAATGTTGTCGATGATACTACTATCCAATTTATGCAACCTCAAACATTAGAAAAATTAAAAATTTCAACTAATTCAAAATTTAGCGCATGCTTAAATATTGGCCTGAAAACTCATAATAAATTAAAAAAATTTTTTAAATACAAAGATGTCAACCAAAAATTTCCGACCAAAATTATAAAATCTTTTACTATTAAAAGAATAATTAAAACTAAAAATAACCTTAATAAAATTAAAATTATATCAAAAAACGTTCATAAGCGCAAGATAATTAATTGTCGGTTAAATTTACTAAAATTAAAGAGTTTACTTAAGGACCAAAGAACCAATTACGTGAGTTCAAAACCAGTCTATAAGGAAAAATGTACCAGGTCCGGTCAAGCCGAACCCACGGCCTCTGAAAGACTATCAGACTCCTTGGAAACATCAAACTCAGGCCACGAAATATCAAAATTTTCTTATATGAGTCAAAAAAATGGTTTTAAAACCTATTTAGAATTTTACCGAAAACCTGAGGGGGAAGGCAGAAAATACGAAATTGAACACTCCGAATGGAATAACTATCAACTCGCCTTCATCAATTCAACAGACAACAAGATAAAATACAAGCCTTACCTGACGCTGAAAGAAACAAATAGTGCTATACATTTCGAAAACCCTCAAGAAAATACTTCTCTCTTTTTAAGGAAAAATGTCAACGAAGTAGAGTCTCTTGAGATGCAAGATGAGGAAAAATACAGAAGGGTATTAAAAACTCGCCCAACACTAACGGGATTAACAAAAATACTACCATACGTCTCATTTGTAAAATACAACATCAATCGTATGGCCTGTGATTGGAGAATAGCCATCTCACTCATTTATTAACCTTTTATTAATACGTTGAACCTCAAATTGCATAATTTCATTTTTTTATTTTAAATTTATTATTTATTCGTAATTTTGAAATGTCTAATTTTATTTTAAATTATGTTTTAAGAATATACAAAAATCACTTTAGCATAGATTTTATTCTGAATAACGTGAAGTTTTTTTATAAACTCTGTTATTTTACTAAAATAATTCTTTTATATTTTTGATGGTATACTTAACAAAGATTTTATGCATATAAATATAAAATTATATATATAAGGTCTTTGTATGTGAGATATACATAATTACTTATGGGTATAAACAAAGGGTTAAACATAGATTACAAATAATTTTTCCTTCCCCTATGATTAAAATATTACACTCTTAAGACTAACGCTTCATCATCAACACTACTATTTTATACTAAGGTTATGGTCATATATTTTAAATTTAATTTTAATCTGCTTATTAAATTATTTGAGAAATCAATATTTTTCTTAATATAATAAGAATATATTCATTAATCTATTTTTTCCTCTTGAACGTAAACAAAAGCAGACAATAGATTGCAGTCAAGGAGTTCGATTTTAATAGCACAACCTGCATCGACAATTAATTTCTTAATAAAAATAATTCATTTGAAATCCTTTATTTTTTTTCATAAAATATAACACTGTACATATACGTATATACTTTCACTTATACATACATGAGATAGTCATATAAAATAGAAATTCATTTAATATGATTGTTGCAAAATATAATATATTTAAATAAAATTCTCAAATTCAAAAATTATTAAATCTAATATAATGAAAGTTAGATTTAATTATTTATTTGCAAATTTTAATAAAAATTAATTGTGTAAAATTTATGATTTTCTTTTCCAGAACTCTTTTTGTTTTAAAATTCTTTATTTTGGGTTGTTCTTGGACATAAGTAGAAATTAAATTTAATGAAATAGAATTTTTAATCATAAATCGTGAACTTGTTTTATCATGTTAAAGAGTAATTTCTTGATGCAGAACTCATATCTTTGTATTATCCTCACTATTAATCATCAATATACAGATTTTAACAAATTATTGGTTTGATATAAAATATATGAATATTTGCATGATTCATTAACTAACAATAGTAAGTAATTATTTACTCAATGACATTCTAAATTTTCATTTCTTTATTCTACAATAGTACTAGTATGACTTTAATTTTACTTAATTCCAAGTAATTTGTTGAGTAATTGACAAGTTAATTTTACAAAAATTAACTTATCAAAATCAATCTGATACTTAGCTCAAAACACAATTTTATTATATAAATATATATAGTAGAAAAGCATTTTGTAATTTTAATAGTTACTTTTAAAGTAAATATGCTAAATTTTTATTATTTATTATTTTCATTCTAGTAAATAATAAATTATTATTCTAAGATTTTTATTTTTCAAGTCAAAATAAATTGAAACATTAGGACAATAATTTTCCTTCGATTAAAACAAATACTGAACTAAATCCTTTGTGTATTGATTAAACTAAATTTACTCATAACTCAAGTTGAGATTAACTAGATGATCATCAAACTTAACAAATTTAATTGTTTTAATAAAACATCAATTTTTTTTTTATAATTGCTGAAGAAATAGAATACAATATATGCGTATACATTTAAACGCACATGTATGTGTATGTTTATATATATGAGTAAACTTGTACAATTAACAACATTTTAGAACGAGTCTTTATAATAATAAACTAATTATCATCATAAGGATTAAACAAATAGTAATTCGAATAAGAAAACACTCCTATGCTTTCCTGATATCTTCACCTTCAAACACCCCAACTTGTGAATACCTTCTTCACACTATCCAAGGAATTAGATTCAGAAACCACTATTGAATTGAAGAAATTAACACAAAATAACGACATGATTTCACTAAAGGAAATAGAAACAAAATTTAAAGAAATAGCCACACGCCACCATGAACGGAACCGTACTTACACATACATAGCCACAGGATTTTTTTTTACAAACTTAATAATAGGAACATCAATATTCATTCTCATCTGGAAATGTAAATCCTTGAAATGTAAACAACGAACTAAACACAATCGAAAAATAAATAGTATAGAATTGCAAGAATATTCTTTAAAACAACCAGAATCAAATCGCCATACTACTTACGTGACCTTACAACCTCTTCAACAAAACCACTCCAACCATCAGATACTGGAAATCTCCGAACTTTCTAACCTGTGCAATCAAAACACAGATGTCACACCTCATGAAAATCGAACTCTAGAACGATCGTTCTCTGCAGCCTCCCTGGATGCTGATTTACCACTGCAAAACATCACCTACGCCTAACCTTAATAGAAGCAACCACGTAACGATTCAATCATCACTTTTCAAGAAAGATTTCAAATAAACATTCAAGAACTTAAATCATTAACTTGAAACATTAAATTTAATAATTTATGTACTATAACAATATTTCTTTTTTAGTTTAACTCACATGAAGTTTTGTAATATTATAAGCACCGATACTATATACATTCCAAAACCTTACAAATTAACGACAATCTAAAATCAAAATAATTATAAAATAATTGAATGGTATATTTTCTTGTAATTAATAGTGTATTTCTTTCAGTGACCTATACAAACAAAAAAAGAAAAAATTTTTTTTTGCAATTATTACATTTATTTTAAAATTTTTCTCGTCTTCAATTTACTTATTTTCTACTGAAACAAATACAATATTAAAATTGTTTCCAACCGATGTATATAATTTTAATTTAACGATTACAAAAAAAAGAAGAAAAAAAAATATATATATATATAAATACTACTACCTATACATCCATATTTAACCAATGTATTTTTTTCATTATAGAAACTATAGTTATAGGGTAACCAAAATAAAACAGCCAAATTATGACTCAATTCCCAAATATCTCGAAAATCGTTTTTTGTTTATATATACTACATCTGTAAGATTCGGTCCGTTCTACAACTCTCACGCTGATTGTCGGGACGACAATCGACCTGAGGGGGAAGGTGTGACATTCCATGGAACTAAACCCTTATAAATTGTTAAATGAATTATATTAAGGATTGGAATTATTCATTAATCTATTTTTTTCAATTCAAACAGAAAGTAGTTCCATGCGATGTCCCGATTCAGCATTCTTAAAAATTGCGAAAACTTCAAATGTAAAGAAGAGACGGAGAAGAAAGTACAAGAATGCATTGGTAAGCAAGCCAATGAACTCTAAAACAATCGAATGATTTTCCGTTCTGAAAATTTCAGCTGCATGTCAGGTTTTGATTGGATTTTCCATCTCTCGATCGCCCGGCGCAAGGCAATAAAAACAGCCCCCTACGTCACTCTTGGCCTTTTGTCATAATACGATAGCAACCGCCAAGGTCGGCTCTGCTGGTCCACTGAGATAAAGTCAGTGTTAGTTTTAAATCAGTTTATTTATCATAAAATTCATTAGGAAGTAGCTTAGAAACCTACTTCGCTAATAGCAAAAATTATAATATAGAAAAATATAAATTTACAACTTTTGTATAAATAGATTAGGAACCTATTTATATAAATAAATATTTAGTGAAAAAGACAAGCAAGTGCAAGTGACTACATAAACAAATAAATTAGCTGAGTGCTAGACGACCGAGAGTTGAAGAATCTAACCTAATCTGGCCACGGATAACTTAACCGTGTAGGAATAAGTTAATTTAAGCGGAGATTAAAGGACGGAACTTCAAGGGATACATTTATATATCTACTCCTTCTCTTCTTGGAATATTTAATCGTAAGAAAAATTATTATATATAATAAATAACAACAGGTGTATTGATTATTAAATAAAAATAAAAGAAAACACAAAAAGAGGAATTTATTTAAGTAATTAAAACTTGATATTAACTTTTATAAAAATTTGATTATTCTAAAAACTAAATTAGAATTTAATTTTAATAAATATTTAATTAAAAGGTGACAGGTAAGTCCTGGGACTACAAACTCGTTCCCAATAAAAAGAAATTTATTTCTTTTTGTGAACTCAACGACCGAACCAAATCCGGTCGTAACAGCGACAACAAACGATCGCTTCAGCGACAATAATGAATTTGTAAGCTTTTTTAGCGACAATAAAGATGAATTTGTAAGCTTTTTTTAGCGACGACAAACAATAAATTAGTATGCTTATATGAAATTTTTTTGGTGACAACAAACAATAAATCTGTACGCTTCAGTGACAATAATAAATGAATTTGTAATCTTTTTTAGCGACAATAAACAATAAATTTGTACGCTTTTTTCAACGACAATGAGATATAAATTCATAAGTTTCTTTTAGTGATTCTAAAAAATAAATTTGTGAGCTTTTTTTAACGACAATAAACAATAAATTTTTATGTTTGTATAAAGTTTTTTTAGCGACAACAAACAATCGCTTTAGCGACAATAATAAATTTGTAAGCTTTTTTAGCGACAGTAAAAATAAATTTGTAAGCTTTTTTTAGCGACAACAAACAATAAATTTGTATGCTTATATGAAACTTTTTTGGTGACAACAAACAATAAATCTGTACGCTTGAGCGACAATAATAAATGAATTTGTAATCTTTTTTAGCGACAATAAACAATAAATTTATACGCTTTTTTCAACAACAATGAGATATAAATTTGTAAGTTTCTTTTACCCTCATAGCATAGAAGCCTCCCGGAAGCTTTCATGCTATGTGGGATATTAGTGTAAAAACTTCCTGGAAGCTTCCGTGCTATGTGGGTAGCGATTATGACAAATAAAACTGTAAGCTTTTTTAAGTGACATTAAACAATAAATTTATATGCTTGTTTGAAATTTTTTTAGGGACAACAAACAATCGCTTCAGCGACAATAATAAATGAATTTGTAATCATTTTTAACGACAGAAAACAATGAATTCGTACGCTTTTTTCAACTACAATGAGATATAAATTTATAAGTTTCTTTGAATTATTATAAAAAATAAATTTGTAAGCTTTTTTTAGCGACGATCAACAATAAATTTATATGTTTGTATCAAGTTTTTTAGCGACAACAAACAATCGCTTCAGCGACAATAGTAAATTTGTAAGCTTTTTTTAGCGATAATAAAGATGAATTTGTAAGCTTCTTTTAGCGACAACAAACAATACTTCTTATAAGCTTTTTTAATGCAGCTGTATATTTTTATGCTGGTCTCAAGCCCAATAATCTTTTGTTAAGACAAATATGTAAATATCTTATTTCTAATTTAAAAAAAAATATATTTTATTCAAATACAATTGTTAATAAACTACCTATGGATATTAAGCTAAATTCATTTTGTAATTCAAAGTTTACCATTGTAATTAATAAATTATTTCAATAATAAAAATAAAGATATAATATATAGAAATAAAAATATTAGAATAGAAATAAAAATATTATATATTCATCTGAATAAAGAAAATGCAGAGAGGAGGCTTTGTATTATCAATTAAGTATGTTTGCAATTATATTAATAGAATATTAATAATAATAATTTTTTTTTTCATTTTTGAAATTCGATATTAGAATACGAAAAAACTTTATAATATTAAATAGTTACAGTTACAATCATAATAATAAAATATTACTAATTATAATAATATTAAATTACTTATAATTGTTAATAATAGAATATTATTATTAATAAGAATATTTTTTTATTACTAATTACTTAATCATAATATCATAGTGAGGAGGAGGGCATAATGTGGGGGGCTATAAAAAGTGAGGGAGAGGGGGAGAAAATTGAGGGGGGGGCTGAGGGGGGCTGCAAAAATTAAGAAGGGTGAGGGTGGGCTGAGGGGGAGGCCTAAGTTACGTTAATTTCGAAATAGCTATTTATAAGAGAAATTACAACGTAATTTGAGGGGAGGTTATGCTAACAGACATTTAAGGGGGGGCTGATAGAGGGCTACAAAAATTGAGGGGGGCGAGGGGTGGCTGAGGGGGGGCCTAAGTTACGTTAATTTCGGAATAGATATTTATAAGAGGAATTACAACGTAATTTGAGGGGGGGCTGAGGGGGGGCTACAAAAATTGAGGGGGGTGAGGGGGCTGAGGGGGGGCCTAGGTTACGTTAATTTTGGAATAGCCATTTATAAGAGGAATGACAACGTAATTTGAGGGGGGGCTATGCCGACAGACATTTGAGGGGGGGCTGAGGGGGGAGGTCGGTTGAATCTTGTCTTACGACTATATATATACATATATATATGTTTATTCTGTATATGTGTATTATTAAAAAAATAAATATATGAAATAATTATCAATTAAAAATATTGATTATTTTATATTACAAATTATTTTATTTAAGTTTAATGTGTACGTTGTATTAAGTTTTTTTAAATAGCATATCAATTAGGCAATTTTATTTCTTGACAATTGATAAATTAATTTATTAGAACATTCAAAGGTATGAATATTATTGGTCAATATAAAATAGAGTCAAAATTAAAATTTCTGGATTTGAATTTTCAAAAAGATCATAATTATATTTTAGACTAAACATCAGTAATATCTTACAATGTTAACGTTTAAATAAATTTTTGAACAATTTCAAAGTAATTGCTTCCTGTTTAAATACAAATATCTGCATAAATATATATGATCAAATATGTATTTGTGTAAAGTGATTGTCAACAATTAATTTAATTATTATTTCATATATCAAATAAGAATAGTATTGTTTATTTTGATTCAGACATTTTAAAATACATCATTCATTGTGATTAATAACCGTTTTCACTTAATTCAATTTACTAATAAACAAAATTGAATTATAATTAGAGTGTGAATGTGTCATTCGTGTGTTCGTGTGTTTGTGGATGTGTATGTGCGTGTGCGTGTGTATATGTATATGTGTATGAGTGAGTGTCGGTGCTAGTAAACGATCATGATATGTGTAGGTGTGTTATGCGTGAAGTGTTTTGTCAGTTAATATGCGTATTGATACAGATTGTTGTACATGTATGTTATGATGTTTTTGTGTATTGGTATAAATTTATGTATTTGTGCTGTGCGTGCATACGATCATTTATGTATAGGTGTGTATGTGTGTATATAAGTTTTAAGACAGACGTGTATGTGTATGTTCGTGTCAGCTAAAAAGTGAGTCCTACTGTATTATTATCTTATATGTCTATGTTTTTATATATCGGTGTGTTTGTGGGTGTCTGTAATTATATGTTCATAGAAGTGAAGAAGTTTATGTTGGTAAATTGCGTATAAGTTGGTGTGTTGCACGTGTTTATGTGTGTGTATG
The DNA here is from genome assembly GCA_017163975.1 of Anastatus disparis. Lineage (NCBI taxonomy): Eukaryota > Metazoa > Arthropoda > Insecta > Hymenoptera > Eupelmidae > Anastatus > Anastatus disparis. The sequence continues at coordinate 698,914 of JAFFSR010000401.1, read as the reverse complement.
TGTGTGCGTGCATGCGTGTAAGTGTATGTGCGTGTGTGCGCGCGTGTACGTGTGTGTATTTGTGTATGCATACATTATGTAGGTGTATGTGTGTATTTATTTGTCTATGTATTATGTGAATATTTATGAGTGTGTGTTGTGAGTACGTATGGTATGTGTGTATGTATGTGCGTGTATATGTGTGCATATATGTCGTGTGTATGTGTATTAGTAAAAGTGTTCACGTCAGTTAAAAAGTGTGTCATTTTGTATTCGTGCTACTGTGTATGTTTCTATGTGCGTATTAGTTGGTTCGTCTTTGTCCATAAGTATACAAGTTAATAAGGGCACTATATGTAGTGCGCCTGTATGATAGTGTACTCGAAAAAATGTCCGTGCCAGCTAAAAAGTGAGTGGTATTGTGTATTATTGTTACAAATGTGTATGTTTTTATGTATGTTGTGGGTTTGTCGGTGTCCGTTGGCATATTTTTATAGCAGTACAGAAGTTTATGTTGGTGAACTGCGTATAAATTGGTGTGTGTGTGTGTGTGTGTGTGTGTGTGTGTGTATGTCTGTGTGTATGTGTGTGTGTGTGTGCGTATGCGTCTGCGCGTGTGTGTGTGTGTGTGTGCGTGTGTGTGTGTGTGTGTGCGTGTGTGTGTGTGTGTGTGCATAAGCATTCTTGTATGTGTTTGTAAATGTATGGTGTAGAAGTGTGTATCGATAAAGTGTTCATCTCAGTTTGAAAGTGTCTTGTATAGTATTTGTAGCTTCAGGTGTATGTTTTTATGTGTGTAAGTGGATTCGTTAATGTCAGTTAATATGTGTTCGTAGCAGAGTAGAAGTTTATATTTGTTAAGTGCCTATTTTTCTAAGTTAGTATGCATGTGTTCATTTAGGTTTCAGTGGTAGCGTATATATCACTTTGTGTGTGTGTGTGCGTGTGTGTGTATATATATGTATGTGTATAAGCGTTCATGTATGTGTTTGTAAATGTATGGTGTAGAAGTGTGTATCGATAAAGTGTTCATCTCGGTTTAAAAGTGTCTTGTATAGTATTTGTAGCTTTGGGTGTACGTTTTTGTGTGTGTAAGTGGATTCCTTAATGTCAGTTAATATGTGTTCGTAGCAGAGTAAAAGTTTATATTTGTTAAGTGCCTGTTTTTCTAAGTTAGTATGCATGTGTTCATTTAGGTTTCAGTGGTAGCGTATATATCGGTGTGTGTGTGTATGTGTGTGTTTGTGCGTTTGTGTGTTCGTGTGTGTTCGTGTGTGTTCGTGTGTGTTCGTGTGTTCATGTGTTCGTGTGTTTGTGTGTTTGTGTATGTGTGTGTGTGTGTGTGTCTGTGTGTGTATGTGTACGTGTGTACGTGTTTACGTGTGTATGTGCATGTCTGTGTGTGCGCGTGTGTGTGTATGTGTATGTGTGTGTGTGTGTGTGTTTGTGTGTGTGTGTGTATGTGTACGTGTGTACGTGTGTATGTGCATGTCTGTGTGCGCGCGCGTGTGTGTATGTGTATGTGTGTTTGTGTGTGTGTGTGTGTGTATGTGTACGTGTGTACGTGTGTATGTGCATGTCTGTGTGCGCGCGCGCGCGCGCGTGTGTGTGTGTGTGTGTGTGTGTGTGGAATAAAAAATATACATTTAATTAATGGTTTTATTTCAGTTTTCCGAAACGCTCATAGTTCGCTACAATTTATTTTTTTTCATATTTATACATTTACCTATAATTTTGCAGAACCTTCTTGATGGGAATATACATCTTTCAAAATAAGCATAATATAAATGTTAATGAGAATAATTATTATAAACTATAATTTAATACCAGCTTTTTAAGTGCTAACACATAACAAAATTTTATATTAAATATAATATTTTATCTTTTTACATACAATATGATTCTATAAAAGGAAACTTATTTTATATACATATAGACAGTATCATGTTATTAGTAATTAACAAATGATTGTTAAATTTAGTACAACGAACAGCATATTTATGATTTTAATTGTTAAAGTTCGAAAAAAAATTTAATACATATTTTATATTGAAATATTATTGTCAATGAAACTGGCAAATTTATATATAATAATATAATATATGAAAATGCAACCGAGTGACGTTAGGAGCGAGGTAAATTTTGCTAGTATAAAAGATTAAAAAATTATGAGAATTAGTATTGTAAAAAGTAAGTCTAATATTTGACAATTATTTTATTTTATATATATACAAATTAAAATAATTTTTAATAATTTAGAATAATGAAATGATTTAATGATCCTATAAATATTAATAATTATTACATCACTTTTTTTTTAATACAAAAGTAAAGAGATTTCTAAATTTCAGTAAAAAATTTTTCATATATCTTAAAAAATGTAAAAATAAGTCAAAAAGATATTAAAAAGGAATTATACTAAAATAATTCTATAAATCTTAAGACATCAACAAACATCATGATATATCAAATATAATATCAACAAAATTTTTATCAAAAGTAATTGTTCAAAAATTTTTTTATGATTTGAGATTTATTATAACTTTGATCATTAATATTTTTTAATTATTAATAAGTTATTTTTTCATTTATATATTGTACAACATGAATATGTTTATTCATATACAATACATAAAATGAATTATATTATAAATATATAACATGACATCATATGATCTATAAAACAAAGTGGTTTTTAGGGCTCTTGGCGAGGAGGTACCGTTACGGCGCGTTAGATTTTTCTAACGCGTTGTAACGGTACCTCCATATTTCACACAATGAAAATGCATTGGTTAAATAATAATAATAATATATAATGAAAAATTCTTTCTAATGGAAAAAATTTTTTTGCCTTTTTTACCCACGTTGTTCAATATTTTAAAGATATCAAAATCTCATTACATTCCAACAAAAAAAATTTTTTTTTCCAAAATGAATTTTTTATTATATATTATTATTATTTGACGAAAAAGTAACATTTTTTCTCTCTGACTAATTTTTCTATTCCTCTTTAATTCAGAGATATTTATACATCGAAAAAAGCCTTATTTTTAATATAAAATCTTATAACTCCGGTTTAAAAAGTCGAATCGAGACGTTCGATATTGCATTTTTATCGTCGAGATATAAGCTTTAAAATCTATTTAGTTTTGTATTAATGTAATGATTTGTATTAAAATTGAACACTATTTTATAAAGTCAAAAAAAATTTTTTTTTAATTTCTTTTTAAACAAGAATAAGAAATACGAAATAAATGTTTTTTTTTATATCAAACCAATGAGTTTTGAAAGAATTTTTAATAATCTTTTTAATCCCGTTGGAATTTATAGGCTACAGCCATTTTTTCTAGAGTTATAAAACTTTTTAGATAAGTTGATTTTAGACAAAGGGGGGCAAAAGTAGCTCGGCGGCAGTGTAAATGTAAGAAAAAATTCATAATAAAATAATTTTAAAAATTAGAATAAAGAATTAATAATTTTTTTTGTTATATATGGAAAAAAATATTGTTTAAAATAATATAATGCGACCTATGATTAGTAAGATATATGTGAAATATGATGACAGGAGGTTAGCGAGCAGCACGAGCAGGGGGGTACCCCCCCTAGTAATATATATGCATATATTGAGAATCTTTTTATTCTATGTATGTCTATCCGCGGTGCGGATGAGGACAGGTGGCGCCAATAACTTGGGCTCTCAATACATACGAATAAATCTATATTTATATTATATGAAGACATACCAATAGCACAGAGCCCGCAAAACTCACTATTTTGTCCGCAGTAACCCTCACCGCCGATATTCGTTGTTATAATACTCGAGTAAGCATTTAGTGAACCATATTTGCGTTACACGATAAAATACGACAGATGTACACCCACCGTTAATGAATTCTTTCCGAATGTTTTGAAATCCTGAACTTTCATTGGACCATTCCGTTGTTTTCTATGTTTTTATTGGAACATTTAAAAAAATTTGAAAAGAATCAATTAACACTAGGTGTACATTTTATCTCCCTTGCTCGTTAGGCTATCAATTACAAGGGAGAGAGATAACATGCACAGACGTTGAACCGCGCGAAACATTTTTAAATTTTACAAATTCAATTGTTCCTTTAGTTTAAGTGATTCTCATTAGATTTTAAAAATATACTCTACACGATTGCAATGTCCATAGCCTTTTATCGTTTAACACGATCGGCTATCTAAATATTTGCTATGGTAGTATATATAAGCTTAATGATATGAGTAATCAAATAAAAATCAAAATATGTTTATTGTTATTAAAAAGTATATCATTTATCTAGAGAATAAAAACAAGAAATGTCTTGAATCTTATGTAAATTTTTTGTTCACTCTCGCGGTGAATATTCGATTTTTTTACACGAGGCGCGAATAATAGATGCTTTATCTTTTGCTGGTAGGAATAGAAGTATCTATTTTTCGCGTGATGTGTGAAAATATATTAATTGTTTAAAATTAGAATCATTCTAAATTGAATAGAATTTTTACAATTTATTAAAACTTATGGTGAAAAGATATCATTAATATTATTTAAAATGATTTAGTGGTCGTGCCTAGACTGCAAAAGCGAAAGCATTTTGCATAACTTAATCCATGGTATAATCAAGAAGGTTACAATGGGGAGGAGTTAGCGCGTGAAACTATAACAATAACGATAACAATAACAACAACGACGACAAAAAAATTTTTTTATGATTGGTCTAAGAAGAAAAATCTGCAAACAGGACAGCCAGGAGTTTCTTGGGAAAAAAATAAAGACGGAAGAAAAACCACGTTTGAGAGGGGTTCTAGCAATAGGTTTGAGAGGGGTTCTAGCAATAGGCTAGCCAACCTCTAAAAATTGCGTACCCCTTACCCAACGAATGAAAGTTATTTTACGTGTAAGGGATACTCCAATCTCATTTTACAACCCCATTCACTCCAGACTCGCTTATCACATTTATTCAGAGTGGCATAGGTTTTTGATCCTTAATGATCTTTCCTTCTGGCTTGATCAGTTCGTGTAACCTAAATAGTGTATAATAAATAGATCCAACGCATCGCATGCATAGTCACGTCCATATACCACGTCGGGCTAGCCTATCTACCACGTCTGACTCACGCTCACACTTGGACATGCGCGATTCAACTATGTTCATGGAGAAAGCGACACTTAGACAACAGTGAAATCTCGCACTTTCGCTGTCTTTCCAGACATTCATATGGCACACGATTTGTTTCCTCATTTAAGAAGAATTTTCGTCATAACTCTCCTCACTCGAATCTATAAGACCGGCCAATGCTTCTTGGTTATGAAGAAATGCCAGCCGGGCTCCCATGGTGTCATTCGTACTCGGATCAATTTCCTTATCTAAATACGTTTTCTTCTGACTTAGAACGCTTTTGACAAAATGTGTCATAGCATCCCATTTCTCTTTAGCCGAGATCATTTCGTTTATGACGTCTCTGGCATTAGTCGCACAACTATTTCCTCGACCTAAATTCATTCTTCGTTCCACCCATGGCAGACGAAAAACGTATAATACGCATTGTTGCGGTCAGCGTGACAGAAGATGCAGCCCGGGTCCTTTTTTGGTCAATAAGAACAAAAGTTATAGCAATTTTAATTTCAAAAATGTGTTAAAAAATAAATAATGATTTATTCAGTTCGAATTTAAAATTCATATTTTCCCATTCATGCAATGGAGTGTACAGTGACACATGAGTTGCGAAATCCTCTGCATTTCTAATAAATTCTGCACTTTGCTTCGACAAATTATGCACTGTGGCATAATGTTTAACTATACCTCCTATTCCATCACATACACCTTTTCCATGCCTGGTTGCAGAAAATAACCATTTTCTTTTTTTTTTAATTTCTAAACTCGTAAAATTGATATCTATTTTTGAATTGACTGGCGGCTCCATCCGAAATGATTATGATTTTTTCTAATTCTTGCAGAGTGTGTTTTTGATTTATATTCTCTATAATTGAATTTATAGCCATTAAACCATGAGAAGAATCATGTTTTGTATCGTGACAAACTGTGACATAACTGACCGTCAAATCATATCCAAAATAGCATACCGATGTAAGTATGGATATTTGATTTTTGCTCCAGTGGTAGCTCCAGTTTCCGGCAAAGTCTACGTGAATGACTAATCGGAACTGGCTTTTTTTACTACAATTTTTGCCTCTCGAATAGCAATACGTTGAATTTCTTTGATCATTTTATGAGTACTCGCGGTGAGAGCATATTTTTTCAATTGTATCAAGAAGTCTTCAATAATACTAGTTTTTTGAGTAAATCTGATTTTTTCCAAATACTGTAACTTATTTCTTCATATAGATCTTCTTCCGTCAAGGAAATCATTTCTAAATCAATAGTTTCTCCAATTGGGCATTTTTCACAGTCTCCCAGTTCATATTTTATACCATTCTTAGAGCAAAATAAAGAAAAAAATATATTCGATTCAATTTTTGAAATGCCATATTTATTGTTTGTATTATTATTTTTTAAAGCTATCAACATAAGTTCTAAATTTTTACAATAAATACAAAGACACGTATCAATGTGTGGATGGGGTATAACCCACTTTGGTCTCAAGGCATAGAATGTTGATTTGCCGATTTTTTTTTCCGTTTGGGGATTTTCTTCTTTAAATAATTGAAACATTTGTTTCATGCTTCGCGTAAGAAAGCGCTTAACTTTTTTAGTTTTGATACCGTTTTCTTTTTAAGATATTGTATCATTTTTATATGCACTATGTCGAGAGCAATTATAACCATCGTTTAAATAATACTCTTCGACTTTTAACACTACTTCCCTATCCAAAGAATGGGCACTATAATTCTTAAACTTTTTATAGACATCTTCATTATTCACCAGTGAGCGTGCTTGATTAATCATGTACGTAGTTACGCCTGGCAGAGCTGATGATGTATATTATTCGAAAAAATCAGTTGGTATGAGGGTTAATAGCCGCACTTTTTCAGAAAAACTCAAACAATTTTTTAAGGCTCTTTTAATATTTTCAAACCATTTATCAAATGTTTTACATTCGATGCTTTCATTCAATTTAGGCAAATCCGTTATATCATAAAATTTCATCATCTTACTAGCTACTTGAGAATCAAATGCATCATTTATTTGCTTTCTTTTTCGAATGGCATACAATTTTCGCATCTTGACATTAAGAGTTTCAGACATCTTGATAGGTCAAATCTTCAAATTCAAATTATTTGCGGTTTCGTTAAGCTCATGCACCACAATCTCGCCGTCATTAATTTCTTCTGAAGATTGTTGACTGCTAGAATTAGATGAAGAGGGTGTAGCATTCTTCACTTATTCTAAGAATAATTTATAACATGCAGCGCAAACTTTATCTTCTCTAGATATTAAAATCTTTGGATACAAGCGCTGCAAAGACTCCGATACATTGCCCAATTAGAGGAATGGTACATAGCTTCCGTGTACCTTTTTTTTAAGTCCTTGCACTTTATCTTGGCCAGTGATAATGCCATTTTAATTAACTCAAAATCTTTTAATAAAGCGAAAAAAAAATTATAAAAGTTATACGATTTGTTTTTCAATTCGATCTCGTCTTATCTACTGCGGTGCGCTATATTGCTAATGAATACGCTTGAAACGCGACCTTGCTACTTAGCGGCGGCATTCACTTACTACTTTCAAACTGAATTTCACTCGCAGGCACGAAATTCAAACTGAATAAATGATTATTTATTTTTCAACACATTTTTTGAATTAAAATTGCTATAACTTTTGTTCTAATTGACCAAAAAAGTTGAGCAACGGCTCATTCTGAAGGTTTTTGCAAACACTAACAATATACTCATAAATAAAACAGTGAACGAATAGTGAAAGAGCATAATTATTGGAAGAGTACATGGTATTGATATTTTATAATTGAAAAAAATTTTTTAAATTCATCAATTTTTATAAATTTAAAATCGTCATAACTTTGGTTCCAATTGATCCAAAAACTTGATCAAAGGTTTTTTTTGGAAGATTTTTGTTAATATTTCAATTACATTAATAAATATAAGCCTAAAAGAATCGGAAGACGACGTAGTAGTTGAAAAAATGGCACGATGTGCTTTGAAATGGAAAATATAAAATAACGTTTCTAATACCTGTTTAAAAAAAATAAGGCAAATAGCATATTCTCACCTATTCTAAAAGTTGGCATTTTTTACGTATAAAAACATATACAAATTTTTAAAAAAAATATATAGTTTTTGAGAGAATTGCATTTAAAAAAAAATGTTTTTTCTAGATTTTTCATGAATAACTCGGAGGGATCAACTCGCATCGCAAAAATCGGAACAGAATTCAAAACTAGACTGTATTTCTCACATTAAAAAAAAATTGTCTTAAAAAGTAAAAAATTGACGGAGATAGAGCATTTTGAATACGGAGGTCCATTTTCATTTTTTCACCTTCCATTTTAACATTTAACACAAAATAGGCCATAGCGTCGTGAAAAAATTTTTTTAAGTTGAATTTCAAGGTTTTCGAGATCTAATTGGCTAAATAAATAACATTTTCTTTTCAAAATTTCTTTTTCAAAATTTTCGAAATGCTCTAAAATTAAAACAACACTAAGAAAATCAATTTTTGAAAATTTTCCTTTTTTTGGCAGTCACAAATAATTTCCCTGCAAATTTTAGAATAAATGTATCGAGTATTTTACGTAGAATAAAAAAAAAAAATGAAAAATTGAAATTTAAAAAAAAATTTTTTAAATGGTTACTACATTAAGAAAATTAGTTTTTGAAAGCTTATTTTCTTCAGACAATAGCGAATTGATTGTATAAAAATTTTGGAGAAAATTTATAGTATGGTTTACGCAAAATAGAAAATAAATAAAAAATAAAAAATTTTTTGAAAATTTTCAAAATGCTCTAAAATTAAAACTACGCTCAGAAAATTAGTTTCATAAAGCTCGTTTTCTTCAGACACTAGCAAATAACTTGCATAAAAATTTTGGGGTAAATCTATCCAATGGTTTTCGTAAAATAGAAAAAAAATAAAAAATAAGAATTAAAAAAAATTTTTTTTAATGCTCTAAAATTAAAAGTGTACTAAGAAAATCAGTTTCCAAAAGATTTTCTCCTTTTGGCAGTCGAAAATATATTTCATATGAATTTCCAAGCAAATTCTTGAAGCAGTTTACGTAAAATACAAAAAAAAATGAAAAATCAAAATTTTTTCAAAATTCTTAAAATGGCTCTTAAATAAAAGCTACACTAAGAATACCAATTTTCAATAGCTTTTAGCCTAGTTAGACAAAAAAATAAATTGTATGCAAAATTTGAAGCAAATCCATCAAGTAGTTTTCAAAATCTAGCTGACGTACTGAATTCATACGCAGACATACACACTTACACGCATAAATACAGAAATTTTCTGGAAACCTCTTTTTTTGACTCCTTGAATAAGAATATGTACAAATTAATGAAAAAATATAAAAAAAATTTGCTATCGATACAATGTTTTTTCTATGAGAAAGCGAAATACGAATATCAGAATAAGGATATAAATATAAATCTAATTTTCGAACTAAGATATAAAAAAAATGCTGCCAAGTGCTTTATCGCAATGCTTTCTCATAGAGCTCACTGAGTTAGAGTAATTTGATTTTATTTTTTTAAATGTGATTTCAATGTAAAAAACATAATTTCTATTTAAGAAAAATTAGTGAGTGTAAGAGAATGATTAGGAAATAGGAATAGAGAGTCGGAGATGGATAAAAATAGGGTAAAAATGATGATCAATCTAAGATAGAAAGATAGAGAGGAAGTGAGGAAGTAAGAAAAGAGTTAGTGAAAGCCTTGAATCAGAAATCAAAAGGAGTGATCAAAGAACTATATTAAAAAAATTATTTTTTGAAAGCTTGTTTTATAAAGACAGTAGCAATAACTTGTACGCAAATTTTAAAGCAAATCTATTAAGTGGTTTACGTAAAATGGAAAAAAAATGGAGAATGAAAATTTTTTTAAAATTTTGAAAATTTTCTAAAATTATAGATATGCTAATAAAATTGGTTTTTAAGAATCATACTTCTTTTGACAGTTGCAAATAATCACCATGCAAATCTAAAAGTAAATTAATCAAGTAATCTACGTAAAATAAAAAATAAATGAAAAATCGAAAATTTTTAAAACATTTTTAAAATGGCTCTATGGAAAAAACTACGTTGTGAATGCCAACTTTCAATAGCTTCCCATCTATTTATACAAAAACATAGTTAGTATGCAAAATTTGAAGCAAATCCATCGAGTAATTTTCCAGCTCTAATTTGCTAAATAAATAACATTTTTTTTTCAAAATTTCTTTTTCAAAATCTTTGAAATTCTCTAAAATCGTAACCACACTAAGAAAATTAGTTTTCGAAAGCTTATTTTCTTCAGACAATGGCGAATTTAATGTATAAAAATTTTAGTGGAAATTTATAGTATGGTTTACGCAAAATAAAAGATAAATAAAAAATAAAAATTTTTTTGAAAATTTTTAAAATGCTCTAAAATTTAAACTTCTCTGAGAAAATTAGTTTTCCAAAGCTTGTTTTCTTCAGCCAGTAGCAAATAACTTGCATACAAATTTTGGAGCAAATCTATCAAATGGTTTTCGAAAAATAGAAAAAAAATTAAAAATAAAAATTAAAAAAAAAATTTTTATAATGCTCTGAAATTAAAAGTGCACTAAGAAAATTAGTTTTCAAAAGTTTTTCTTCTTTTGGCAGTCGAAAATAAGTTCCATACAAATTTTCAAGCAAATTCTTTGAGTAGTTCATGTTAAATACAAAAAAAATGAAAAATCGAAATTTTTTTAAAATTATCAAAATGGCTTTAAAATTGAAACTACGCTAAGAAAACCAATTCTCAATAGCTTCTGCACCAGTTGATCGAAAAATTTATTTGTATGGAAAATTTAAAGTAAATACATGGTGTAATTTTTAAGATTTTATTGGCCTAATAAATAGGGAAATTTTTTTCAAAAATTTCAAAATGCTCTAAAATTAAAACTGTGATAAGAAAATCAGTTTTTTAAAATTTATTTTATCCGGGTAATCACAAATAATTTCCATGCAAATTTTGAAACAAATTCATCGAGTAATGAACAAAAAAAAAACAAAAAAATGAAAAATCGAAATTTTTTTTTTTTAATCAACTCTTGAATGAAAACTACACTAGAAGAACCAAATATCAATAGCTTCCCAGCAAGTAAGTCAAAAAACTAAATTCCATGCAAAATTAGAAGCAAATCCATCAAGTAGTTCTCGAGATACAATTTACTAACTAAAATTATACATCCACACACACACACACATACAGTCATTTTCTGAAAACCACTTTTTTCGACTCACCAAATTCAAATATGTACAAACTAATAAAATAATAAAAAAATAGTATATTATGCGTCAAGGCCACATAACGTATCATTCTTGGCGAGTGCATGCTGAGGGACTGATCGTGTCAAGGCCGCTCCAGCTGCACGAGCAAGAATGATACGTTTCTGACCGTGACTGCATATACTATTTTTTGCCCGAGAGCCGTTGAACGGAAGCTGAGGCGGAGCCCCCAATCTATAAAAAGATAATTGATAATTCTTGAAATATAAAAAAATTTATGAAAAAAATTGAATTATAAACACAAAATAACTAATAATTCTTAAGATACAATAAAAAGATACAATAAACAAAATTCTATTATAAAAACCACTAATAACTGTTAAATATAACATTAAATTTGAACAAAAATATAATAAAATATAAAATTAAGCTAAATTATAAAAATTATAATTGGAAAATATTATTTAAAAGGATAAAAAAAAGTTTTAAGAATATCTATATGTATATAAAATAAGTTTCTTTTTATCGAATCATATTGTCTGTATAAACATAAAATATTACATTTAATAGGGAATTCTTTTATGTGTTTGCATTAACACAAATAGTATTGAATCATAATTTATAATAATTGTTCTTATTTGAATTCATTTTACATTCATTTTTGAAAATGTATATTTCCATCGATAAAAAACTGCAAGATTATAGGTAAATTTATAAATATCAAAAAAAATTCAAGCAAAATATGTGTGTTTCAGAAAACATAAATAAAACCATTAAATAAATATATATTATTTATACCACACGCACACACACACACACACACAGACGTACACACACACACACACCCACGCACGCACGCACACACTCCCGCACGCACACACGCATGCACGCACACACATACACATACAGACATCCACATGCACTCATACACATACCCACTTACATACACACATACACACATACACATACACACACATACACACATACTCATACACACATACAAATACACACATACACATACAAACATACACATACACAAATACACATACACTAATACACATACACACATACACATAAAAACATACACATACGCACATACACACATCCACATACACTCATACGCGTACACGCATATACATACACACATACGCATACAAACATACACGGACACACATACACATACACACATACTCATATACACATACAAATACACACATTCACGTACGAACATACACATACACAAATATACATACACATACACACATACACATACACACATACACACATACACATACGCACATACACACATACACATACACTCATACACATACACACATATACATACACATACATACATACACTACACTTAAACACATACTCGTACACGCATCCACATACACACATACGCATACAAACAAACACAGACACACATACACATACACACATACACATACACACATACACACACAAACATACACGTACACAAATACACATACACACGTACACATACACACATACACAAACACATACAAACATACACGTACACAAATACACATACACACGTACACATACACACATACACATACACTCATACACATACACACGTACACATACACACACATACACACATAGACATACACAAATACAAATACACACATACTCATACAAACATACGCATACACAAATACACATACACACATACACATACACACATGCACATACGCACATATACATACGCACATACACACATACACATACACTCATACGCGTACACACATACACATACACATACACACATACACTACACTTAAACACATACACGTATACGCATACACATCCACACATACGCATACAAACATACACGGACACACATACGCATACAAACATACACGGACAAACATACATATACACACATACACATACACACATACAAATACACATATACACATACGAACATACACATACACAAATACACATACACACATACACATACACACATACACAAACACATATACATACACACATACACATACACAAATACACATACAAACATACACAAACACAAATACACATACACATATACACATACACACATACACATACACACATACACACATACAAATACACACATACACATACAAACATACACATACACAAATACACATACACTCATACACATACACACATACACATAAAAACATACACATACGCACATACACACATCCACATACATTCATACGCGTACACGCATATACATACACACATACGCATACAATCATACACGGACACACATACACATACACACATACACATATACACATACAAATACACACATTCACGTACGAACATACACATACACAAATACACATACACATACACACATACACATGCACACATACACACATACACATACACACATACACATACGCACATACACACATACACATACACTCATACACATACACACATATACATACACATACATACATGAACTACACTTAAACACATACTCGTACACGCATCTACATACACACATACGCATACAAACAAACACAGACACACATACACATACACACATACACATACACACATACACATACAAACATACACGTACACAAATACACATATACACAAATACACATACACACGTACACATACACACATACACATACACACATACACACATACACCTACACACATACACACATAGACATACACAAATACAAATACACTCATACTCATACAAACATACGCATTCACAAATACACATACACACATACACATACACACATGCACATACGAACATACACATACGCACATACACACATAGACATACACTCATACGCGTACACACATACACATACACATACACAAATACACTACACTTAAACACATACACGTATACGCATACACATACACACATACGCATACAAACATACACGGACACACATACATATACACACATACACATACACACATACAAATACACATATACACATACGAACATACACATACACAAATACACATACACACATACACATACACACATACACAAACACATATACATACACACATACACATACACAAATACACATACAAACATACACAAACACAAATACACATACACACATACACATACACAGATGCACATACACACATACACATACACACATACACACATACAAATACACACATACACATACAAACATACACATAGACAAATACACATACACTCATACACATACACACATACACATAAAAACATACACATACGCACATACACACATCCACATACATTCATTCGCGTACACGCATATACATACACACATACGCATACAAACATACACGGACACACATACACATACACACATACACATATACACATACAAATACACACATTCACGTACGAACATACACATACACAAATACACATACACATACACACATACACATACACACATACACACATACACACATACACATACACACATACACATATGCACATACACACATACACATACACTCATACACATACACACATATACATACACATACATACATACACTACACTTAAACACATACTCGTACACGCATCTACATACACACATACGCATACAAACAAACACAGACACACATACACATACACACATACACATACAAACATACACGTACACAAATACACATACACACGTACACATACACACATACACATACACATACAAACATACACGTACACAAATACACATACTCACGTACACATACACACATACACATACACTCATACACATACACACATACACACATAGACATACACAAATACAAATACACTCATACTCATACAAACATACGCATACACAAATACACATACACACATACACATACACACATGCACATACGAACATACACATACGCACATACACACATACACATACACTCATACGCGTACACACATACACATACACATACACGCATACACTACACTTAAACACATACACGTATACGCATACACATACACACATACGCATACAAACATACACGGACACACATACATATACACACATACACATACACACATACAAATACACATATACACATACGAACATACACATACACAAATACACATACACACATACACAAATACATATACATACACACATACACATACACAAATACACATACGAACATACACATACACACATACACATACACACATACACATACACACATACACACATACACATACACACATACACATACACACACAAACATACACATACACACACATTCACCGACACACATACACATAAGCACATACACATACACACATAGACATACACACGTATGTATACACACGGACGCATACACACGTATACATTCATAGGTACACATACACACATACACATACACTCATACAGGTACACATATACGTGTACACATACACACGTACGCATACACACGTACAGATTTACACGCACGCAATGACACGTACACATACACACGTGCACATGCACAGGTACGCATGCACACATATACATACACACACATATATACACATGCACACATACACACGTACACATACACATACACACGTGCACATACGCACGTACACATACACACATACACATACACACGTACACATACACACGTATACATACACATACACATACACACATACACGTAAACACATACGCATACACATATACACATATGCACATACACATACAGAACCCTTGCCTCTCCATCTCTATCTTTTTGTCTCCGTCACTCCGTCTTTCTGTCTCTGTTTCTTTCTCTTCGTCTCTTTGACTCCGTTTTTTCATCTCCGTCTCTTTCTCTCCGTCTTTCCATCTTCGTCCCTATGTCTATGTCTCTCCGTCTTTGCCTCTCTGTCTCTGTCTTTTCGTCTCCGTCCCTCCATCCATGTCTCTTCGTCTGTTTCTCTGCCTCCGTTTCTACGACTCCTTTTTTTCGTCTTTGTTTCTTTGTCTCTGTCTCTCCGTTCCTCTGTCTATGTCTCTTCGTCTCAGTCTCTCCATTTTTGTCTCTCCGTTCCTCTGTCTATGCCTCTTCGTCTCTGTCTCTCCATTTTTGTTTTTCCTTCGATGTCTCTCTGTCCCTTCGATGTCTCTCTGTCCCTCCGTCTCCGTCTCTAATTCTTCGTCTCTACTTCTCGTTACTACGTCTCCATTTTTTTTATCTCCGTCCCTCTGTCTGAAACACATGATTAAAAAGAATGAATTCCTATCTATTTTTTTCATTAATTTAAAGAAAATTGAGTAAAATAAATTTTTAATTTATCATGATGATATGATTTGTATTTAAACAATTTTTATGCATATTGGGACTTTAATTAATCCTTTTTTTTCAAATATATACAAATTTAATTTTATACAGAACTGCAATATAAAAATTTATAAATCAAGGCAATTTTTTTGACTTTAACATTGGCTAATTTATACATATTAATATAATCTATAAAAATTTAGCCCAACAACGTTAGAAACGAGGTAAATTAAGCTCATATAGATTAGAATCGAAGAGAAATTTTAGCGAAGAAAAAACTTTGGTCAGATGTTTTGTCATTAATTGATTCTATGAATATTAAATTTTATGAAAAATGGGTTTTAAAAGAAATGTTTATGTAAGAACAAAAAAATGAACAAACTAACAGAAAAACTTAAGTTTAAAACTTTAAATGAATAATGTTCAATGATGAACATTGAACTTTGTTTTTATGATGTTTATGTTTTTTTTATGTTTATGTATTTTATAAGTGGTAATTTATTAAAATTTTAAGAATGATTATCAATCAGAATTTTTAATTATCTATATAAATAACTTTTAAAATTTTCATTTCAGGATTTTTCATAGTTCTTCAGAAGTAATTGAAATTCTGATATTAAATAATTTCAATTCGGAATTTATTTTATTATTATATTCGAAACTTATTTAATTTATCAAAGTACACATAAATCTATTATTTTCATAGAATGAATTTAAAAAATGAATCATAAAGAAGGAAAATTAATTATAATAGGTAAAGATGGATATACTGGGCAATCAAGTATGTTAAATGATAAACACATTAGAAAATTTAATTAAATTTTCTAATAATCATAGAAATTTTTCAATGCAGCCAACAATATTTTTAGAAAGGCCCGAAAATATTAATCCAGTTCCATTAAATTACGATTACATACAAACACTTATCTCCGGAAATCGGCATTTTGGTCACTGGATTTGTATCTATTATTTACAAAATGTAATTCATGTTCATGATAGTTTGAATAGTAATGGATTAAATAATGAACAAAAAATTTAGATTAATAAACTAGTTTTAATTCGTGAAAATTTACAAATATGTTTTGAAAAAGTTCAATTTCAAATTAATCCTTTTGATTGTGGAATTTTTCCAATAGCGTTTGCAACAACAATTGTTAATAATATGTGTTCTTGCGGAATAGAATTTGACATCAAAAAGATACGTGGACATTTGCTAACTATGTATGGAACAAATTTAATTGTCATGTTTCCATTAGTAAAGAACAATTATACTTATATCAATTATAAAGCGATATCCAGAAATCAGTAAATTGTACATCACAAGGAATTGTCTACGATGAAATTAAATTTTCAAAATATGAATTTTAAATATCTTGAAGAAAAAAAGTTACAAGAATCGGCACTACAACAATTACATCTATTAGATAACATAAAATGTTTAAAGGCAACAAATTATAAACCAAAAACTTATCTACAGAAAATTTACCAAAACAGTAAAAAAAAAAAAATATGAACAAACCAAAGAAAATATTTCAAAAAGTAATTGTAAAAAAATTAAATACAATAACATTGAAGAATCTGAAAATGATATTGAACAAGAACGAAGTCTGACATTTACAAATAAATTCAATGATGAAAAAAAATTTTTTAACAAAAAAAAACCGATTTAAAGAAAATGCACTAAACAGTTACAAATAATTTATGATCTTCAATAGTTATACGCATACTACGCATCTAACTTAACACATGTGTAGCAAAATATCATTTTGTGAATTAAAAAAAATATAATTTGTTTCTGCTGCTTACAAATAATTAGATAATCCAAAATATATTTGCTACACATGTGTTAAGTTAGATGCATAGTATGCGTATCATTATTGAAGATTAAAATTATTTGAAACTGTTTAGTGCATTTTTTTAAGGTTTTGTTTTTTATTAAAAAAATTTTTTTTTAAGTCGGTTTTGTTTATTGTTAAAAAATTTTTATTTTTTACTTTTTATTGAATCCCCTTACTAAACGCCTAACTTTCATTATTAATTCCTAACGCATATAATAGTATACTATACCAAGCAATGTATAGGAGGAAAGAGAGAAGGCTCAACGGCACAGTGTCGTTGTGTTTGCATGTATACATATTCAAGCTTAGGTAAGAGAGAGAGAGAGACAGAGAGAGAGAGAGAGACGGTAAGTGAGAAAACAAAACACCTCGTTTTTCTTAATTTGATGATTTGCTCATACAAACCGAATATTGGCCCATTAATTATAAGACACGTATGGGAGTTTTCTGCAGATATCCTCTATCAGATAAAAAAAAGTTTTTTTTAAATCGGTTTAGAAATCACGGAGTTATGAGGTAACAGACAAAAAAAATTCAATCGAATTGAGAACCTCCTCCTTTTTGAAGTCGATTGAAAATTTTTAAAATTAACGAAAGTTTCGACTGAGAATTTGAAAAATTTAAATGTAACGCAACATAAAAATCAAGTTATTTCTCAAAACATTATTGTAATTACTAAACTTGAAAATAATTTCAAAAGGGATGAAAAATTAAAAAAAATTATAAAAGTTGCAATTAAAAAATTAAAAATTATATTGCAACAAAAAAGTCATATTTCTAAACAAAATGAATTTATGAAAAACAATCAAGAATCCTCAAACAAAAATAGGAATTTAACATATCAACAAAATCACAACTATGAAAGACGCATTCATGACAAATCGTATTATAAATATAATAAAGATAAATTTTCAGAAAATAAAAAACAATATTAATTAAAAAACAAACACAAAATATTGAAACGTTTAAATGAATCTTATAAAAAAATATTTAAAAAAAAGATGATAATTTAATTACTTTAGTAAAAAATAAAAAAATATTATGAAAAAAACAAAGATAAATTTAAAACAAAAGAAAATCGAAATGATATAAATTATTACTAAATAGCTAAAGATACATTTATTGTCCAGTTATTGGAGGCAAAAATAGGGTATAACCTGGAAATTCTTTCGGTTAGCATCGATTTCCATAAAACTTTAGGATTAAGCTTATATTACCCTACAGATCAAAAGTTATATATCGGCGAGGTGCGCTTTTTGCTTTAAAGGGGTAAAAACTACCCTCAAAGTTGAAAAATAGTAAAAATGCCGATTTACGCTTATAAATAATTAAAATAATCTTGAAATGTCTAAAATAAGTATTGTTTAATATTGTGGAACATAATTAATGATATTAAGCATTTTTACAACCCTTAAAAACCACCCCTTTGACTTAATAAAAAGAGCATATATAGTTTTTAACATTAAAAAATATTTTTATGATACAATTATGAAAAAATATTAATGTTTTAAGTTTATGATATAATTTTTAATTTATTACATTATTTCAACCCTTAAAAACTACCCCTTATGATGAAAAATAGAAAAAAATAATTTTGAACATGTAAATTATTTTGTAATGACATAATTAGACATTTTTTCACAGTTTATAATGATTTTTATTTTATTGTAACATTTCAACCCTTAAAAACAACCCTTGATGATAAAATGCCAAAAAAACGAGTCTTTAGTACTTTTAATAATTTAATAACTTTTTTTCTATTAATAATATATTTTTTATGTCTTATTATAGAATTTAGAATATATTTAAGTATTTTACATTTAAAAATGACTATTTATGATTAAAATTATAAGACTATCATAACTTAAAAATTATTATTATTATTATAAGAACAAAATAAAAAAATACAAATATTTCACTTAAATATTGAACAAATTTTTTTAAATTCTATTCATGATCAATTTCGACTTCTTCTTCTTCTCCTGGATCTGTAATTGAAGGACAGTTTAGACAATTCTCACCGGAGCGTGTTCCACATGTCGAGTTACAAAATAATCCTAATTTTCTGCAACTGTAATTAGCACCGCAAGTAGTCTTACTGTCGCAAAAAATCATTCTTAGAAGCTGTTCTGGTGCAGGATGGTTGAGCATTCTTGTAGGCTGTGAAAAACCATCTTTATGGATCCATCCTCAATTTGTCGGAAGAATATTTTTATTTCCCAACTATATTTGCGTTTGCAAATATACTCTTTTAAAATGTAAAAACAATCAATGTCAAAAAATTATCTGTTACATTTTGAATGCACTAACACTTTAAAAAAAATCAGAAACATTACAATATAAACTATTTTATTAATATTATCAAAACAGAATGTGTTTACACTTTCAATTTTGGAAAGATACTGACGCTCGGCAAAATAGATTTGCATTACATGTACAATATATTCAAATATAAAAACACACACACACACATACACACACACACACGCACGCACGCACGCACGCACGCACGCACACACGCACACACGCACACACACACACACACACACATACACACACACACACACACACAAAGACAGGTAAGAAAAAGAAGAGAAAAGGTATAGAACTCTTATTTGTATAGACGTATATATCGCACACGGCAGCTGTTTCAAATCGGCAAGCTACATAGTCTCATTTCTTTTCTTCTATCTGAGCTTATACTTATATGATATATATACATATATATATGTGTCCACTTACAAAATATACATATAGGAACTGAAAAGAATAGAAGCTATCTACCGTACAGACTCAAAGAAGCTGTAAAATATTTATATGTATGTATCTAAATTACTCGAAAATAAACGAATTTATGCGTTCCGAAATTTTTACCGAAAAAGTACAATTGGTTTTTTTATGATAACTCCGCTAATTTTTAAGCTTTTTAATTGCTCAAAAATGAATTCTATAGGTAATTGTATCATCTTTAAGTCATGTAAATATCAATTTTTAAAAAGTTTTATTTATGAGATTTTTTAGTTTGAAGGGCCAACAATAGGTGGTACTTGGCTCTGATTACAGAATTGTAACACTAATATCTTAGTTGATTTTTATCGGACAAAAATAAAAAAATAGCAAAATATTCATGAAAAAAAAGCTATATTTTTTAACTGTAGTACTTTTTACGTACATCTGTTAATTATTGAGATATTTTAAAAAAAGGATGAATTTTTGAAAAATAAAAAAAAAAATTTTTTTATATAAACTTGATTTTTTTTAAAAATAAGCATCCTTGATTGCTGAAACTTCTAGAACACATAGTTGATACCTAAATAAGATAAACCCTAAAAGTATTTCCTTATATTTCAAAACTTGTCTTAATGACAGTGGTTTTAATATTGAAATTTTATTGTCAAACCATATAAAATAATTTTATTTTTCTTGTAACTCCTTTAATTTTTATACTTTTGACTTTAAACAAAATTAATTTAAAAGGTGATCTTAATACCTTCAAAAAATATTCTATACATTTTCCTCAAAAAGTATGCTATTTTTCTGTTATTAATCGTTGAATATTGCTCTTAAAGTTTCAAGCGTAACAGTATTAATATTCAATAATTTATAATTCGTTATGTATTGTATATAAAATAATGATTAAAAATGGAATCATTTTATTCTTTTACAAGCTTTATTTTTGTTTTCTATGAGTTTTTTGATAAAATTAAAACTTCAAGTTATTTCATGAAAAACCGTCAAAAAACATGCTTTTTTACACTAAAAAATCTGTGTTTTCAATCACCCGTAACTCAAAAATTATTCATTTAACAAAAAAACTTATAAAAAACTTTTTGCTTTAAATTGATTTTTACATCGAATTATATGGTTTTTTTTTCTCACCGTCCCCGAGAAGGAGCGGCTCCCGCCCCCTGGGCAAAAGTGCACATCGGCATTATATAACTTTTGTTTTTTGGACTATTCTTTACCTACTGACAAATTTTCATGTTAATCCATCCTAACCGACAAAATTTTAAGCTGAAATGCTTCAATGACTGGATTATGACTGATAATAATGAAAATTATATCATGAAAAATAATATTGGTGATTTAAATTTTATTTGTGATCTTTATGGTGCTAGACATTTTGCATTTGAAATGTCAAGCAATGAGAAATTTACATCATGTTGTAAACAAGGGAATATATCATAACAAGAAGACCCAGAATATCTTGAAGAGATTAAGAAATTACTCACGGAAAATTCTATAATAAGTAATAATTTTTACCAGAATGTACTCAGTTAATCCAAAACAAAGAGAAAGATTCTTTTTAAGATTACTTCTGCTTCACTTTAAAGCTAAAACATCTTTCGGAAGCTTAAAAACTTTTGATGGAATTACATACCCAACATTCTTTGAAGCAGCAAAAGCAAGAAATTTAGTTGAAATAGATGATGAATGGGATAAATGTTTAGAAGAATCATGTAACTCTAGATTTCCAAAAGCTCTTTGTCAATTATATAGGTACATTTGTAAATTTCACAATTCAATTAATGCGCGAGAATGATATGAAAATTATAAAATCTATTTTTATCATATTACCAAAAATGAATCAACAAAATGGTGAAGAATATGGATTCAGCATAATTAATGATATTTTAACTAATAATGGATTCCAATTAAGGGCACAAAACACCTTTTTTCGGTCCCACCATCGAATTTGGGTTTATTGCTTTTTTTTATAGGAATTTTACTGTAGAATAAGCTCCAACAAGTTTTTTTACTTTATCTCATTTAGTTTCGTTTTTATGAAGAAATTAGTAGAATAAACTTTTAATTGATTTTTTTGTTAATTTTGCCATTTTGAGATTTTTTTCAAATTTTTAGCTCATTTTATTAAAACACTATGAGAACTTATTTTTTTATTACTTGATTCAATAATTCATAAATCATTAATTAATCTCCGAAAAGTTTTTTTTAAGAGATTTAATTTTATTTTTATTTATTAAGTCTATAATGATATAATTTTTACAAATTAAAAAAATGTTAAGAATTATTCTAAATTGAATTTTTTAAATTTTTATAGATTTTTTTAGGTTTAATTGAAAAAAAAGAGTTTATTTTTTTAATTTTAACAAAATATTCATCTTGATTTGAGTTCTGAAAAGTTTTACATCCATATTTTATTCCGTTTTGATTTTGTAAGGAAACGAGTGGCACATAGTTATTCGTGTAATTTTTTATCAATTTAAATTTTGCGTGTTCGCGCTTTCTGCTCGTATCATTTCGCTACATGACAGTCAGTTTCAGCTATTTGTTTGGTCAGTTTGTAGTGAGTTTGTTTACTTGAAGTACATTTAAAAAATTATTAGTAGGTTTTGTGGTTTAATTTACGTAAAATTATTAATTTTTAATAAATTTCACGTTCGCGAGTTATTTCATATTTTTTCATGTGCGCCTGAAATTCTACGTTTATCTAAATAGAAAGTGTATTTGAAGTAAAAAGCTTAAATTGACATTAAGAATACGAACCTCAAAAATGTAAAATAATGAAAGAGATACCAGAGGCAGATTTCATAACCAACATCAAGATAGAAAATGATCTACAGGAAGATCTAAAAAGAGGCCAAGGAAATTTCTTAGTAAAAGTGAAAAAAATTACTTTTTACTTCTTTTTACCCTTTATTTCTTTTTCTAAACTGGAAAGAATAGAATTTTCAAGTTCCAGGGCAAATGGACTTGCAAGTTTGTCTAGTTTCTGTAGTTTAATAGATTTATCAAAGCCAGTTGCCCAGTCAGAGTTCAGTGCTATAAGTTGTTAAATAATAAAAGTATACGAACAAGTGGCAAAAGGCTCTACATCTAAAGCTGTTAAAAAATAACTTGAATCGACTTCCCCAAATAGTGCTGATCTTGATATAACTTTCTCAAGATGTTGGAGAAATTGAACATCGAACTTGGAAATGTATCTGTCAAGTGGGTCAGGACTTTGAATGATAGAAGATAATTCAATGTAGAGTGATCAAGTTAGTCTCATTCGAAAGAAGCACATACTCTGAAAAGAAAAGTACGAATAGGTGTGATGGATTTCTATACACCGGGTGCATTTTAAATTCATGTAAGTGTATAATTCTAATTATTATTACATATTTAGATATAAATTCTATCTATAAATATTAATATTAATCAAAATATAAATTTTATTTCTTAATTTTGAATTTGAATTATAAAATATAAAATGATTACTCCATATTAAATATTATTTCTTAGTTTCAAGCTGATTTAAGGTTAGTATGAGTGATTCTAACAACCATCAGAGTAACAAGTAACTATGTATTTGTTGATTCTTACAACAAATACATAGTTTCATTGGTGAATAAGGGTGAGTACTGACAAAATATCTTATAATAAGAAAGATTATTTTTATTGATTATTTTAATAACATATCTTTTTGCATTTCAGCTTTATCCAGTCGATAACAAGGTTCTCTTGTCTGGTATCTCTTTTTTATATTGTTAGCTAATATAAATAAGAAATACCAGAAAAGAATTATTTAATGAAAGATAAGTATAGCATTGATAATTTTAAGATATAATAATTAAAAACTTTAAGGCTGTTTTTCTCAAATATTGAATTTTTAAAATTTTAGGTGCTGCCCTGTAAGATTTGTGCTGAACCGCTGGATGGATTTGACTTTTTCAAACTGATTTAACTTCAGTATTAGCATCATTCTCGCGTGAATGGAGGGTTTTGAATCGAATGACAAGAAGTTGTTAAAAAATTCAAAAATAATGTAAAATTAAAAATAAAAAAAAACTTTTTAATGTACTACGTTTTTATAATGAACCAAAAAGTATAAAATAATGTGTAATAAAATGAGAAATGAATACTGATTTGAAATAAAAAAAACATGGGGCGCATGTTTATTATTATGTATTGTATGCGCCCCACGTTTTTTTTAATTTCAAATCAGTATTCATTTCTCATTTTATTACACATTATTTTATACTTTTTGGTTCATTATAAAAACGTAGTACATTAAAAAGTTTTTTTTTATTTTTAATATTATTTTATACTTTTTAGTTCAATTAAAAAACGTGGTAGATTGAAAATTTTTTTTTCTATTTAGATATTATCTTATACATTTTGGTATTATTATTATTATTATTATTATTAATATTATTTATCGTGTTGTCCAACAGTGCATATTATATAGCATATATATTGTTGTCAAGGGACTAAAACGTGTTTCATCTATTTTTTTTAGAGAACACGTAATCGCATGGTGAGTTTCTCGCCATTTTGATGATAATGACGCCATTAGAAATTCAACCAAGATTTATTGTTTTATGCATTGTTAGACCATAAAATGAATAAAATACAGTCTCAAATTTTATATGTTGAATACAAAATGCTGTAATTTATGTCTAATTGCAATATATGACAAGTTAAAGAATTTTAAAAATTTTCGAAGATGGTTAGACACTAATGTTAAAAGTATATCTATATATAAAATCTTCTAATCTTAAATATATTAATATATTTTTCGGTGGGAATATATATTTTTAATTATATTATCCAACAATGCGTGCAAAAATATAATATTGAATATATTAATATATCAAAAAAGGATTTTTAAAATTTTCGAAGATATTTAGACACTAATGTTAAAAGTGTATCTATATATAAAATCTTCAAATCTTTAATTTTGCCAACATCTCCGTATATGATTGAATATATTAATATACTGTTCGGTAGATATATATATTTTTTTTATAATATTGCATTGTCATCCAGTTCTGAGCTATATTTAAAATTTCAAGTCTCTAGCTCATCGGGAAGTTAGTTTACAATCGGTTGCAAAATTTGTACTGAACAGACAGACAGACAGACAGACAGACAGACACCAAAGCGAGTTAATAAAAACGTAGTAAAAATAAAAATTTATTTAATAAATTAATATTTTTTGTTGAAAAGTAAAAAATTTTTTGCGTTTCAGGAATTCCCTTATTCACGCGAGAATGATGCTAATACTGAAGTTAAATCAGTTTGGAAAAGTCAGATCCATCCAGCGGTTCAGCTCGAATCTTACGGTGGAGCCATTATAAGAACAAGAATTCATCGAATGATTATGGGACTACAGCTAAAGCAAAATGAGCTTATAAAAGCTTAAAATAAAGGTATTTTAGTCTACTTTCAAATATTATTTCCATTTACAAAGAATTTAATTAAATCTTATTATAACATATCTTTTTTTACTAGCAGGGGGAGAAGGTGTTTTGTGCCCTTAAGTGACTTTAATTTATCTACTTTGGAAAATTATATTGAAAATAACGAAATTGAATATAGTACAGAAGGCAATGTTAATAATATTTGGTCAATTATTAATAGTCCAATGAATGCTCAAACGAATATTTTCAATACAGTAATGAGTTCATTAAATACAAACTGCACTGAAAAGTATATATATATCTATAAACGGTCCAGGTGAAAGTGGTAAAAGCTTCTTATTAAATACAATTATAACTGATCTAAAAATTCATGGAATCAACTATTTAGCTGTATCATAGACAGGTATAACGGCTAATTTATTACAAGACGATGTGATAGTACATACAGCATTTAAATTATCGTTGAACATATCTGAAGACACAATATGTAATATGAGTGCAAACAGCGAAATAGATGAAAAAATGAAAAATGTATCAATTATTATCTGGGATGAAATCACAATGACATTAAAATACGCTTTTGAAGTCGTCGATCGCATGTTAAAGATGTAGGTGATAATAATTACTTTTTTGGAGGGAAAACATTTATCATATCAGGGGATTTTAGACAAACATGACCAATAGTAAAACATGGAAATAAATCACATATAGTAGAAAATTGTGTCAAAAAAGCTATTTCAATGAACATTTTCAATGTATGTCTTTGAAAAAAGATAAACGTTTATTGGAATCAGATGATAAGTTTAATAATAGGGAACTTGCATGAAAAAATGCATTATATCCGTCAGATAGAATACGAAAAAATAAAGGACACGTATTTTTTCTTTTTTCGTGAAAATAAAAGCTCAAAGAGATAGAGGCAGTTAAATCTGTGTGACGTCACAATGCATGTTTGCTTTTGTCATGGCCCTATATCTATATATATCAAAATTGTATTAACTTATACTGGCTATAACTTTTGCAATTCATCATATTTAAAAAAACGAAAAAATACGGGTCTTTTATTTTTTCGTATTCTATCTGACGGATATAATGCATTTTTTCATGCAAGTTCCCTATTGGTTACTTAGTATAGGAAATGGTAATTTTTATTCAAAATATTTAAAAGGGGAATGAAGTTATACAAATTCCTAAAAAAAATTGTCAGAGGGCAATCTAATTAATGAAATTTACAAGCATAATATAAATATTGAAAATTGCGACTATTATGAAAATATTATATTAGCACCGAAAAACATAGGTGTAACAGAAATGAATAAAAAAATTTCATCAAAAATAAATGAACCAGTAATAGAGTACTTGAGCATTGACTCTGCAAAAGATGTTAATGACGAAAGTTTGGACGCAATTTTGCCAGCAGAATTTTTAAATTCTTTGACGCCGAACGGTTTACCTCCGCATAGATTACAATTAAAAAAAGGAGTTATAGTAATGCCTCTAAGAAATGTTAATTTGAATAAAAGACTTTGTAACGCAACCCGATTAACGAAAATAAAACCATTTACTATTATTGCACAAATATTAACAGGAAGTAAAAAAGCATTATATTCTTACTACGTATGACCTTATCAGCAAATGATAAGGTCATACGTAGAAAACTGCCATTTCAGATGACCAGAAAACAATTTTCTGTAAAACTTGCTTATGAAATGACTATTAATAAGTCGCAAGGACAATCATTTAAAAAAGTAGGGGTGTATTTACCAACACCAATTTTCAATCATGGGCAGTTATACGTGGCACTTTCAAGGACAACTAATAAAAAAAAATTGTAAATATTATTAACAGAAAAATCAAGAGATGTTAAAGATGGAATGGTCTATACTAAAAATATCGTTCATATATAGAGAAATATTATAAAACCACAATAAAAAAATTAAATATAATGAATAAGAAAATAAAATAAAACATATTTAAAACTCTAATATAATATTATATATAAAAAAATTATTAATTATGAAGTAGAGTTTAGCACTGTGTGGTTAAAAATCACGGGTGCTATTTTTAGTTCTGTGCCATTGAAAAAACGCAATTGCTTTTTTAAATACTGTGTGGTTAAAAAAAATGTGGCTACTATTGTAAGTACTGTGATGGGGAAAACGCTAAAACTGCTGTAAGGGCCAGGGACGGATCAAGGTTCCGTGGGGCCCTGGGCTATGAACATAATGGGGCCCCTTTAAGGACAACGTTTTTTCGATATAAAAAATTGAATAATGTTTATATTTTAAATAATTTTTCCTACTGAGAAATAAATTATGACTTCTGGCGGATAGAAAATTTATTGCCTTTCTTTCTTAAACCGAATTCTTTAAACTACGTAACAGATTAGAAGTGCAGATAGGCAATAAAGATTTGTTTAGAGTAGAAGAGATTATTAATTTTTATATGATATTTTCAAAGTTATTAAAATAAATCAGATATAATAAATTAGTCAGTAAATTTTTAATTATCTTTAAACATTTTATGTATTAAAAATTAAAATATATGATCAATATAAAAAATTTCAATTGAAATTCATATAATTAAACTTTGAAAGCTTTTTTCCTCGCTTTATCATTGGCAGATCTATCGATTAAATCATAAATTAAATTTCGAAGTAATTCATTTCCAAATCTAGCTAAAGATGATAATCTTTTATCTAGCATATTTGCTCGCAATACATTTTTTAATCGTTTTAAAACTGAAAATGACCTTTTGGACTCACAATTTGCAAATTAAGAGAGATTTAATTGTTTAATAATAGTCTTATTTTAAATAGTAGTAAATTCCATGTTTTTATTATCGATGATCAAAATATAAATAAAATAATGATAAACAAATTTTTACTTTCTTTTAAAATCTTTTAAAAATTGCTATTATATTTATAAAAAAATCATCTATTAAAATCAATTTACATTATTTTATAAGGATTTATTAATTATTTGGAATATTTTGTCAAACATAATTGTATTTTTGAGGTTTTTCGTGGCTTAGTGATTGGTCCGTAACTCGATGATCCGAGTTCGAATTTCTGTCTCGACCGATTGATACAAGCACTATATACTCTACGTTACATGTACTTTATTAATAAATATGCTGACAAACCTTTTCACTAGTTAGGATCGTATGATAGTATTATACAGCCAAACAGCGCGACGTTTTATGTAACAGCATAATACAATTATTTTTAAATGATTGTATTCTGATGAGATATTTCGAACAATTTCCTTTATAGATTAATTATTTATTAATTTTTTGCTCATAGCTATAGGTATAATTGAATATTTTATACTTCATATCTTTATACTTTTTCTTTCACAAATTTTATATTTTTACATCTTAATATTTTTTATATTTTTTATCTAGATTATTTAATATTATATTCTTTGATCGAACTACTATAGACAAAGTAAATATTCATCGTATATAAAAAAATAATAAAATTTATTTGTTTTATTGAGAAGCATCAATAGTTTTTCAGTGCAAATACTTTTGCAAAGATTAAAAACTAAAAGAAGAGAAAAATTTTATTTTTTTATTTGATCCTTGTTTTCTACTTTAAACGTATTTGAAAAAAGATTTTAAAAAATTTTGAAAAAAAGTTAATGCTGTATATATTATTGAGTTGAGTTTGTGATGTGTATTTTTCCTTCTTGGGAAAGTAAGGTTGAAATTAAATAACGGGGTACAAATAGCGATTAAGAGAAAACAGAATAAATTCAGAATGTTACAAAACAAATTTTTAAATTTGTTGCTCTGAAAAAAATTTTGATTTTAGGATCGAATTTCATTCGAAAACAATAATACGTTAACAAATAAATATGGCTTTATTTTAAAGTATTGTAATTTGTAATTCTACTAAAATTCTTATAGTAAAGCGGAAGATATCTGATGTCTGATAAGAGCAAATTAATTTTGTTGCTTTTTTTTCAAGTAAAGTTTGACATACTTACAAAATCCTAAATTAGTCTAGAGAATACGTTATTTAAGTATGTCAAACTTTACTTGAAAAAAAGCAACAAAATTAATTTGCTCTCATCAGACAAAATATTGTTTTTCGCTATAGAAGTTGCGGACAACCCTTAATTTCTATCAATAATAACTAGTTTTCCCAAAAATTTACATTTTTTAATTAGAAAAGGATAGAGAGATCCAGCGTCCTCTTAAGGGAAAAAATTTTTATATCTTAATTTAGTTAAGAACATAACAATCTGTTTAATAAATATAAAAACTTATAGCAATCATCGGTACAAAAGTTTTAATATTTATTTAATAGATTATAATATTCTTTACTGAATGATATAAAAACTTTCTTCCTCATCTTACCCCGCTTTACTATATATATTTTACAAACTGAAAAAACTTTTTTAATTTAATACTCACAAACATTTTTTCAACAACCTTATTATATTCGGGGCCCCCTGATAACCGGGGCCCGGGGCTATAGCCCTACCTAGCCCCCCCTTTAATCCGCCCCTGGTAAGGGCTGTGTAATTCGAAATTCGCGACTGCTTTTCAGACCACTATCTTGTTTAAGAAACGCAGCTGCTATTTTAAGAGCTAAAGATAAAGAACGCAACAATTATTGTAAGCGCTGTGTAATTGAAAATTCATGGCAGCTATTTTGAGCACTGTGTGGTTATGAAAACGCGGCTGCTATTATAATTGCTGTGTAGTTACAAAACCCAACAACTATTGTAAGCGCTGTGTACTAACAAATTCGTAGTTGCTATTTTGAGCGCTGTGTGGTTAAAAAAACGCGTCTGCTGAAGAACGAAGACGAGGAGACGGAGACAAAGTAACGGAAACGGAGAGACGGAGACGAATGGACGGAGACGGAGACCAAGAGACAGAGACGGAGACGGAGACAGAAAGACCGTCACGGAAGGACGGAGACGAAGGAAAAGAGATGGAAAAAGAATGACGAATACAGAGAGACCTTGACGGAGAGACGGAGACAATGGGAACGAGACGGAAAAAGGGAGATGGAGAGACGAAAACGAAAAGACGGAGATGGAGAGACGAAGACGAAGAAAAGAAGGCGTAAAAACGGAGACGGAGAGAAAGAGACAGACAGACGGAGAGACGGAGACAAAGACGGAGATAGAGAAACGGAGACTTACACACGGAGACAAAGAGACAAAAACGGAGAGACGGAGACAGAAAGACAAAGGCAAAAAGACAAAGACGAAGAGGCAGAGACGGAGATACGGGAACGGAGAGACGGAGCTACAGAGTCGTAGAGATGGAGACGGAGAGACAGATATTGTGTATGTGTGTATGTGTATATGATTAAGTGAATGCATATATGAGTAAGTGTATGTGTATGGATATGTGTATATATGTGTATGTGTATGGATATGTGTATATGTGTGTATCTGTAATTGTGTATCTGTATATGTGTGTATCTGTATATGTGTGTATCTGTAATTGTGTATGTGTGTATGTGTAATTGTGTATGTGTGTATATGTAATTATGTATGTGTATATGTATAATTGTGTTTGTGTGTATGTATAATCGTGTATGTATGTATGTGTGTATGTGGGTGTATGTATGTGTATGTGTGTATGTATGTGTATGTGTGTATGTGTATGTTAAAGATGCACGTATCTATGTGTACGTATGTATGTGACAGTAATGCAAAAGATATTCACGTAAGAAAAAAAAAATTCTTGAATCTTTACTTTAATATTAAAGTGGTAATCTTTGAAGAGCTATGTAAAAAATCTCTTGTAACATTGGTATAAATAAATGTTTCAATATGATTAGCTTGCTGATTAGCTGATGACCGATTCAGAAACCTACATATTTTCTCTTCGTGAGCGATAACGCTATTATTATGAATATAATGTTTAATGTTTTTTATTATGTTTTAACTACATTTATTTACCTTTTTTCAAGACAAAGTGAAAAATTAAGATATAATCAATAAACGTGAATAACAAGTGGTGCGTTGTTCTAAAATTTTGCATCGTGTTAAATTTGACATTAATATGGTTATTCAAACGTAAATACGTCATTTCAGCAATGTGCTTCAATATTTAAAATCAATTTTTCTTTTTGTTAAAAATCCAAATTACGAGCGGATTTCTCATATAACAATAAAACTCAATAGTAAATTGTAGTTTAAGAAATTTAATGTGAATTCATGTATTATGAAGAATAATTGAATAATTATTTAAGAAATCACCCCTATTAATTAACAATTACGCCTTAATATTTTACTCACAAATAATCAGTAATATAGTTAGTGAAAAAAGTACAATCAAAACAGTTTTCCAGTACTAAAGTAATACGAGATTTCTTTGCGTTTAGCTGAAAAAAAAGATCCAGCTGGTATCACATAGAATTTTTCGACCTTTAAAAAGTTAGGGATAGTTTAATTTATGGGGTCATTAAAAAGTAGCAGATCTCCCTCCTATTAGCGCAATTATGCGCTTTCGAGAGAAATAGTTAGACAAATGTACGATAAATATCATCCCCGTTTCATTATCAATTTTTCCATTCCACCAAGAAAAATATTTTCAATCGTTTTTATAATGATTTCATTTATTTTTCTATTATAAATCTTCAGGCTTTTGCGATTATTTCTTATATTTGGATTACTATTTTAGGATTGATCATCATATTCATTATAAATTTAATTATTTAAAATTTTGATTCGCTAATTCAGTAAATAAACAAAATGCTTCTTTTAGGTATCTTATATAGAAAATGAAATCAATCGACTTGACGAAGAAACGTTGATTCGATATAAAAAAAATATAAATATTTTACTTTGGCGTTGCATCAACGTTTTAAATGATGAAAATATTTATAGAATTGTTTATTCAATGCAAAATTTAACTGCTGTATTATTATCATTGTTCAAAAAAGCTAATTACTGTGAAAAAAGATTCAACTTCATAGATGTTTCATTTGGACTTGATAATATTCAAGAAAGAATAAAATCGTTTTTACAATATAGTAACGTATTTTTGACTGGTAAGTTTTTTTTTGTGTTTGAATTTTCTATTTTTAATAAAATTATTTTGTGGTATATTTGCAAATTAATTGAATTAGGGGAGACCGGGACTAAAAGTAACAGGGGTAAATATTAACACTCAATATATAACGACGCAAACAATCCTACAGGTTCCATAGTTGTCTATGTATGTTTAATATAACATCCTCTGTAATTTAAACATATTTAGAGATTCGCGCGACTTCGCAAAGAAGAGACATAGAATACAGCCTTTTTCGACAGGTTATTATAAAATTTTCACATACCTAAATATTTAATATCGATTTCATTTAATATAATTAATAATATTGAAATTATTTTTTATTAATCTACGTTAAAAACAAGTTATTTAATCGCATTAATATTTTATGTATCATGTTTGTATATATT
This sequence comes from Anastatus disparis, assembly GCA_017163975.1. NCBI lineage: Eukaryota > Metazoa > Arthropoda > Insecta > Hymenoptera > Eupelmidae > Anastatus > Anastatus disparis. Next base: position 664,855 of record JAFFSR010000401.1, on the reverse strand, counting down.
TTTAGTGATATTAGAAAAAAATTGATGCATTGTGGCAAATATTAACAAGTCTTTGGGGTAAATATTAACACTGTTAATATTTACATTATGATTTCGATAAAGATGACGAAATGTGTTAGACAAAAAATTAATTCTACAAGAAGTCTACTGTAATTTTTATGTTTATAGATATTGTATAATCAATTTTTTTATTTATTATTAATGCTTAAAACAAAAAGATCGTATTATTTTTGCAAAAAATACAAATAATTTTTTAACATTTTGTTATAATTTCCTTTTTTATATATGAATCGCTATTTGCATATATATTTATATTTATTTATAGCTAAAATATATAGTTGTTTATTAAAATTGATTGATTGTTCGTATTCACTGTTGAATTGCATCTTCATAATAGAAAAAAAAACATAATATTAATACTTATCCTATACACGGGGTAAAAATTAACATGAAAACTGTTGTATATGTGTAAGCTGTATTTATAAATTTATTTTTATCGAAATTATTATCATAACCAAAATCTTTTTGTAAATCAGTATTTATCGTCAAGACTTATGTAAACGAACCGTCAGCACCTTTCGTTTGTATAAATCGTCGAATCCATTCTCAATCGCATAACGGTGCTCAGTTAATGCCAGTTAAATATAAATTTAACATGAATTTAGTATTTTCGTAAATGACAGAAACAGTAATAAAACTTCGAACATATATAGTAGTTTTACAGTAAGCTACCAATTTATTTGAAGAACGCTGTACCCGTTGCCGTAGGAACTATTGCTTCGCCTATTGTAATTGCATGATGGAAACTGCAGCTCCACTGTCCACTTCAAAATTAACTCACTGATTCTCAACCATCAGTTCCTTGATCGATTTTTCTTGGTCCAAAAAATTCTCAGACTCAGGCTGCAACTTAACCATGGCTATTTCAGCAATTTCCATTCCATATCTTCATTATCAATTAAATATACTTGTTTTGATTTTGTCATGAAGACCTTTTCCAAATGCCCAGTTCTTCGACATGCTCTACAAACCGCATCTCTAGGCAGATTACAACTATTGGCTTTATGATTTGCATTGCCATTTCTAAAACAATGCTGATTGCTCAGGTTCTTCACTTTCTTTTAATAAGAAGTCGATTTATTGAATGGCGGTTTCTTCTGTTTCCTTATATTCTTCTTTAGTGAATGTATGTAACTAATAGCTATTGGCGTGGGGCTGCGTAACTGTTAGGTTTCTTTTTCGCATATTTCCATGGTGACCGCTGTCTGTACAGCCTTCTCAAACGTGAGGTCCTTGGTCTCGAGTAACTTACTTTGTATACTTTGATTCCCGTATGCAAACTGATTTCTTGATGCTTTCTGTAGGAAATCGCTAAATCCACAGTTTGCGCTTAATTTGTTAAGACTTGTAGTTTAGGTTCGCACAGACTTTCCAGGCTGCTGCTTTTTACAGTAAAATTTGTAATTTTCAGAGATTTCTAGAGCAGCTGGATAATCCTTACAATTTAGCTGTCAATTCTTGGTATTTTTTCTTATCTATCTCAGCGTTTCCAAAGGTATCGCACATAGCATTGTACGCAGTTTCTCCAACATAATATAGCAAGTATCTGCACTTGTCAGATGCTTTAGTTATTTTCATAATGCTTAAAGCCGCTTCAAAACGTTCGAGCCATCTCTCTTATTGTGACTCGACATGAATAAAAGAATTAAGCATTAAATTTGCTGCAGTCATTTTGACTGACTGTACTTCACTTTCTTCTGTATTTGAATCAACACTAACTTGATTAAAATCCTCCTCCATGACGAGCTTCTTAAAATAAATCGATTGTGTATATCTTTTACTGAACACGTGGCATATAATGCATGATTTTTAGTTTAGGTTCAGTAAGGACGGAACATGTGACTTAAAACGTATAAGTTTCCATTTTATGTGATGTTGCGAAATCTGAATTCTCGTAATTTCAGAAAACAGTGCACTGAAACGCATTACCTGTAGCTACGCATGCAACGACAAATGTATCAAGCGCTGCAGTGCGCAATGTATATGAGGGCATAAAAAAAAATCTTTATTTTCACCGCACTAGGAAAAACACACTCGAATCATTCCACCCTCGTTACCAGTGTTGTATATGTGTAAACTGATTGGGATAAGGAACTGTAAGTAATAAATCTATGCACTTATTTATGCAATTGTTCAGAGAATTACTTTATTACAAATAGATTTTTCTCGGTATACACAACGTAATATTAATAACCCTATCCTTCGTGCTTTTAGTCTCGTCTGCCAACGTACCGCTCGCGATATTCCACCTCCCACGCAACGTCCACACACACACACACACACACACACACACGCACGCACGCACCCACACACGCATGCACACACACACACACACACACACCTATGCTCCTACATCTAGCATACCTAACAGAAACTTATTTAATAACTCTCCTCCTAAAAAAAATCTATTAATGACTTAAAAAAAATCCTGTGCGAAATCATAACTAATGGCCTACATTAACATAGAAAACAGGCTATATAATTAAATAATACTTTAAAAAAAAGTAGAAATGTTTTTTTCAAAAAATGTGAATACTAACTCCAGTCTCCCCTATATAATTACATGATGTATAAGGATAAATATGTTTTTCATTAAACATTATAATAGACAAAAACGGAAATCCCAAAAAAAGTTTGCAATTAACTATTACTTTATGCAAACACTCAAGCTTTTTTCCTTTAATCCAATGAATAGTGGATAATAGCTATAGGCATTAATTAAGCTCATTAATGTACTTATTGTGAGACTTAGAATGAAAGTGGCATAAGTCACATTGAGAAAAAAAAATTTAGTTGACCGTATACTAATGTATTGTTAGCAATAAATAGATTCATTTTCTATAATGTTGTCTTCTTTGCTTTTAATATTGAAAAAGAAGAACAAAAAAGCACAATATTTTAGATATTTTTTTTTTAATACTGAAAAATAACTAGATATATAGCTAACTAAATTTTTTTGTCAATGTGACTTATGCCACTCTTATTATAATCCACACAATCATAAACATGAAGAGTATAATAATCTTATGAAAATAGGTAAATGTTCTCCACCACACCGTTCTTGTGATTCACACGGTTATACGTATATGTGCAGCGATGGATATTCATATCCTCGCATAAACACATTCCAATCCAGCGTGCCACTGAGTACCGAGTGCAGCCGCTATGTTCGTACTTTCAGACAGTGAAAAAAAAACCTTAGGTAATATAAAGACCATCGTTCAAGGAGACACTACAGTAAGGCTTCATTAACACAACCGCTCCAATGTTAAGCCAGCTTACTGTCGGTGCTCGGATTTTGCAATAGTATCGACGCTCTGTTACTATTGCTATCTTATTTATCGGTTAGCTCACCGGGTTCTTAGCCGAACCAATCAGGACCGCATTTTTCCACGGACCGTGGTATCCAGAGGAACCATTCCTTTTCCGCGTCGCTGTCGATAAAACAAATAGAATATAAAATTAGATGCGCTTGTTGCCTTTGACTGTCGTCCACCCACACTTATATCCAGTTGCATATCATTACCGCACCGAGTTAAACGTGACCGTGCTTTTAGCAACCATTACTAAATTTCAATTGTACCATTTAATTTAATTTAATCAAATAACATTTCGAACATAAATTAATATTCCGTTTATTGCTTGCTGCAATTTCAAGTAAACTCTCATTAATAACACAGGCTCACTAAAAAAAATGTCTGTACATTTAACCAGACATACTTTTTCTTACGTATTTTTTGACGCTCAATCTAAATCTACTATAAAAAAACAGCCTTCTGCAAGATATTTTGAGGATAATGAGAAAAAAAAAACATTTTTTGAGGGTTTTTCGATATTATAAAATAAAAAGAGCGAAAATAAAATAGATCTGACTTCAGAATTGAATCCTACAGAAAAAAATCCGTCGAAAACCATGTATTGAATATTTTTTACAACTATTTCTTAACCTCATATGAAATTAAAAAGACTAAAAAACGAAAAAAGCTTACATTCGTTTTAAATTTGATTCGAAATCGATTAAAATTTGATTCTGTAACTTTATAATAATGAGTTAGCATTATAAATAGTATTTTGGGCATTTTCGAGGTTACTGATCATGAATTTGATATCAGATTTTTCAAAAGACCATTTCCAGGAGACGTTAACAAGTAACATATGGGATAAATTTAATGATTTTCTAGAAAATCTTTGTTTTAAATACCATTTTTACGGTTTTCTGTGACGTCGTATATGGGAACAAGATTAACTCGGAATGTTGTGTGTAAATTTGACTCAAAATTAATCGTCAGTGAAACTAGTAAGCTCTGGTGAGGTATTTTTAGTTAATTTCAAGATAATATCGTATTAAATTGATTTTCGCTTACGTACTTGTTTTTCAACGAATGATCGATGAAAAGGGTTTATAGCACGTTTTTGGCCCCTTTTGGAAATTGAATCTCCTTTTATTATCCAGCAGTAATCTGCCAGCAGATTTCAAGGAAGGTGGGGCATAAATATGTTGGCAGATTACTGCTGGATAATAAAAGGAGATACAACTTCGAAAAGAAGTAAAAAACGTGCTATAAACCCTTTACATCGATCATTCAATGAAAAACGTGTATGTAAGCGAAAATCAATTACGACAATATCTTAAAATTAACTAAAAATACCTCACCAGGGCTTACTAGTGTCACTGATGATTAAATTTGAGTCCAATTTACAGACAACATTCCAAGTTAATCTTGTTTCCATATACCTCGTCACAGAAAACCGTAAAAATGGTATTCAAAACAAAGATTTCCTAGAAAATCATTAAATTTATCCCATATGTTACTTGTTAACGTCTCCTGGGAATGGTCTTTTAAAAAATCTGACATTAAATTCATTATCAGCAAGCTCGAAAACCCCCAGAATACCATTTATAATTATTACTAACTGTTATAAAGTAACAGAATCAAATTTCAATCGATTTCGAATTAAATTTAAAACGAATGTAGGCTTTTTTCGTTCTTTAGTCTTTCTAATTCTGTATGAGGAATTACAAAAGAGTTGCAAAAAATATTCAAGACATGGTTTTCGGTGTATTTTTTCCTGTAGGATTTAATTCTGAAATCAGAATGATTTTATTTCCGCTCTTGTAATATCGAAAAACTTTCAAAAAACCTCAAAAAATGTTTTTTTTCCTCATTATCCTCAAAATATCTTGCAGAAGGTTTTTTTATAGCAGATTTAGATTCAGCGTCAAAAAATACGTAAGAAAAAGTATGTTTGGTCAAAAATACAGACTTTTTTTGTGTGCCTGTGTAATTGTTTGCTACTTAATATTTTTTATTTGTTCTCGTAATTAGGTATAAGTTTGTGTTTTTAATAAAGCTTCGGTACTCCCAAACATAAAAACTGTAGTGTACACCCAGCCACTTTCCCGTCTTCACCTCCGTCCATCCTTTTCACTTTCTCCAGTCAGACTTTGGCGTCGCTGACGTGTCCGGTAAAGGAAGTTCAGATATTCAGTGCATTTATTTCTCAAATTAGGTTAGTTTCAAAAAAAAGTTACAATGTACATATGATAAACTTTTTTTTTTGTAAGAAGAGGTTTCACTATTCTCATACTAAGAATAATGGCCACGCTCACTATGATATTGTGTGAAAAAAAGAGACTAATTTTATTTTTAATCATTGAAGTAAATTAAAATAATTTATTCAATTATTAAATATTGCCGGTTAAGTTGGTAAAAAGTGCCATAAGTCTTTTGGAAATTGATTAGAACCAATTTGTACATCATCATGAAGAAGTCATTTTATCAATTTTTTATATCTTCAGTTCGTAACATGATCCCACATTGTTATATTTTATAATTTCGAGTCATTTAAGGGGATGTAAAATACTGATATAACAGTTTTTTAATTTCTTATTCTTAATTCAATTTCTTTCAATATCTTTATATTATAGCCTTCTATTTAAATTAATAAAAAGCATAATATAGAAATATTTCGAAAAATTTTTGAATAAAGATTAAAAATTTGGAAAACTACGAAGTCGATAGTTAAACATACACCCTATCAAATCACCTCATCTCGGTCAATTTTGAAGCTTTCTCAAAAATTCGAAATCGAAGTTAGGAAAGATTCAAGCGCACATACATTAAATCAAAGTTTTATGGATATTAGAAAATGTCAAATAGTCATAAAAAAATGATTTACTTTAATGATTTACTACAAAAAAAATTATATTTTTTGCATTTTAATCCAAAGAATCACCATGAATTGTTTCAGATATTTTTAATTTGTAAAACGTGGAACGAAAAATTTAAAACCTATTTCTTAAATATTTTTCTTCATTTTTCCGAATCATAAATGGAAAAATAACATTAGGAAAAGAATACAATAAGTCTTCGTGTTTACTAGAAATATTATATACTATTTCTTGTCCTGAGGAACCGTGGAACGAGGAACAAAAATTTAATAATCCATATAAAAAAAATATTTTTATTTATTTTTTTTAAGGGGATGTAATAAGGTATATGATTTATGCATAGTTACCGACATTGCAGTTTTTCAAATTTTTAATCTTTATTTAAAAATTTTCCAAAATAGCTCTATATTAGGTTTTTTATTAGTAAAAGTCGAAGGCTGTAATATAGAGATATTTTTAAAACTTTTAGATTAAGAATCAAAAACTTGAAAAACTGTAATGTCAGTATTCTACATTTCCTTAAGGGGAATCCTCATACCAAGACAGAGTTCTACCTTATCTACATTTGAATTTTTATTAAAATGCATAATTCAAATATAGATAAAGTAGATCTCTGTGCTGGTATGAGGACACCTCTTAATTGTTAATAGGAAAATAACAAAAGAATAGCACAATAAATCTTTATATTTAGGAGAAACATTATGTACTAATTCTTATTCTTGGGAACCGTGAAACATGGAATAAAAATTAAATAATCTATTTTTTTGTTCTTCTTTATTTGTTTGAACCCTGAATAGGAAAATAACATTAGAAAAACATACGATGAGTCCATATGTTTAGTAGAAAAGTTATATTTTTCTTCTGATCTTTGGGAACGGTGCAGCGTAGTACAAAAAATATATAAATCATTTTTCCACTTACTTTTTAATTCTCTTAAACCATGAATAGAAAAATGATATTAGAACAAAAAATAAAATTCATCAAATATGTTTCGTAGAAAGATTATGTACTACTCTTAATTCTTAGAAACGATGATACATTGAGCAAAGAATAAAAAAACTATCTTAATTACATTTAAATGGATAAGATGACATCAAAAACTCATGATATATTATTATCATAGTCAATAAAGATATGATTTACTTTCCGCGATATTTTGGAATAATATAATATAGAAGTAAATTAGAAAAAAATACATCTTTTGATCCTTCTCCATTCTTTTTTAATAGTAATTTAATACAAATATTATTTATTTTATTAATATTACTATTGCTCACATAAATGTTCACATGAATAAAATAATGTTGAAAATATTAGCAATCATTTTTCGGTAAACGTAATTCTCTGTGCGTAAATTGTAGCACTCGACAAGTTGCGACCTACGACATAACTACCAACGCAAAAACGTTTAAATTTACTTATGAGTTTAAGAGGCGGCCGTATAGCTCTGTCCTTGTCCAATCTAAATTTTCGTTATTATTAATGAATTAAATATTTTTATGCAAAAGTAAGACAGACCCCAATATAAGGACGAGCGAACGATTCTATCCTATGAGAAAATATAAAATTTTCATCAATTTTCCAGTAATGTCTAAAACAAATGAAAATTTTATATCAAGAGAGATATTGTCTTAATGGTGAGTTTAGGTAGCTAAATGTCGAGCACGTTCCTCTTATACTCTGAAATAAAGTTACGAAAATTTTTTAATTGAATTCTATCAATCTGCAATTAAATTTATATCAATATGTATATCGATAGTTGAAGAATTTTTATAACTTTTATCATTAAAAAAATTCATTAAAATCGGTTCACTTAACCACGAGAAAATGTAAATTGAAATTTTAAAGTATCGTATTCTTGTCATGAAATTTTCTCTCGGTTTTCAGTCGTCCAATTTTTGTTTCTAGCTAAAATAAGTCACACTTTTGTAATCTAGGAGAGCTACCTGCGTACTTTTGATATTCATCTGACTGCTAGTATAGTACACATAGTACAGAATACATATATATTTATGTCGTGGCAAGCTGCATTCGGTGAAATACCTATAGACCATGCTAAATTTGTATAGGTATTGCATACGTTCATGCTAATATCTCGACGATATTCCCTCTGAGTCAAACTTTCTGAAGTGGGCCACTAAAAATCGAGTAGTTAAATTTAATATAATTTTTCACAGATAATTAAAGGTTTATATGTCAAAATCAATGTCTTAAAATATTTTTGGAAAATTTCAATTTTTGAAATAGTTATAAACAAATGAATTTTTTTTTGCTATTTTGATAAAATAGTGATTTCTCAGCAACTATTCGATAAAAATTAACGAAATTGGGTTTACATATGTATTAATACTAATAGAATAATATACTAAAAATTTTTTTTATAAAAATCGAAAATTATTTTTAAAAAAATCATTTTGCAATAAACTATTGAAAATTTATTCAACTTCTCCTAAGGCTAGGAAATTTTTTCAGGGGGGATTTAATTTTTAAAGCATAAAACTAAAAATACGTGGAAGAAAATTTTAGTGCACTTAAGTAGAAAAATAATTATGCATTTTTAAATATTGGAGTATGAGCGCAGATTTACTGGTTTTTTGCTTGTAAAATGAAAACTAATAAAAGAATTACTATGGTGTCAATAGAAAATTTGTAGAAAATTAAATTATCAAGAAAATGAAAGGTTAAGCGATCTGATCGGTTCATTAAAACCGAAAAAAATTCTAAAAAACAGGAGAATTTTTTGTTTTTTTTTTCAAAAATTTATAACTTTGTTATTTATGAAGATTAAGAGCTGAAAATCGGCATCGAAGTAAATAATTATGTCTTCTTTTAAGGTGCCGAAGGCAGATACTATCGGATTATTAGTTTCTGCGCATTTGCAATTTTAATTGTTTTACGCTTTTTTTTGCTAGGTTATCACTGTTTAAAATCGTTGTACATACTTTTCCAAAACAGTTTTGAAAACTAGAAATAAAATACTATTAATCATAATTTTAAGTTTTGATTAAAATAGTGTAAAAAATTAAAAAAATTAAACGCTTCACGGCACGCGCCTGTATATCTATATTGCTTCCCCGTACATCCCCACTTTTTACTGTCCTTCGTATGCTCGGCCGTTTACATTGATGTTATATAGTGCATATTTCATAATAAAAACTTGGAATAATGTTTAATGGTATTTTATTTCTAGTTTTCAAAACCGTTTTGGAAAAGTATGTACAACGATTTTAAACAGTGATAACCTGGCAAAAAAAGCGTAAAAAAAATTAAAATTGCAAATGCGCAGAAACTAATAATCCGATAGTATCTGCCTTCGGCACCTTAAAAGAAGATATAATTATTTACTTCGATGCCGAATTTCAGCTCTTAAGAGGAGGCCGAACTATCTGTCTCTGTCTAATAGTGTTTTTCATCTTTTATATGAACACCACCAGTTTTAATAAGAAAAAAATAGTAGCTCCCGCTAAATATTAATATAATAAGTAAATTTTATAATCATAACAAAATAATTTTATCACGTGATTTTTGAGTATGATTTGACTTACGAACTGCGCTAAATACAATCTGTCTTCTTTTATAAAATTTTGGTAGGTCAAATCATACTCAAAAATTACTCGATAAAATTATATCGTTATGATTATAAAATTTACTCATTATATTAATATCTAGCGGGGGCTTCTATTTTTTTCCTGTCAAGGCCGATGGTTTTTATATAAAAGATGGAAAACACTATTAGACAAAGACAGAGAGTTCGGCCTGCCCTTAAGGCGACTACGGAAGTTCGGTTCGATTTCATTTTGTAGTTTACAAATTACTCTTTCAGTTTCTAAAATTTTTTGAATTTTTTAATTTTCCACCATTTATTATAATCAGTAGAATGGTGGAAAATTAAAAAATCTGAAAAATTTTACATATTGAAAGAGTAATTTGTAAACTCAAAAATAAAACCTAACCTAAAATCCGAAGTCGCCTTAATCTTCATAAATAACAAAGTTATAAATTTTTGAAAAAAAAACAAAAAATTCTTCTGTTCTTTCGAATTTTTTTCGGTTTTAATGAACCGATCAGATCGCTCAACCTCTCATTTTCTTGATAATTTAATTTTCTACAAATTTTCTATTGACACCATAGTAATTCTTTTATTAGTTTTCATTTTACAAGCAAAAAACCAGTAAATCTGCGCTCATACTCCAATATTTAAAAATGCATAATTATTTTTCTACTTAAGTGCACTAAAATTTTCTTCCACGTATTTTTAGTTTTATGCTTTAAAAATTAAATCCCCCCTGAAAAAATTTCCTAGCCTTAGGAGAAGTTGAATAAATTTTCAATAGTTTATTGCAAAATGATTTTTTTAAAAATAATTTTCGATTTTTATAAAAAAAATTTTTAGTATATTATTCTATTAGTATTAATACATATGTAAACCCAATTTCGTTAATTTTTATCGAATAGTTGCTGAGAAATCACTATTTTATCAAAATAGCAAAAAAAATTCATTTGTTTATAACTATTTCAAAAATTGAAATTTTCCAAAAATATTTTAAGACATTGATTTTGACATATAAACCTTTAATTATCTGTGAAAAATTATATTAAATTTAACTACTCGATTTTTAGTGGCCCACTTCAGAAAGTTTGACTCTCTGTCAATACTCCCTTAGGGAGTATCAGCACAGCTCAAAGAGTTTTAACGTAGAGTAGCATGAATGGTGGAACTCCAATGAAAAAAGACACGACTCGCTAAACTTGGACTAAAAGTAACACGATTCGTGGAGCTCCGATGAAGAAAAGCACAGTTTGCTGAGTTTCGACAAAAAGAAGCAAGATTCATGTAGCTGCGATGAAAAGAAGCAAGATTCATGTAGCTGCGACTAAAAGTAGCACGACTCATGGAGCTCCAAAGAAAAAAACGCTGCCAAGTGCTTTGGCGGAATGCTTTCTCATAGAGCTCTTTGAGTTTCATTAATTTTTTTATATTTATTCAAATGTGATTTTAATATATAACTAGTGGGCATATATTTGCACTTGACTTATGTAATTCTTATCTAATTCTGGGGTAAAGTGTTGCTGCAAGGTTCTTACGGAAGACTGCTTCAATTCTGCTGCAAGTTTGCGTGTTTATTCTCGTCATATAATTGCGCTCAACTTATGTCACACTTATGTAATTCTGGGGAAAAGTGCTGCTGCAACAATCTTACGGAAGACTGCTTCGATTCTGCTGCAAGTTTGCGTGTTTATTTTCGTCATATAATTGCACTTAACTTATATCTTTCTTATGTAATTCTGTAGTAAATTGCTGTTGTAATATTCTTACGGAAGACTGCTTCGATTTTGCTGCAAGTTTGCGCGTTTATTCTTATCTTTGAATCGCACGTTTCGATTGGCAATCTGTTACAAATCTGTCGCACGTTTCAGTCGCAATTAAATTTCAGCAGATATGCATTAAAATATGGAAACAGACCACGCAAGTTCTGCGCAATCGTGCTTGCAACAGATTGTGTTACCAGGGTAAATGATCAAATTTTTTTTTTTTTTATCTCTCTTTATTTTTCATTAATTCGTTGCTTCTTATATTTTCTTTTGCCGTCATTGTGGTAAGTAAGATCATAAAATTTTCAAAAGTCGCGACATCTTTTATAAATTTTAGTAAATAATTTTTTAATTAATTACAAGTTGTTTCGAATGATAAAATTGAAGTGTATATAATTGTTATTGTTATTTTTTAATTAAACAAGTAAAATTATTCAATCTATAATAATTTATATTATGGACATAATATAATTTAAATTTCAAGTGGTGAACGTTGGAATTTTAATAAAATTAATTAAAAGAGTGTTTGTAGTTATTTATTTAATTTCTCCGGTAGTTGTAATATACTTTTTTACAATTTCTATTTAATTAATATTTTGTAGTTTTCAAAATTTTTAAGTTAAATTAATAATTATTTAATTTTCTATTTTAAAAATCATTTATTTTTAAATTTATGATAATTATTTTCAATTTTAGTGACGGTAATTAAATTAACAAGATGATAATTAAAATAAACTGATAGATTTATTATTACGTTAATCGCGAGAGAGAGAAATGTATTATAGATATATTTGAGTGAGCGTTTTTTTTACTTGTTCAACTTCGTAATTATTGATATGTGTAATTTTTTCTTCTTCTTCTTCTAATTTTCTTCTTCTTCTTCAAATATTTTTTCCATTTATTAAAAAACAATTTGATTTATAATATTTAATAATGATTATATTTAAATACTTTATTGAATGTAATAATACAAGTCAACATCTAAATCAGTAGTACTATTATAAATTTTCAAGAGTAACTCAGAAATCAAAAGAAGTGATCAAAAAGCTACGCTAATAAAATTATTTTTTTTAAACTCGGTTTATAAAGACAGCAGCAAATAACTTGTAACTAATTATTCCTATGGAAATCTCAAAGCAAATTCATCAATTAACTTACGTAAAATACAAAAAAAAAATTGAAAATCGAAAATTTTTTCAAATTCTTAAAATGGCTCTATAAAAAAAAATACACTATGAATACAAATTTTTGCAATAGCTTCCCGCCTAGTTATACAAAAACAGATGGTATACAAAATTTGAAGCAAATCCATCGAGTGATTTTCGAGATCTAACTGGTTAAATAAATAACATTTTTTTTCAAAATTTCTTTTTCAAAATTTAAAAAATGCTCTAAAATTAAAACTACGCTATGAAAATCAATTTTTGAAAATTTCCCTTCTTTTGGCAGTCGCAAATAATTTTCCTGCAATTTTTAGAACAAATCTATCGAGTACTTTACATAGAATAAAAAAAAATAAGAAAAAAAGAATCGAAATTTTTTTTTAAATCTTTAAAATTCTCTAAAATTGTAACCACGCTAAGGAAATTAGTTTTCAAAAGCTTATTTTTTTCAGACAATAGCGAATTAATTGTATAAAAATTTTGGAGAAAATTCATAGTATGGCTAACGCAAAAAAGAAAATAAATGAAAAATAAAAATTTTTTTGAAAATTTCCAAAGTGCTCTAAAATTAAAACTGCGCTGAGAAAATTAGTTTTCTAAAGCTTGTTTTCTTCAGACAGTAGCGAATTCATTGCATACAAATTTTGGAGCAAATCTATCAAATGGTTTTCGTAAAATAGAAAAAAATTAAAAATAAAAATTATTTAATAAATTTTAAAAATGCTCTAAAACTAAAAGTGCGCTAAGAAAATTAGTTTAAAAAATTTTTTATACTTTTGGCAGTCGATATAAAGTTCCATCCAAATTTTCGAACAAACTCTTCGAGTAGTTTACGTAAAATACAAAAAAAAATGAAAAATCGAAATTTTTTTAAAATTCTTAAAATGATTCTAAAAAAAACTACGCTAAGAAAACCAATTCTCAATAGCTTCCGCACCAGTTCATCAAAAAATTGAATTGTATGGAAAATTTGAAGTAAATCCATCGAGTAGTTTTTAAGATTTTATTGGCTTAATAAATAGAAACATTTTTTTTCTAATTTCAAAATTCTCTAAAATTAAAACTAAGTTAAGAAAATCAGTTTTTAAAAATTTATTCTATCTGGGTAATCACAAATCAATTCCATGCAAATTTTGAAGCAAATTCATCGAGTAGTAAACAAAAAAAAACAAAAAACGAAAAATCGATTTTTTTTTTTTTTTTTTAAAACTTTGAAATGAAAACTACGCTAGAAGAACCAATTATCAATAGCTTTCCAGCAAGTTAGTCACAAAACTAAATTCCATGCAAAATTAGAAGCAAATCCATCGAGTAGTTCTCGAGATACAGTTTACTAACTGAATTCATACATCCACACACACACACACACACACACACACACACACACACACACACGCACACACACATACATACATACATTTTCTGGAAACCACTTTTTTCGACTCACCGAGTTCAAATATGTACAAATTAATGAAAAAATAGAAAAAATCAGTATACATCTGTCATTGTATGAAGCTACAACGCATCAGTTCTCCAGCCATGTCTGTAAACACTGAGAGAACTATTTCTACATTAGTTAGAAATAATTAGGGTTATGTTGTCTTGTTAAATTATTAAATCAAAATAAAGTTATTTATTTTAATAAATTTATATTTTTAGAAAATACACTTAAAAAATAAGTAATTTTAAATAAGTAACTATAACTTAAAATTCATAAATTTTCGAAAAATAAAAGTAATAAAATTATGATTATTTATATCAGTATCATTTTTATATTTTTATGAAATAATTTCCTTATCAACTGATTAGGAATATTTTTTATATAGATTAAATATTGAAATATAATTAATATAAAATTAATACAAAGTCAATAAGTTATCATTAATATAATTAATTATCAAATTATTATGAAATTATTATATAAAAAAATTGTAATAATATCATACATTAATATTAATATATTAGTATTAATAAAATTAATATTAGTATTTATTAATACATATTTTACCGATTATTATTATAAAAATTTTTAATCAAACGTGTTTATATATTTTCAAAATTTGAAATTAGCTAATATTTTTTACTTATGAAACAGCCGCACACTAGCGGTGTTGCCATGCTGCAACTGAATTTAACTTACGGAAAGTGCCTACAGACTGCGTTTCATACTTGTCGATGTTTGTGAATTTCTTTAACTTTATAGATAGTAAAATGCTGTTTGACTCTCCATTACAATTTTAATATATCTCGCTGTCAGAGTCCGTCGCAAATTTACGTATAAACAGAAGCGCTTATGATTTTTATTCGGTATCTCGTTGTAAAAGTTTGATATATTAAAAAACTAATTAAAACTATTACAATTAAAGCACTAGTAAGTGCGATGTACAGGTATTTTATTTTTAATAAAATATAATTGGTTTTATAAATGTATTAATCAATTATGAACATTTTTTATAAAAATTATTTAAATATTTTGTTTTTTCTTGTCAAATTCTGATTAAATTCGACGGTTAATGCTGAATCAAACTATTGGTGACTTATTCATAAAGAATTGTATTAAAAATACGATTTATGTATCGTATTAATAAGATTTGCGTCGCCTTAAGAGGGCCCTAAGCCCATCAGGCCTAGGGCCCCATGACCTTTAAAGACGGCACTGAGTTTCATTAAAAAATTTTTAACAGTGTATGTATTAAATAATTATTTTAGGTAAGCTTTTAAGTATTTAAATTAATATTTTGTTTCAAAGCAGTATTTTTTATTATTTTTCAGAGCAATAATGTGTAATGTTTCCAAATGACGAAACCAAACCAGTAACTTTAACTGTGATATTTCTCTTGGTGTATCTTTTTAATTTGGTATTTAAAATTAAATATATTCATTAATTGATATAATGTAGTGATGATACTTATGATCTGACCTAAATTTATTTTTCATTAAAATTTTTTTTTCTCAAAGAAAGTAAAAAAAAATAATAAAACTGAAAAATTTTTAAAGTGACCGTAAATATGAGAAACATATTCTTTTTCAACAACATAAAAGTCTCCTATTTACATGAAATAAAATTCAAAAAATTTCTGTCTAAAGGCATCTGTTTAAACAACTCTCTATCTCACTTTTTTCTTTTGCTTCTGTGGCCAATTTTTATTGGATGTATCGATAAACGATTCTTTTCTTGTGACTATTGCTTTGATCGTCAACTAATTTTTTTACTTCTCACGCATATTATTAAACATTTTTTTGACCCAGAGATAAAAATACCTTTAAAATAAAAGGTTGCATAATTCTGTACGACTATTATTTCGTGAGATATAAGACTTCAAAGTTTGTACTTCATTTCTCAAAGGTGGCTGCGTTCTATTCGCCGGCACTGTATAATTTTTTACTTTAACGATGTCTGGCAGCATAAAATCCCCAGCCTGCGTGTCTGGCACTCATTCGATGGTGTTTTGACATCAAAATACATAGCATATTTAGGTGCCAGACAGTTTCCTATGGTTCTTCAAAAGTTGGCAAATGGCTCACTTTGAGCCAGTCTGGCATACACCAGGGCCCACCCTACGCGTCTGGCATAAACCTTTCTGTAAAATATATTAAAAAAACAAGCTATGCTGAAAAAACCAGCTGGTTTCCAATAATCCTAAGAAATCGCTTAAATAGTCATGTTGGGGGTGGTCTGGCGAGGCGACGGAACCACCCCATGTGTCTGGCATATTTTTTTTTTATAACTACATACAAGAAAGTAATAACCAAATAAATTTCATCCGGTTTTTTATCATACATCGATACATTCGATTTTCGTCGACTTTCACATAATGCCGCGACTTAACGCCCCATTTACACGCTGCCAGACATACATTACTCGATTACTTATATTCAAAACAAGTTGTGTTCAAAAGGTTTACTGGTTTCCTATAACACGTATTTTTAAGCTCGCCTCACGGCCTATCTCTTCCCCTACCACTCATGGTTTTACGAGCGCTTTGAATTGGAAGTTATTTTGCGCATGCGTTCTTAGCGCCATATACCTACTCAGGTAATGTGGAGTTCAGTCGTTAGCCGTGTCTGTATCCGTACGGGTAGCATCTTTTCAACCCGACAAACCTTTTTTTACCATGTACGGTTTTACAAGGTGTCGTCTCTGTAAGTGATAATACTTTGTGAAAATCTGTTCTTCTTATTGCCGGTGAAAATATAATAATTTCGTACATGTAATCCGATACTAACTCACATATACTTTTAAAATTAATTGTTTGACTATTCGAATGATTAAGTCTTATACCTTTAATTTTACATACTATTTGTTCAGAACCATCTGGAAGTTTACACTTGTACGCGTAAAATTTCGATCTGCCAGAGGCAAAAGATGATATGTATGTACCAACACTTTTCTCCGCTAACACAGGCCCACAAAAAAAAAGTTGATGGTTCTGGGATAGAGACTATACTTTTCTTTTGTATTTTTTCCGTTGGACCCGAATCCGGCGTCAAAAAGAGGGGGTTGGCCGCATATTTTGAACATAACCTCAAAAAAATGTCAAAAAACTGTCGTCTGTATGGTCGTTAAGATTTTCTCCGTCTTCTTCTGTACCACAATTAACTAGCATACTATCCATTCCTTGTAGAAAGTTGTCTCGTGAAGCCTCGTCTATCAAACTTTCGACTATTTGCTTCTGCGGACAAACGATACTAGAAATTGTCGCATACAATGTTTTATCTGGTCACACTTTATTTACCCCACTTACATTAGGTAAAAGTGATTGCTACACTTGCGTGACAAATGTTAGTGGGGTAAATAAAGTGCGACCAGATAAAATATTGTATGCGACAGTTTCTAGTGTCGTTCGTCCGCAGAAGCAAATAGTCGAAAGTTTGATAGACGAGGCTTCACGAGACAGCTTTCTACAAGGAATGGATAGTATGCTAGTTGATTGTGGTACAGAAGAAGACGTAGAAAATCTTAACGACCATACAGACGACGATACTGACGAAAATGAATCGTTGAGGAAAGCAGAAAGTGAATCCGTCAAAAGTGAAGAAGAACTGTCTTCATTCAGTGATGAGGAATATGTTCCCATTGGTAAAGAGAAAAGCCAAAAAAAGATCTCTCAAGCTTAACTTAATGACATGTTTAGGAATGCTGAATTAGCAAAAGATGCAGCTAAATTAATGGCTTCTCAATTAAAGTCTTTCAATGTATTAGAAAAGGACGTAAAAGTTATATTTTATAGAAACCGAGAAGAAGCGTTTCGATCATACTTCACTAGCGAATCTGATCTAGTGTATTGCACCGATGTACGAGGACTTATTAATGAGTTTAAACCAATTTATACAAGCCAGAAGAGTGGAAATTATTCATCGATTCATCTAAGCAAAGCTTGAAGGCACTTCTTCTTCACAATATGAACGAGTATGCTCCGTTACCATTGGCTCATCCAACTGTACTCAAAGAAGAACACTGTAACATCGAAAACGTTTTAAATAAAATAAAGTATAATGAGCATGAATGGTTGATTTGCGGAGACCTGAAAATATTGCCAATGATACTAGGTCAACAATCAGGTTTTACCAAGTACCCATGCTATTTATGCATGTTCGACAGTCGAGGTAGAGCAAAACACTATAATACAAAAGTGTGGCCACCGAGACCATCACCTACTCCAGGTTCCAGCAATGTCATCAATCGTCCTCTTGTCGATCCCAGCAAAATCCATTTACCAGCTTTACATAATAAATTAGGGCTGATGAAACAATTTGTTAAAGCTCTCGATATAGAAAGGCTATGCTTTAAATACTTAGAAATCATCTTTACGAATATAACTCTGGTTAAATTAAAGGAAGGTATCTTTAATGGACCTCAAATTCCCAAAATGTTCAGGGACGAAGAATTCGTCACAAGTATGAATGATACCGAGAAGGCAGTCTGGTTGAGTTTTAAAGATGTTGCAACAAAATTTCTTGGTAACAATAAAGATGAGAACTACAAGAGCATCGTAGAAAATATGGTATAAAATTTCAAAAAATTAGGTTGCTTAATGAATTTGAAACTCCACTTTCTCGATTCGCACATTGATGAATTTCCACCAGTCCTAGGTGACTACAGTGAAGAGCATGGTGAAAGATTTCATCAGGATATGAAGGAATTTGAACGTAGACGGCAAGGAAAATGTAGCGTAAACATAATGGCGGAATATTGCTGGATGCTAGAAAGAGAAGTACAACCTAATAAGAAAAAGAGACGTATGAATCCTTTGCATAAGTCATTCGAAGACAAGCGTGTACGCAATCGTAAGTCAATTTAGCTTTTGTACTCATTGACTTTTGAGTAGTATTTTGAGGTTATCTTCAAAATTAGGCGGTTGACTTTCTTTTTCCATAACCAATTCGGATTCAGCAGGCTAAAATACATAAAAATAAAGTGTTTTTGATGTGGTGGAAACAATTTTCATTTTTGTTCTCATGTTTTTCTACAGAAACACGGTTTTTTGACAGTTTTTGAGGTCATGTTCAAAATTAGGCGGTCGACTCTCTTTTTCCATATCAAATTCATGCGATGTAAGTCATGCGATATTGCGATGTGAGAATTTAGCTATAATTAAATTTTCAATAAATAAATTATTAATTAATTTAATATAACGTTGCCCGTCCCCGCATGCAAAATTCGGTCTGTCGAGAAGAAAAAGAATCTTTAATTTATTTGAGAGCGCCAGACAGAGCTCCGGTTAACTCGTCGGCAGCATAAATCTCGGGCTGTCTTGGCTTGGGAAGTGGGCGACCTCTGGTGTCAATTTTATTAAGCTGAAAGTTGGAGAGGTGTACACACACGACAAAAAAGAATAAATTTTACTGGTTTAAATCTCGAAACTTTAATTTAGAACTTCAGTTTATTCATAACAAAAAAAAATTTTAATATTTCTATGAACACTTTGCCTATGAACTTAATCTATGAAATTCATTAACTCGCGCACACTTATAACCCATACATTACGGTCAACGAAAACTTAATGAAGTTAAATTTTAAATTGATATTATATAACACTTCTACTTAGATAAATAGTCTGTTATTCTAATAGTAATTGAAAAAAAAAATTTTAATTCACGGTATGGTCGGCGTAAGCAACCTTGCTCTTCTTTATTCGACAATATGGCTGCCAAGAGTCCGCGCGCTTATCTCTCTCTCTCTCTCACTCTAATCACTCTAACCCTACGTGTCTATCAGTTTTATTGGATCAAAAAAAAAACAATCAGAAAAATAATTATTTAAACTTTTCATTCGATTTACTACTGTAATTATTTAATTCTACGGTCAACGAAACCGTTAGATACGTGGTCGATTTCACACTCCCACACTCTCGAAATTTTATTATATATCCTTTTTAAAAATTTAATATTTAATTATGATTTCTGACAATCTTAAATTTGAATTCTCAATATACTTTAAATTTCTAGTCAACGTAGACTAGTTTCAAGAGAATCTAATTTACAAAATGGCCGCTAAGGCCCGCATCATGAAATGTGTTACGTAACACGCACCACTATGTCCACCGATCTCAAATTTTATTGTTATTTTCCCGGTCAATCAAAAGAAATTTAATTATGAAAATTTCTTTAATATAATCGAAATAAAAATTAATTTAGCCGGTCAACGAAATCGTTGAACACGTGGTCGCGGTTTATTTCACTTTCTCGGTTTACATAATAAAACTTTTACAATAAATTCTTACGAATTTATAACTACGCCTCGCAACAATTAATTATTCTATTTTCGCTATTTAACGTTGTCACAATCACTTTAATTTTATTTAATACGCCCGCACTGAATCTACACTTTTAGTCGGCAAGAGCCGTTAATTTACAGTATAAATCTTTATTAATTCGGACTACAGTCCACTCACCGTTGTAGAAATCGTTGACGAATAGAAAAATTGGTCGGCGATGGCGACAATCCGGTCTACAATGTCGGTAATGGGCCTCAGGTTCGTATTATATCTCTCTCTCTTTTTCTCTCGGTACAACTAGTCGGCGCCGGCTGCGGAAATTGGAGTTGTCGAGGACCTCGTCAGCTTACTTTCCCTTTAGAAATTCTCCGTTACGATCGACTCCGTTGTCTACCCAATACGGTAAAAATTTCTACGCAGCTCCTCAAAGAACGCACGACAGTAAAAAAAAACAATTTTACTTTTCTAAATCTCTTTAGCGATTGAAAAGCTCCGATACGGCACGAGGGCAGTTATTGAATGAATCCTTTGATGCTCACTTCCTTCTTCTTCGGTCTATTTCTCCTTCTTCCTTATTGTCTATTTCTTTTTTAATTTTTATTCCTCCAATAGCTAATCAGTTATCCAAATAATTGCTTGTTATTCGTGGATTTCGCTTTCCGAGAGAGTGTAACCGAAAGTATAGACATCTCTCTCTCTCTCTATATATATATATATATACATACATACAGGATTATTTAGTGCAGATGTACTTAAGCGAAGAGAAAGAGTAGTAATTTCCCTTCTCTATGTTCTATCCATCTCTCTTTCGCATTCAGCTTCTCCCTCTTTTCTCACTGCGCGAGATATAGGCGCGCCATCACTTTCAATTTGCTACCATCGTATGCTGATCTGTCTATCTCTTTCTTTCTTCTCTCTTGAGTTTCCCTCTCTTTCTACATCTTCTTCGTCGTGCGTCAACTCTTAGCGCACGCGCGGTCGTTGTTATGTAGTAGTAGTGGAGATTCCCTACCTACGGTCTATGTAAGCAGCACTAGCGTTCACACACATGGTCTATGACTGTGTATGTAATGGCTGCCGCGCGCTTCTGCTAGTCGTGCTTCTCGTGTACCGGTAAACAAAAAAGAAAGAGTTTCCGTTCGATTAATTATTTATTTTTATTTAATAATATACGCCCGGGTCGGTAAGTAAGCCGATGATGTGTTTCAGTGCCTTGGTGATGTTACAATTTAATAATCCTTGTGACGTGTTGCAATAAGTGCATACGAAATAAACAACATTAAAGTTTTTAATTAAACAAAAATTTTATTGGGACGTACCACGTCACAATGTTTAATAATTTTTTTCTAATTTATCGCTGACATTTAATCCTACACTGGAATGTCGCTCCAGTCGTTTCTGAGAAACAATGGCTATTCTTGTTTAATATTAAGCTGCAAAATCCACTACAGTAACTTACGAACGACAAGAGCTAGCAACTCCATTCTAGTTGGATAATTTGTCGCTCTTTTGACGCGCTAAGATAGGATAGTTCGTAAGTCCTAAAACCTAACCCAGACCCAGATATGGCCATTGAGCCTGAGTGAAAATAAGAACTTTTTTCTTTATGTATCTAATGAATAGTGCGATGTTTCTGATACTACAGTAGCTATAAGAAATTTGTCACCTTAAAAATCTTTAAATCTAAGCACATAGAAAATGTTTTCATGTAAATTGTTTTGATTGGAATAGATTTGGAAAAGAGTCGCTCTTGATAATTAAAACAATTAAGACTTTAAGTGCAATTAAGAAGTGTTTGTGACCTCACTGAGGATTAAGGGATTTTGTCGCTCTATGAATTCTTCGAACTGCACACTCTCAATATTTTTTATGTAAGTTTTTAAATTTAGATGCGTCCAGGAGTTTGTTGCTCATAATATTTAAGCACATTAAGGCTTTAAATGCAATAAAAAGATGATTCTAATACTATATAAGCTTCAAGGATTTTATCGCTCTAAAAATTTATGGATCCTAGAAACTATTCGTTATTGATAGTTAAAATAATGAAGACTTTGATCGCAATTAAAAGATGTTTGTGACCTTACTAAGGCTTTCCGGATTCTGTCGCTCTAATAATTCTTCAATCTACATACTCTAAATATTTTTTTATGTCAGGTTTTGAATTTAGATGCGTCTGGGAGTGTGTTGCTCATTACTTTTGAACCTATTGAGCCTTTGAACATAATAAAAAGATGATTCCAATACAACACAAGGTTAAATGATTTTTTCGCTCTGAAAATTTATGGATCCTAGTACGCCAAAATGATTTTTGTGCAAATTTTTATAATTGTAATGCATCCAGGAATTTGTCGTTCTTATTATTCTTAACTATCAATACTTCAAACGCAATAAAAAGATGTTTCAGATACTACAATAGCTAAAAAAATTTGTTGCTTCAATAATCTTCAATTTTAAGCACATAGAAAATGGCTTTATGCAAGTCTGTTTAATTGAAATGCATTTAGGAATTATTTGCTCTCGATGATTAAAACAATGAAGACTTTGAGTGCAATTAAAATATGTTTTTGACCTTACTGAAGCTTTAAGGATTTTGTCGCTAAAGTAATTTTTAAATTTGCACATTCTGAACATTTTTTCAGGTTTTCAGTTTTTGAATTCAGATGCGTCTGGGAATTTTCAGAGCATCAAATTCCTAGACACATTATACACATAAGGGTACATTGTGATGTCCCACTAACTTGTGGTTAGGGAATCATCCATTAGAACCGACTCTATTGAGTCTTTGCTTGTAATTATGCAAGACTTGTGAATGTAAGGCCGTTAACCAGACAAGTGTTAATAAAGGATTAGTTTTGTTATGGGTAATGCCCGTTAATACTGAAGACCAAGTGCCTCAGTATGCGGGGCTTTACCGTTTAGGATAGGATAAGGTAAAGGTGTTGCTCGACGCAACTCTTTATTAAACAAAATCATATACTAAATTCAAGTAAAAATATCTTTAATACACGTGAGCATGGAAGAATCATACGACGTTGATGATTCTTCGATGTCTATCGTGCTTGAAAATTAAGATAGAATCGATGATAGAGCTGAGGCGAGAGAGAGTCTTTCTCTCTGCTTGCCCGCATTTATAGGCGCTGGACTCCAGTCCCCTCTTCCCTAGTAGCTTGGCAATGCCGGCTTTCGCGTGCGTGGTCCTGCTTTTCGTGTACGCGCTGAGCCAATATGAGGCCCTCCGTATATGATATGTTTGTAACTTGAATGTGTGTGTTTTCAGGAGCGTACATGCATTTGGTGCTTATGATTTATTTTTTTATGATTCTTTTAGATTTCTTTCAGATTTTTTTAACTATTAGGCTATATTATCTTTTATTTAATTAGATTATTTAATGCATGTAATTACTTATTGAATTTAGCGATTCAAAGTCTACCCTCCTGAAAATGATCACGGAACTTATGATGCAATATTTTGCGTCACTTTTTAAGTCACTTTTTGCGTCACTTTTTATTTCACTTTTCGTGTCGCTTTATCGAGCCAAAAGTGACGCAACTTTTTGCACAACTTTTCCAAAAATATGATATAAAATAAATTACAAATATTTTATTTTTAATTTTATTTTACATAAATTTTACATAATTTAAAAGATGTTAAAATACAGAATCAAAAATATTTAAAGCCTGATTCAATTGTTTACATTTAAATAATTAATTTGGAAAAAATCTTTGAGATAAATTGAAAATTCTTCATCTAAATTATTAAAGGAGTGTTAAGGCGACTTCGGATTTTAGGTTAGGTTTTATTTTTGAGTTTACAAATTACTCTTTCAATATGTAAAATTTTTCAGATTTTTTAATTTTCCACTATTCTACGAATTATAATAAATGGTGGAAAATTAAAAAATTCAAAAAATTTTAGAAACTGAAAGAGTAATTTGTAAACTACAAAATGAAATCGAACCGAACTTCCGTAGTCGCCTTAATAAAATAAATGTGTATGTGTGTATATTTGTATACATGTGAATATATATTCGATGATGGCTACGAAAACAATTACAGCTGTGTAATTGACTACGAAAAAAAACACATCTCCAAAAGTGCGGTGAAAAAAAACACCTCTTCAAAAGCGCGGCAAAAAAAAAACATCTCCAAAAGTGCGACGAAAAAAACATCTCCAAATGTACGGCGAAAAAAAAAAACATCTTCAAGAGTGCGGTGAAAAAAAAATGCCCTTGAAAATTTTCACCGTGTTTTCAAGGGGTGTTTTTCTTTGCCGCACTTTTGAAGATGTGTTTTTTTTCACCGCACTTTTGGAGACGTGTTTTTTTTAACACGCCTTTGAAAATTTGTTTTTTTGCCGCATATTTGGAGATGTGTTTTTTTTTCGTAGTCAATTACACAGCTGTAATTATTTTCGTAGCCACCGTCGATAGATACATGCACATGTATACAAATACACACACATACACGCCTACACACATACACATTCTATCATAAAAAATTGAACTGTTTAATTTTCAATAATGTTTTCATTTTATTATAGTCCAATCAATACACTGAGAAAAAAATTTAGTTGGATTAAGTAAGGCTTAATTGAATCAATGAAATCCCTTAGGTGCGGGCGGCACATAAAATATTTTGTTACATTAATACAAATATTTGAATTGAGTCAAATAAATATTTCATTTTTTTAAATAAATATTTGATTCTACTAAACATCACAAATATTGGTTAAAAATAATATTTTGTATTTTCAAATAAATATTTGACTTCCTAAATGTCGCGAAGATTGATTCAATAAAATTAATTTATTGTTTTTATAAAAAATTTTATCAATTAAAATGCCCATTTGTTTTTCTAATTGATTATTTCATTATATTAATATACATATTGGAATTAAATCAAATAATATTTTGTATTTTCAATTAAATATTTGACTTATTAAATGTCGAGAAGATTGATTCAATAAAATTAATTCATTGTTTTAATAAAAAAAATTATCAATTAAAATGTCCATTTATTTTTCTAATTAATTATTTCATCATATTAATGCTATATTGAAATTAAATTAGTTCAATATTTTATATTTTTAAATGAAAGTTTAATTTATTGAATATTTTAAATTTAATAAAATTTTAAGATTTAATAAAATTAATTCATTGTCTTAACAAAAAATTGATTAATTATTCGGTTTCACAAATCAAATATTCCTTCAAAGTAAAGAAATATTTAATTAATTCGATTTATAGATATTTTAATCGAACAAATACTGTCTTTAATCAACAGTATTTGCTTTCAGTGATTTACATTTATTTATTAACATCAATGAATTGATGACTCATTAAAGGACAGGTGAATATGATTCCATTTATTTATATGGTACAGAATAACAATTATTAACATACTAACATTAGTATGCTTTATACAGTGATCGCACACGCAGTAAATCTAACATAAATTTCGCTCGCATTACAATTTACGTATTATCTTGAATTTTTAACTTCCTTATATATCAACTTAGAAGCCCTCTTACCGCTTGCGAGATCGAAAATTAACGACGCCACCAAGCGGTAGTATCATCAAACCATCGAACTAAATGATTTTGTTAAAACAATAAATGTTTCTTTTAGTTCAAATATGTGTTATTTGAATGAAATAAATTATGTAGATGAATCAAATAGTGGATTTACTTGATTTTAACAAGTATTGAATCAGATTTCTCTGTAATTTTTATTAACTTTAGTACATATTTTGCTAAGTTATTCACTTAGCAAGACACGTATTTAAAACATGAGTTTGTTTGAGTATGAAGGATGATAACTTATACAAAAAAATATTTTTCAAGAATATTAAATATTAATTTTAACATTATATTTCATTTGATTTAGTAAATATGTTATTAAATAATAACTGCTTGTTTCAATAAATATTTCATTAAGATAATCAAATAATTATTTAATTGATCTGATAAAGAAATTAATTAATACAACAAAATATTTAATTTGGACATAAATAATAAAATATTTAATTGTTAAAAATAATAATTAATTCAATTAATCACTGATTTCATAGATGCAATATAATTAAATAATAAAAGTAATAAAATAATTTTATAGAACAAAATAAATCAAATATTTGAATCAATTAAAAATTTATTTAATTTAATGCATCCAATTAATTATAATATAGTAATGAAATTATTTGAGTAAAAGACAATGAGATATTTCATAGAATCAATCATATATTTCATAAAGAGAAAAAACGCATTCATCGAAGCAACTAAATATTGAATTAAAATGATTAGGTATTTCATTGGCCAGTGAAATAATTTAATATAAGTCATACAATATTTATTTAAAACAATGAAATATCTTTTTGTTATCATTTAAAATTTATTGAAAGAATAAAACAATAATTTTGACATTATTAAATATTTCATTAATATAATTAAATATATTATTGAACAGTAAAGTAATTTAATAAAGGTGATATAATAATTAATTAAATCAATATAATATATTCTTCTTTTAATCAAAATTTGATAAAAATAATAGAATAAATACGTTAGAATTAGTAAACATTTTATTAAGATAATTAAATATATTATTAAACATCAAAGTAATTTAGTAGAAGTATTATAATATTTAATTGAAATAGTGAAATATATTCTTATGTCAATCAAAACTTGATAGAATTAATAAAATAAATATATTCGGTTTAATAAATATTTCATTGAGATAATCAAATATATTATTGAACATTAAAGTAATTTTATGGAAGTGTTAATATAATATTTAATTGAATCAATGAAATATATTCTTGTTTCAATAATAACTTGATAGAAATAATAAAATAAATATATTTGGTTTAATAAATATTTCTATAAAAAAAATTTAATATCTGATTTTACGTTGCACCTTTCTTGACTTTAAAAAAATAATTTTTTGGTTTTCTTTTTTGTAATTCATTGAAATCAGATTTGTTGATTTTAAGGAACCTATTTCTTTAAATTAATTGTAATTTTTATTGAAATGCTGATCAAATTTTATGTGTTATATACAACAAAATATTTTTTTTTATACCATCACATATATTATTAATTAAATGACAATGTTATTAACTTAGTGAAGCATTTATTTACAATATAAGCTTCTTTAACTTAATCGGATGACCGTTAATTCAAGCAAATATTATATTGATGATTGACCAATATTTTTTTATTGTTATTAAAGATTTTGTAAATTTAACAAACGATTTACTAAAATAAATATTTAATTATTGTAACAAAATATATAGATAATTTACAAACATATTCTATTGTTACAAATAAATATTTTATAAAATTTTATCAGCTGCCTTAATGAAATTGATTTGATTAAATCAATTAAATAATTTAACCGAAACAATAAATTTTTCTTTATTTTAAAAAAATATTTATTTTTTTCAACTTAGGTATCAATTTTTTTTATCCCAACTAAATGTTTCAGTGATTTAATAACCTTGCATATTACTTCAATCAAAATTAATTTTTATCAACAAAATATTTAATAACTAAATTTATTTCATTGACTCAACTAAATTTTTTTCTCAGTGTAGAAACATTTTGAGGACATAAATTAGGGGCTTAAGGGGATGTAATAGGGTATATGATTTCTAGATAGTTATCGACATTACAGTTTTCCAAATTTTTTATCTTTATTCAAAAATTTTCAGAAATATCTCTATATTAGGCTCTTTATTAGTAGAAATGGAAGACTGTAATATAGAGATATTTTTAAAAATCTTTGATTAAGAACCAATAACTTGGAAAACTGCAATGTCGGTATTTTACATCTCCTTAATAAAACCTATACAGAGTTGTTAAGGACGATGAAAGAACATACCCTACATAAAATGTAACCAAAAAAAAATGGTAGAAAATGCTGCAGGAGGCTACAAAACTGGCCAAAACAGCTTTTTTGATTCTCTAAAGCAACCTATACATTTTAGTAATAGAAGTAATGGATAAAAGTATTACAGAATTAAAAAGCCTACAATTTGAGTACTTCCACGATTATTTTCGTCAATTAGTTATTGCAAAAAAGCCAAAAAACCATCCAAAGTGGCCATTTCTTGGATATCAATTATTTATTGCAAAAATAATTTTTTAAATATTATTAAACTGTTTAAAGTAAGCCTTCATGAATACTAACAAAAAAAAAAGTTGTGACAACAAATTGGTTAATTTGTTGCTGAGATATTCCCTATTATTTATCCCAACACGCATAATGTTTATTGCTATAATTTTTTTTTGGCTGAACATATTGAGTTGCATAAGAACTTAAACTCTTCATGAAGGTTCAAATTTTCATGTTTCGTTAAGAGCAAATTAGAAAATTCAATTGCAATTTTTTTTATAACGCTTTAAAAAAGAGGATGTTTTTTTATAAATAAATAAAACTGGGTTTTATTTATAACTTTTACGAATTCGCTATTTGAATATTCTTATAGCTCTGTTCGAAACGAAGAATTAGAAAAATTAATGAACTCCCTAAGGCCAATAGGAGCCGGGATAAGATATTTTTAAAAAAAAATCACAGCCACTTTGTTTATAACAATTAAGAAACGAATCAAGCGTCATTTTTTAGTTCAAAACTTATATTTTGAAAATCTATGATTGGATTTTTAAAAATGCGACTCTTTATTATTAAAACAAAAATAATAATAACATACAAATAATAACGTCAAAGTCGGAGTCGTGATGGGGATGCTTATCTTTGCGCGTGAGGAAAGTTGACAAAGGACCCCGTTCCAATAAAATTCGTAAAAATTAACTGTATCTCCGTAAATAACGGACCGATTTTTGAGTTTTTTTGAATTTGAGCTACCTTGAAAAATTATTAATATTGGTGCAAATAGTTTTTCAAAATAGGGTGTATTTAAGTTAAAACAACTGTACCCAATACAGACACCTTAAACGCAAATGATTGTTGTGGCTCATTAAATCAATATTTTTAGACGTGTAATGTCTCATTTTGAAGTTAAAAGAAAAAACTTCATAATGAGATATCCTGAGTTTTATTACGATCAAAATTTACGAAATGCGCGCGGATTTACATAAATGTTATAAATGAACTTACCTCATTATTCCTAGTAATTATTACATTTGGAACCTGGAGATAACTTTAATTAAAATTTTTATTGTTTCTATATTTTAACTAATTATTATTATTAATTTTTAGTTTTAAGGAGATGTAAAACGGACACTACACCTGTACTTATAGATATTAGTTTCCTTTCTATTTTATTGCTGAATTTCCCGGAATTTCCAGAAAAGAAATGCATTAGCTTGTAGTATGTACCATGATGATTATTTTGATAAATTTTCAAATAAATTCATTCATTAGCTTTTGAGATATTTGGATTCCTGTACAAAATTGAAAATTTTAATAAATAATTTTGGAACCCAAAATTCTCAATAACTAATGAATGAATTCATTTAAAAATTTAACTGAATAATCTTCATGGTACATACTACAACTTAATGCATTTTTTTATTAAAAATTTTTCAATAAAATGTAAAGATAGTGAATATTTATGAATACAGGTGTAGTGTCATTTTACATCCCCTTAATAAATAAAAAAATAATTACTAATAATTGCAAAAATTTTAATACTAATAATAAAAATTGTTATCTCGCTTTTTTTTACTTTTCTTTGTTTTTCATGCGAAAAAATTTTTTCATCATTAAATATATTTTTATTTTTTTTCTAAAATTAAACTACTACGATTTCAATGTGAGAATTATTTCCTAAATATAATAGAAAAATTGATATGAAAATTGCTTTTTAATTGGAATAATTTTTACTTTTTACTTCATTATAAAATATTAATATATATCGAAAAAATTATGATATAAAAGGATAAAATTTATGGAAGAAGGATAAAAAAATGTTTATTTTCGTGTAAAATATTTTTATTATGTATTAATTTTTTTTCTCTGCGGTTGGTTCGCTTTTGTTTTCCTCTATAAGAATATTACAATTTATATTATCGCTTTCTTCGCATGTATCGTTTTCAATTTCGATTGCCTCGACATTGGAGCAGCTCTCCCCATTACAATTGCTATAAATAATAACTTTAATCTATATAATATATGAGAAGCTGGTGCTGAAATTCAATATTTATTCAAGAAGATACCTTCGCTTTCGTATTACAAAACAGATTTGGTCGAAACTATGCATAATTGTTTGTTTTTATGTCTAAAATGCACATATAAAATTTCATGAAGATTCGTTATCTTGTTAATGAGAAATTAGAATAATTATATAACATTGGTTCTTATGGGGAAACGTTAATATTGTAGTTGATGTTAAAATTTACAAAACAGAATAAAATGAAATTTTTTGAGGATAAACATAATATTACTGGCAACTTATAAAATAATTTTCAGAAACTTTCATGACTTTTACGCGGAAATATAAATAAATAAATTATTCATTTACGTACGAATCTAGTTACTTTTATCGTACATACCGGATAGCGACAAAAACTCATAACCTCAAATTTTCAAATTTCGTAAAAAGAGCATGTAAATGATTTGGACAGTAAAGATGATGATCTTAGCTCTTTAATTAATTTTAATTTTTTAATTTTTAATAAAAATTATTTCTTTTTTTTATATTGATGCTAATTCGATCAAGTATGTGAAAATCACCATACAAAACATATATTCTTGGGGAAGAGAGATATCTAGTAACTATTAATCAAATAAGCATATTGAAAATTTGACTCGAGTGGTGGAAAAGTACCTCCACCACTCGTCGAAAAGTACCTCCTTAAATACAAATTTGAATTTCCTGATGACCCTTTGTTTATGGATTTTTTCTGTGTTATTTTAAAAATGTTTCTTACATCAAAATCTTAGTAGTTAAATTTTAGAAAAAAAATAAAAATTTATTTAATAATGAAAAAATTTTTTCGCATAAAAAACAAAGAAAAGTAAAAAAAAACGAAATAACAATATTTATTATTACTATTAACATTTTCGCAATTATTAGTAATTATTTTTTTATTCATTCAAACTAAAAATTAATTATAATAATTAGTTAAAATATATAAATAATACAAATTTTAATTAAACTTGTCTCTAAGTTCCAAATGTAATAATTACTAGGAATAATGAGGTGAGTTCATTTATAACATTTATGTAAATCCGCGCACATTTCGTAAATATTGATTATAATAAAACTCATGATATCTCATTATAAAGTTCTTTCTTTTAGCTTTAAAATGAGACATTACACGTCTAAAAATATGGATTTAATGAGCCACAACAATCATTTGCGTTTAAGGTGTCCGTATTAGGTACAGTTATTTTAACATAAATACACCCTATTTTGAAAAACTATTTGCACCAATATTAATAATTTCTCAAGGTACCCTAGATGAAAAAAAACTCAAAAAGTTCTTTATTAACTTTGCTCACGTGCAAAGATAAGCATACCCATCACGACTCCGACTTTGACGTTATTATTTGTATGTTATTATTATTTTTGCTTTAATAATAAAGAGTCGCCTTTTTTAAAATCTAATCATAGATTTTCAAAATATAAGTTTTGAACTAAAAAATGACGCTTGATTCGTTTCTTAATTGTTTTAAACGAAGTGGCTGTGATTTTAAAAAAAAAATATCTTATCTTGGCTCCTATTGGCCTTAGAGAGTTCTTAATTCTTTGTTTTGAACAGAGCTATAAGAATATTCAAATAGCGAATTTGTAAAAGTTATAAATAAAACCCAGTTTTATTTATTTATAAAAAAACACCCTCTTTTTTAAAGCGTTATAAAAAATATTGCAATTCAATTTTCTAATTTGCTATTAACGAAATATGAAAATTTGAACCTTCATGAAGAGTTTAAGTCCTTATACAACTCAATATGTTCAGCCAAAAAAAAATTATAGCAATAAACATTATGCGTGTTGGGATAAATAATAGGGAATATCTCAGCAACAAATTAACCAATTTGCTGTCACAACTTTTTTTTTTGTTAGTATTCATGAAGGCTTACTTTAAACAGTTTAATAATATTTAAAAAATTATTTTTGCAATAAATAATTGATATCCAAGAAATGGCCACTTTGGATGGTTTTTTGGCTTTTTTGCAATAACTAATTGACGAAAATAATCGTGGAAGTACTCAAATTGTAGGCTTTTTAATTCTGTAATACTTTTATCCATTACTTCTATTACTAAAATGTATAGGTTGCTTTAGAGAATCAAAAAAGCTGTTTTGGCCAGTTTTGTAGCCTCATGGAACATTTTCTACCGCTTGTTTTTGGTTACATTTTATATAGGGTATGTTTTTTTATCGCTCTTAACAACTTTATATAGGTTTCATTAAACCCCTACTTAATGTCTAAAATAGCCTTTTTCTTGCTCTATTGATTGGACTATTAACACTCCTTTAATAATTTAGATAACGAACTTTTCATTCATTTCAGAGATTTTTCCAAATTAATTCTTAAACATGAACAATTAAATCATAATCCAAATATTTTTAATTATGTATCTTAACATCTTTTAAATTATGTAAAATAAAATTAAAAAAAAATATTTATAATTTATTTAATATTATATTTTTGGAAAAGTTGCGCAATTAGTTGCGCAAAAAGTAGCGTCACTTTTGACTCGATAAAGCGACACGAAAAGTAATATAAAAAGTGACGCCAAAAGTGACACAAAAAGTGACGCAAAATATCGCATCATAAGTTCCGCGATCATTTTCAGGAGGGTATATATGACTGGGCACTCACGCCATGAATACTTAAAGCACCAAAATCCTTTAAGCTTCTGTTGTATCAGAATGATATTTTTATTGCGTACAATCATAAGCGACAAACTCAGCGCCTGGATTAAATAACTCGCCGAGCGCTCGAACTTGGGTAAAAGTATTGTCCAACGGCTCCGAAGGCCATAAAAAATTAAACTTGTCGAAAGAAAAAAACAAAAATATGGTCAGATAGAACAATTTGAAATACATATTTTTTTCATTGTGTGTTTTTCAATTAAATCAATATTTTCTAAGAAAAAAATTAATTTATGTCAAAAATGACAGAGCTGAAAATGAATGTTTTTAAAAACTTAAATCGCTCTAGCTCAGTCATAACTGCACGAAATGCTTTGAAATTTTATGTGCATACTCAGAAAACATTGTTGAAGCCAATATGTCATTGGAAATAATCGAAAATTTTTATAGTTTATTAATATTATTGTTTAAATGATGGCGCACGCATGCTTGCGCTGTGAAAACTTCATTGGAAAAAAGTGTGTAAGGAAGTTTGAGCTAGGCCAAACTGTCAGTAAGAAAGTTGTTCCTTTAAGAACAAAGAAGTTTTGTAGAAAATTTCAGATTTTTTAAATGAAAAATGAGTGAGATATCACAATGGAAAGTCATAGCGCCACCCTCCGCCATCTCCGCTATTAGGTATGCAAAAGTACTACGTGCTGTTTCACGCTACTGCGTGGCGTTTACGGCAGCTATTTATAATTTTTGAAAATTTAAGAATATTCTAAAAAAATATGTACAAGTATTTAGACTACATAAAATCTATTTCGACTTAACTGTGTCTTGGTTACCATATGCATTTTGAAATTGATTGAAATTATTTGTTTTTACATGCAATTATATATGAATCATGTGATTCCAATCGCACATAATTCAAATAGTTATTGTTAAAAAGCATCATTTTAGTTTTTGAATCGTAATTTAATACTAAAGATTGAATTAAACTCAGTAAATTATTTATTTATTATTAAAAAATAAAGATTACGATAACAATTGGACTTTGCAAAGATTATTAAAATTTTATAAATAAATTTAATAATCGTCATAAATATATTTGTGATGACAATTTTATAATTTGATTTTATATGCACTAATGACGAAAAGGACGTTGAATATAAAAAAAATAATGCAGTTTAATATAATAATATTTAATATAATTTATTTTTTAATTTCTTTTTATAAATTTAAGAACTTTTTATAAATTTTATTTCTGTTTTAATAACTTTTTTCAGTTTCTTCATCGACTTTTTCGTGTTATTACTTTCATCAGTTGATTTTAATAATTTTTTCTTAGAATTTTCTTTTTTTATTATCATTTTGCCTTCTTTTTTATTATTAACAATTGGCATTTTGCTTCTTATGGTACTTTTTTCTATAAAGAAATTAAGAAAATTTTTTTTCATGTAGCTTAAATATTTAACCAAACTATTAACGTCGTTGATCTTTTCTTTACTTATACCCACAGAAGGAGCTAATTCTAATTGCATCAAATTGAACGTCAGATCTTAATAAATACTCTTTTGGTAAGCTATCATACGAATCAAATAACTGAAATTGTCCATTTAGAAAATAATTAATTTTCACAGGTTTACTAATTTGTATGTTCTTCGGAATAATACATTTCTTTGGAATGAGCAATTCAAAATTATTCATTTTAATTGCAGATTCTCTTACTATTGTGAACGGTGGATTTCTTGCACTTTCAATGAGTTTGCAATAATCGTCAACGGTCTGGATTGTTTCCATCATTTTTTTCTTTTGACCATGCATTCCGAAATTTCGGTCGCATGAACAATACGAGTGCCCGTGGACTGGATATACATATTGTATTTCAAGTTCTAATTTCTTAGATAGAAGATAAAAAAAACATAAAACTAAATAATTTTTATTTTGACCCCCACATGCATCGGAAAACAAATAAATTTTATCATAATAATTTAATTTAAGTTCGTTTTGTATCGAATGCAAAATCAGGTTACATACTGTATTGGCCCCTTTTTTATAAATTCCTTCCATAAAAAGATACATGTAACTTCTATTGTGATCTCCAAGAACATTTACATTAAAAGTATGTAACCAAAGTAATCTTTTATAAAATTATTCAGAAACTGGAATCTTAGGCAAAGGTAGATTTCGTCCAAAATCGAACTCGAGACACAAAACATTCTTCTCTGATAACATATTTTTTTCAAATTTCGGTAACTATCAATGCTTTTTTTCTGATTTTGTAGTTCTTATTAAATAAAAAAGACTTATTTTAGTTTGAGTTTGGCCTTATGGCTTCTTTTTACTACTTGCTCATTTATTCCCTATGAATTACATACTACGTTAATTAAATTTATGAATAAAAAAAACACAAGTGGAAAGAATTCAATTGTTACTATGAAATAAAAAAAATATTTAATTCATTTATAATAAATCAACCTTAAGACTACATTTACTTCAATAAAAAAAAATTTGACTTAAATCAAAAACAAACTTTGAATTTTAATTAAGAGGAATTTAACTTAAATTGACAAAAATGTAAAAAAAATCTAATTAATTCTTTTATATGACCATTCTTTTTCATGGAGTTTCTCATTCTTTTTATATATATTTATAAGTATCATGGGCCAGATCTCCCTACACCTGTAACAGAAAAAGGGCCTATTACCTGGTCTTAGCAACCGATTCACTACGTGCTGCACAAGTAGAGTACGTAGCACGCGGCGAAGGGCAGCCTCAAAGGCATCCTTTTACACCAACCATTGGCCTTTTGTGCAAGGTGCAGTACTTCCACCTCGAGGATGGTTTCCCACTCGGAGCCTTCCAGGATCAACCCTAGCCATGCTCCTATTCCTAAAAAAAAAACAATATTATTCATAGGTTAGTGATTCTTCGAGGAAAACTGATTTTAAATAAATGTCAATCCAGTTATTTTTACAAGAAAACAACTTCAAATCGAACAATATTTTAGTTAAAAGAATTAATTCACGAAATTAACTTTATGATTTTCTATTATTTACACAAATCGCGCACAATCTGAAGATGTTTCACCAACATTCACGGTGATTCTTTTGATACCCATACTCACTATGTGGAGGGTGTCCCTACTGAGAAGGGTAGACTCCAAAATGGCTAAGCTAAATGAGCTGGTTGAGTTGACTGAGATAAGAGAGCTAGAGCGCCTCGTACAGCGAGTTTTATTCGCGGTTTTGAGATAATAATCTGCGCCATCTAGGTAGATAGTTAAGATGACTCATGCTTCAATTTTACATAACGTTATGTGTAAATTTCTGCGTATGTATACTAACGCCATCTACCTAGTGCCTCAGATAATATCTATGAATGGTACTTTACTCTTATTTATCTAATTATTGTTAATTTTGTGCGAATTTGTTAATAAAGAAAAATCACTAGATGTTAGTAACATTCATTAGTATCTGAAGTCCCTTTTACACCAGATATTTGAATTTTTTTGTATTTGATATACCTTTATTTCCATATTTGATAATAATAATTAATATACATATTCACGATAGTTATTTATCATGGAGATGCACATACTTTATTTTTTTATATGTTCTTAACTTCAAATTCATGTTTTAATTAATTAAAAGTTCACTATTTTATCAAGTGTAAAAGGATAGTGACGCCGTCAAGTAGCGTCTCTTTCTGTCTCTCTTACTCTTGCCTAATTGGACAACAGACGGCGCTCTCTACTTGTGTGCCGCGCATTCGAGGCTGGTACGCATGAGCTTGTTCATGGCGGGCTTTTCATTCAAATTTAAATTGTGATCCATTTTGCAAAAATTTAGTAAATCATAAAATATTTTTTTATAAGAAATTCTACCATATAATTATTTATATTCTCTCATAAAAAATAAATTTTTCTAATAATTATTTCTCTCTTTTTTCTTGAACGTGATCTACTTTACCGACCCATATTTCAATATTTCAATTAAACAAAAATTATTTCAACTCATCTTAATAAGGAAAAAATATGCAAATTTGAACTCGTTGCAAAAATGAAAGAAAAAAAAACTTTTGTTAACAAAAGAGGATCAAGCAGTGATTTGGGGACTCCAAGTCTGACCACACGCTGACGCCCATCACTTGGCGCAATTTCTGCGTCCTCTACTGGTTAAACACTTGATCCAATGATGTTTTGGTAATAATATCTTCTGTTGCTCGAGTGGTCCCGACTGCAATAATATACATGTAAACCCAGCTCCTCCCACATACATGGAAATAAGGGTAAAATATTTTCAGTGATATAGTGTCGTATATGTCAGACCAAAATAATTTAATATAAATCAAAGTTTTTTATTTTATTTTAATTTTTTATTATGGGCAAGGTTTTAGGACCGTTGCAACTATTTACCTTAAACATTTAGAATTTCAAGAATTATAAAATTATTATAAATTTAATAAATAAACTTAAACTAATCAAATACTTATTTGTCTGTGACTGTAATTTTTTGTGCGATCAAAAATATTTAAAAATAAATGAAAGGCAACGTTTGCTATTTGGCGCGGGATCTATGAATACGTAATAGCGGGTGATGCAAGATGGCGCTATGACTTTCCATCGTGATATCTCACTCATTTTTCATTTGAAAAATCTGAAATTTTCTACAAAACTTCTTTGTTCTTAAAGGAACAACTTTCTCGCTGACAGTTTGGACTAGCTCAAACTTCCTCACACACTTCTTTCCAGTGAAGTTTTCACAGCCCAAGCATGCGTGTGCCATCATTTTAACAATAATGTTGATAAACTATAAAATTTTTCGATTATTTTCAATGACATATTGGCTTCGGCAATGTTTTCTGAGTATGCTTATAAAATTTCGAAGCATTTTATGTAGTTTTGACTGAGCTAGAGCGATTTAAGTTTTTAAAAACACTCATTTTCAGTTCTGTCATTTTTGACATAAATTAATTTTTTTCTTAGAAAATATTGATCAAATTGAAAAACTCACAATAAAAATATATGTATTTCAAATTGTTCTATCTGACCATATTTCTTGTTTTTCACTTTCGACAAGTTCAATTTTTGACAGCCTCCGGAGCCGTTGGACAATACTTTTACCCAAGTTCGAGTGCTCGGAAAGTTATCGAATCCGGGCGCTCAATTATCAGATGTATCAAACAATTTAATTAATGAAACGACAAAATCTTTAAAGCCTCAATTAGATTATAATCATTTTTTAATTGCACACAAAGTCCTAATAGTTTTAAATATGAAGAGTGACTAATTCTCTAATTCATTTCAACTTAAACAAAATTTGCATAAAAACGTTTCCTATGTGCTTGGATTCAAAGATTTTTGGAGCAACTAATTCTTTGTAACTACTGTAGTATCAAAAATATCTTTTTATTGCGTTTAAAGTATTGATGGTTAGGAATCTCAAGAGTGACGAATTCTCAAATGCATTACAATCACAAAAAATTGCCCAGAAATTATTTTGCATGCTACGATCCATGGATTTTCAGAGCAACAAAATCCTTGAAGCATCTGTTGTATCAGAATCATCTTTTTATTACGTTCGAAGTTTTAATTTATTTAAATATCATATGCAACAAATTCCAGATGCATCTAAATTGAAAAACTGACATAAAAAAATATTTAGAGTGTGCCGATTGAAGAATTACTCGAGCGACAAAATCCTTAAAGCCTCAATGTCACAAACATCTTTTGATTGCACTAAAAGTTCTAATAGTATAAATTTATTATTTATTTTAATTAAAAAAACTTGCATAAAAACATTTTCCGGGAACTTCGATTTTAAGATTTTTAGACATTTTTTAATTGCACTCAAAGTCTTCATTGTTTTAATCGTTGAGAGCGAATAATTCCTAAATGCATTTCAATTAAACAAGCTTGCATAAAGTCATTTTCTATGTTACGTCATAAACGTATCTTTTTTATTGTTATTGGTAAATCAAAATTCCTCAGTTATTTAACAGTCGCATTATTTCATTATTAAGCGAAATTGAGTAGGTCATAAGAAAAGAATCGAAACGTATGTTTCGAAATTTCAAAATGAATTTTACGAATCCTAAAAACATTACAATACATATTATCAAAATTTAAGAAAATTTATAAATAAAAATTGATGTAAAAGATAATAAATCTTATAAACAAATATGAGTATAAAAGCCACATGAAACAAATGACATTTGGGACATTACCCTGGGTTTCTTATTGGTAATACGTTTACACTGCCCGTCAAGTTCTATATTTCAAAATCAATTGCTATTTACTATATATATATATATATATATATTATATATATATATATATATATATATATATATATATATTTATATATATATATATATATCGATTATTAAAATATATACGCGCATAAAATTAATTGTATTAAAAGTGTTAAAAGATATCAATAAACCTCGAGGATCTATTAATATATCGTGCCTATTCATTTGTCTGCCCATACCCAGCACCAATCTACTTAAGAAGTACTACAAGGTAAGAATATATGATTATTTATTAAAATCATCATTTCAAAGTTTTGAATTTATCTTTTAATAATATTCAATTGCGAGAGCGATTTCGTTCAATGAAATATTGGTGGAGTTTTCCCACTACTAGGTTCATACATCTTTATCTTTATGACTACATTTTATAAACAAATTCAATATTTCAAAAGAACATAATTTATATGTATTCTATGCAATTAATTAATATAATTAAATAACACATCCACTTTTATTTAGTCCTGGTGCAAGCCAGGACATAACATTTTGGTTCCGGTACGAATTAATTTGACCGTAACATTTTAATGTAATAACAATTTTTCCAGTTATTGATGAATTTACATAAATATCTTAAAATCTATTTTAATATAAAAATATTTTATTTGAATGCCTTCATTATTCGATGTATTTTTCCATTATATAATTGTTAAGTAATGTATGAGTATTGGTATGGAAGATGAAAAATTCTTAAATTATATTGCTGTTTTAAATTTTTAATATTTTAAACATGATATGGTTGTTTTTCTCTAATAGGAGATCGCCTTAAATTATTCGTGAGTTTGCTTATAAATATTTTTTTAATATGTTTATAAATCTTGTATTCTAGCTTATGAGATATTTTGTAACAAAAATAACAAATAACATGCCATGTAAAATATTTATAAAATAATATTAGATTTGTCAAAATAATAAGAATTGTTCAAGTTCAAATATAATAAATGTTTGTTTTTTTTATCTTTTAAATTTCAAAAATAACAGTCGGATATAATTTAAAGATTCTTATAATTGTTTAAATATAAAAATGTTACGGTCAAATTAATTCGTACCGGAACTAAAATGTTATGTCCTGGCTTGTACCAGGACTAAATAAAAGTGGATGTGTTATTTAATTATATTAATTAATTGCATAGAATATATATAAATTATGTTCTTTTGAAATATTGAATTTGTTTATAAAATGTAGTCATAAAGATAAAGATGTATGAACCTAGTAGTGGGAAAACTCCACCAATATTTCATTGAACGAAATCGCTCTCGCAATTGAATATTATTAAAAGATAAATTCAAAACTTTGAAATGATGATTTTAATAAATAATCATATATTCTTACCTTGTAGTACTTCTTAAGTAGATTGGTGCTAGGTATGGGCAGACAAATGAATAGGCACGATATATAAATAGATCCTCGAGGTTTATTGATATCTCTTAACACTTTTAATACAATTAATTTAATGCGGGTGTATATTTCAATAATCGATATATATATATTTAGTAAATAGCAATTGCTTTTGAAATATAGATCTCGACGGGCAGTGTAAACGTATTACCAATAAGAAACCCGGGGTAATGTCCCAAATGTCATTCGTTTCATGTGGTTTTTATACTCATATTTGTTTATAAGATTCATTACACAGGCCCACAAAATGAAAAAAAATGTTTGAACTTTTGACCGGACATACATATTCCCATGTATTTTTCGACGCTGAATCCGAATCTGTAATAAAAATATAGGGTTTTCCTACCTTTTCTCAGAGTTTTATTGAAAAAACCTCATTTTTTACGGTTTTTTTGCGGTTTTTCGAGTCTAGAAAAAACAAATCATGAGATACGGTTAATTGGACTTCAAAATCGAATTCTACGGGAAAAAATACACGGGAAACCATACCTTCAAATTTTTTTAACGTGATTCTAGTCCTCTGTATGGGGCTGAAAAGATGAGGAAATCGGTAAAAGTCGAAATTTTGCCTAAAATGGATTTAAACAATATTAAAATTTAATCATGCGTCTTTTGAAGAGTCGATAAACATTGGAAATACTATCCTGGGGGTTTTTCAGATTGCTGATCATGAATTTGAAGTCAGATTGTGTAAAAACTACTTCTAGAGGGCGGTGACAAGAACTGTATATGGTAAATTTATCGATTTTTTAAAAATTTTACGTCTGAAATACTAATTTTAGAGTCTTTCACAGCATTGACTGTAAATTCAAGATATTAACTTGACCTATTGTGTACGTTAAACTTAACATTTTGTCTATGTTTGTCTCTCTCTCTCTCTCTCTCTTCCGATGTTTTTTTTAAATTGGCTTACGCTTACGTACACGTTTCTCTTCGAATGACCGATGTAGTGGATTTCTGACACGTTTTTGTCCTTTTTTCGCAGCTGTTTCTCTTTTTATCATCCAGCAGTAATCTGCTAACATGTTGATACCCCAGTTTCCTTGAAATCTACGTTCAAACTCCTTTAAATCTTGGTGAAATCGTTCACCATGCTCTTCACTAAAGTCTCCGTTATTTTCAGGAAACTGATCAACGTGTGAATCAAGAAAATGAAGTTTTAAGTTCATTAGACAACCCAATTTTTCAAAATTACGTACCATTCTTTTCACAATAGCTTTATAATTCGTGTCTTTGGCATTACCCAAAAATTTCGTCGATACCTCTTTAAAACTTAACCATGCTGCCTTTTCAACATCAGTCATGCTTTGTTCAAAGTTTTCGTTTCTAAATAAAGTTCGGATTTCAGGACCATCAAAAATACCTTCATTTAATTT
This sequence comes from Anastatus disparis, assembly GCA_017163975.1. Lineage (NCBI taxonomy): Eukaryota > Metazoa > Arthropoda > Insecta > Hymenoptera > Eupelmidae > Anastatus > Anastatus disparis. Next base: position 622,572 of record JAFFSR010000401.1, on the reverse strand, counting down.
AGCATCAGATTTATGGGGAAATACTTTGCTTATATATTGGAAGCATTGACCGTCCTTGTCCAAAGCTTTAACTAATTGCTTTATCAATCCAAGCTTTATATGCAGAGGCGGTATCAAAATTTTCGAAGGATTAACGAGTGGATCTTTTATAACATTCTGTTTTCCAGGTTCAAACGATTCTCTTGATGGTCAAATTTTCTTTTTATAGTGTTTTTCTCTATCTCTGCTATCAAACATGCATAAATAACACGGGTACTTCGTAAATCCAGATTGTTGTCCAAGTATCATAGCCACATATTTGCCCTTTATGTTCTCTATATTTTATTTTCGTTAAAGGAGTTTGAACGTAGATTTCAAGGAAACTGGAGTATCAACATGTTAGCAGATTACTGCTGGATGATAAAAAGAGAAACAGCTGCGAAAAAAGGACAAAAACGTGTCAGAAATCCACTACATCGGTCATTCGAAGAGAAACGTGTACGTAAGCGTAAGCCAATTTAAAAAAAACATCGGAAGAGAGAGAGAGAGAGAGAGACAAACATAGACAAAATGTTAAGTTTAACGCACACAATAGGTCAAGTTAATATCTTGAATTTACAGTCAATGCTGTGAAAGACTCTAAAATTAGTATTTCAGACGTAAAATTTTTAAAAAATCGATAAATTTACCATATACAGTTCTTGTCACCGCCCTCTAGAAGTAGTTTTTACACAATCTGACTTCAAATTCATGATCAGCAATCTGAAAAACCCCCAGGATAGTATTTCCAATGTTTATCGACTCTTCAAAAGACGCATGATTAAATTTTAATATTGTTTAAATCCATTTTAGGCAAAATTTCGACTTTTACCGATTTCCTCATCTTTTCAGCCCCATACAGAGGACTAGAATCGCGTTAAAAAAATTTGAAGGTATGGTTTCCCGTGTATTTTTTCCCGTAGAATTCGATTTTGAAGTCCAATTAACCGTATCTCATGATTTGTTTTTTCTAGACTCGAAAAACCGCAAAAAAACCGTAAAAAATGAGGTTTTTTCAATAAAACTCTGAGAAAAGGTAGGAAAACCCTATATTTTTATTACAGATTCGGATTCAGCGTCGAAAAATACATGGGAATATGTATGTCCGGTCAAAAGTTCAGACATTTTTTTTCATTTTATGGGCCTGTGTTATCTTTTACATCAATTTTTATTTATAAATGTTCTCAAATTTTGATAATATGTATCGTAATGTTTTTAGGATTCGTAAAATTCATTTTGAAATTTCGAAACATACGTTTCGATACTTTTCTTATGATCTACTTAATTTCGCTTAATAATGAAATAATGCGACTGTTCAATAACTGAGGAATTTTGATTTACCAATGTTAATAAAAAAGATACGTTTATGACGTAACACCTTGGTGCTCAGGAGATTGCATATCGGAAGGATAGGCAATCGAAAATAAAAGATGAGTCATTTATTGAACATTTACAACATTATGATTAAAATCTTAAAATTAATCAGGAACTGTATATTCAATCGATGTCAATGGATGTCAATCGATGGACCAATGCTTATTATGCATTTTGACTCTTATTGAATGGTGTGGTTAACATGATAAATCTGGTTCATGTGGCCTTTGCACTGTTCTTGTTTTGTTAATTTTGTAAATCGCAATGCACTTTCTTCTGTTTCTTAAAAAATGATTTAATTTTATAATATGCTTACTAAGTTAAATTATCTGATTGATCAATAACTGCATATTTTAAAATAAATTTTGAAATAAAAGATACGTCGTGACGTAACATTCTATGTGCTTAGAATTGAAGATTATTGAAGCAACAAATTCTTTGTACCTACTGTAGTATAAGAATCATCTCTTTACTGCGTTAAAATTTTGAATTTGTTCAAATATTATGAGTGACAAATTTCCAGACGCATCTAAATTCAGAAACTCACATAAAAAGATATTTAAGATGTGCAGATTGAAGAATTACTACAGTGACTAAATCCTTAAAGATTCAGTAAGGTCATAAATATCTTTTAATTGCACTCAAAGTCTTAATACTTTAAAATATCAAGAGTGACCAACTCTCTAAATCATTTCAATTAAAAAAACTTGCATTGAAGCATTTTTTATGAGCTCGGATTTAAAGATTTTCAGAGCAACATCATTTCTCGTGCTAGGATCTACGAATTTTTAGAGCGACCACTCCTTGAAGCTTCTGGAGTATCAAAATCATTTTTATATTGCGTTTAGAGTTATAATTTATTCAAATATCGTGAGCGCCCAATTCCCAGAAGCATCTAAATCGAAAAACGGACATATAAAAATATTTCGAGTATACCGGTTGAAGAATTACTCGAGCGACAAAATTCTTAAAGCCTTAGCAAGGTCCGGAACTTATTAGAGGAGACTGATAAGATATGTTGAGAAAAAAAGTTTCCATTTCCACTCAGGCCCAATGGCCATATCTGGATCAGGTTTTGGGACTTACAAACCACCTATCTTAGAGCGACAAAAAATTATGCTAGTAAAAACTTATAACTAGAATGGAGTATATAGCTCCAGCCGTTCGTGAGTTACTGTAGTAGCTTCCGAAGCTTAATATTAAGCTTCTTTAATTGGCCTTTTAGTTTATCACCATAGGCCATTAATATTAAGCTAGAATAGCAATTGTTTCTCGGAAACTGCTGGAGCAACAAAATCCGTGATAGAGCAGCAAATTAGCGATAAATTAACATAAAATAATGGTACTATTACGAGTTTGGCCCTATGAAGTGATTTACGTAACTTATTATACATATAACGCACCATGGGGGTCCAACGGTTTACGTTCAAGCGATTCACTTGATGATCGTGTTCCATACCTATTTATTCTGTAACATCGTGGACATCCATGCTAGTAGTACTCGTAAAATTAAAGAACTACCATTATGATCCTCATCTACTTGTGGTGGAGCGTATCCAAAAGAACAGCTTGAATGATTCTTCTCTCCTCTCCATGCCCTGTATGCTCAATTTGACACTGTAGAATCTTTCGTTCCATCCAACAATCTACATTAAACATCATGGAATTTTTTTGAAATTCTCAACAGGCCTCTCTCGGTATTTTAACATCTTGTTTACAATATTTTACGATATCTCCTCGCAAATTAAATATATATCCTGTATCTGACTGGTGATTCTACCATTTTATAAATTTTTCTTTTTCTTTACTGTTCATACCATCAATACCATACATATCTAGGCCCCGTGAAGGTCCGATATATAATTGGTTTCCTTCTATGTTAAATGAATGTGGAAAAGTTCCTTTTTCTATATCTGACAACCCGTAAGCTTTCGGTAAATCACACAGTGGCATATGAAAATAATTTAGACCATCGATAAATTTAACGCTTGAAATTCACATCAGAATTATTTCTGAACCGTTTAAAATCACCATTGGTTTCCCCCATGAACAATAGTTTTTTACAATATACTTGAATACAAATTGACAATCAAATCCTTGCGAATTGTGTGCTATATAAATAACTTTTCCTCATACGTGCTGGGCAAGTGGCATATTGCGCATGCGTTTTCGGGGTAGTAAGTAGCTGATTGCGAACACCACGTGTGTTTTGTCTTCGAAACGTGTATTTACTATTCCAGTAATTGTGTAGTGTGCCAGAGCAAATTTGTGCTTTTACAACATAGGCAAGTGCCGTAACTAATGATCTCTGAGAACAAAAATTATCGTTGTTGCGTATAGACGAAATGTATTTTTTGTACACGTGATCATCACTTAACTGAACACATCCGTTTCTCCTGATATCTGGCACTATAACACACTTGATCGCACAGTTTTCATCTATGTCAAGGTTTTTAGAACTCTATGCAAAACTAAATACCATTTCCACCCAAATCTTGAGTAGTAAAATTTCTAATAGCTCAAAAAGAGTGAGCCATAATGACCCATAAGCGAAACGATCAGATAGTATCATCACGACGGAAAATTCGGAAGGACTCCATTTACTAATTGATTACACAGACCCATTTAACCACACAAATATGTTTGCCCCAGCTGGTGGTGATTCTATTCTTTCCGAAATCTCTAAACCCTCTGCATTAAACCTTTGGTAAAATCAGAAAATTTGGTTTTCAATTCAGAATAATGGTCTTTTTTGTAGCTCCTTCACTTCTCCCTCCGTAGCTTCACCATGATGACGATGACGATGATGACGACGACGAAGACCACTATGATGATGACGATAAGGATGACGATGAGGATGACGATGACGATGATGACGACGATGATGACGATGATGATGACGATGACGATGATGATGACGATGATGATGATGATGACGATGATAATGATGATGACGATGATGATGACGGTGATGATGACAGTGATGATGATGATGACGATGACGATGATGATGGCGATGATGATGACGATGAAGATGACGATGACGATGATGACGTTGATGACGACGATGATGACGATGACGATGACGATGACGATGATGACGTTGATGACGACGATGACGACGATGACGACGATGATGACGATGATGACGATGGTGATGACGATGATAACGATGATAATGACGATGATGATGATGATGATGATGGTGATGATGTTAATGACGGTGATGATGATGACGATGATGACGATGATGACGATGACGATGATGATGACGATGATGATGACGATGATGACGATGATGACGATGACGACGACGACGACGATGACGATGATGATGACGATGATGATGATGTTTTCCTAATCATAGTTTTAATTTTAGAAAATTTTTTTAGTTAATAAAAGAAATTTTCATTTTTTATTTTTTGTTTATTTTACGCAAACCACTCGATAGATTTGCTCTTAAATTTGTATCTAAGTTATTTGCTACTGTCTTTATGAAACAAACTTTTAAAAATAATTTTGTTAGTGTAGTTTTTTTATCACTTTTTTTATTTCTGATTTAACGCTTTCACTAACTCTTTTCTCACTTTCTCACCTTTTCTATCCTTCTATCTTAAATTGATCCTCAATTTTACCCTATTTTCATCCATCCTTGTCTCTCTTTTCCTATTTCTTAATCATTCTCTTACATTCATTAATTTTTTCTAGATGAGAATTGTATTTTACATTGAAATCACATTCAAAATAATAATATCAAATTACTCTCACTGAATGAGCTCGATGAGAAAGCATTGCGCCAAAGCATTGGCAGCGTTGTTTTGACACATTTTTGACAGGGGGAGAATCCGATACTTTTCGATGACCTTGTATGTAAATATAAATATTTAAATACTATGTATACTTTTTTCTGCTTATTAATTTCATATTTATCAATCGACCCATAACTTACTCAATAGTTAGACGATTATGCTACAAATATTATCCTTGTTTCATTATCAATTTTTCTATTTCACGAAGAAAAATATTTTCAATAGTTTATATAATGATTTCATCTATTTTTCTACTATAAGTCTTCAGCTTTTACGATAATTTCCTATATTTGTATTATTATTTTAGAATTGAACATCATATTCATTATAAATATAATTTTTCAAAATTTTAGTTCGTTAATTTAGAAAATAATCGAAATGCTTCTTTTAGGTATCTTATATAAAAAATGAAATCAATCGACTTGATGAAGAAACATTGAATCAATTTAAAAAAACATAAATATTTTACTTTGGTGCTGCATCAACGCTTTAAATAATAAAAATATTTATAGGATCGTCAATTCAATGCAAAATTTAACTGCTGTATTATCATTATTGCTCAAAAAAGTATTCACAGTAATTATACTGTGAAAAAAGAATCAACTTTATAGATCTTTCATTCGGAACTGATCGTATTCAAGAAAAAATAAAATCGTTTTTATAATATAGTAACGTATTTTTAAATAGTAAGTTTTTTCTTAGTGTTTGAATTTTCTATTTTCGATAAAATTATTTTGTAATATATTTGCAAATTATTAATTATAAATTATAATTGAAGTAGGGAAGACCGGGATTAAAAGTAACAGGGGTAAATATTAACACTTAATATATAAAGACGCAAACAATCCTACAGGTTTCTTTGTGTGTTTGATATAACATTCTATGTGATTTAAACATATTTAAAGCCTCGTGCGATCTTGTAGAGAAGTGACGCAAAAAATATTCATCATCAATTTTATTTAATATAATTAATAAGATTAAAATTATTTTATATTTATCAACGTTAAAAACAAAGTTATTCAATCGCATGAATATTTTACGTATCATGTTTTTATATATTTTTAATGATATTTTTAAAAAAATGGGTGTGTTGAGGCAAATATTAACAAAAATTTAGGCCAATATTAACACTGTTAATATTTACAACATTCTGATTTCTATGACGATGACTAAATGTGTTGGATAAAAAATTAATTCTAAGAGAACTCTACTGTGATTTTCATGTTTATAGATATTGTACAATTAATTTTTTCATTGCTTAAAACAAAAAGATCATATTATTTTGCGCAAAATAAAAATAATTTTCTCACATTTTGTTATAATTTCCTTTTTTATACATGAATTGTTATTTGTGTATATATTTATATTTATTTATAGCTAAAATTTTGTTTTTTTTTGTAAGAAGTTTCACCATTTTCATACTAAGAATAATGGCTACGCTCACTATGATATAGTGTGAAAAAAAGAGACTAATTTTATTTTTGATCATTGAAGTAAATTCAAATAATTCATTCAATTATTAAATATTGCCAGTAAAGTTGGTAAAAAGTGCCATAAGCGTTTTGGGAATCGACTAGAACCAATTTGTACATCATCATGAAGTAGTCATTTTATCAAATTTTTATATCTATAGTAGGTAACGTGATCTCACATTGTCATATTTTCTAATTTGGAGTCATTTAAGGGGATGTAAAATACCGATATAACAGTTTTTTAATTTCTTATTCTTAATCCAATTTTTTTAAATATCTTTATATCACAGCCTCCTATTTTAATTAATAAAGAGCATAATATAGAAATATTTCGAAAAATTTTTGAATGAAGATTAACAATTCGGAAAACTACGAAGTCAATAATTAAACATACACCCTATTATATCAACTTCTCTCGGTCAATTTTAAAGCTTTCTCAAAAATTCGAAATCGAAGTTAAAAAAGATTCAAACGCTCATACATTAAATCAAAGTTTTACAGATATTAGAAAATTTTAAATAATCATAGAAAAATGATTTGCTTTATCACGAAAAAATTATATTTTATGTATTTTAATCCAAAGAATCACCATAAATTTTTTCAGATATTTTTAATTTGTGGAACGTGGAACGAAAAATCCAAAACCTATTTTTTAAATATTTTTTTTCATTTTTTTATACCATAAATAGAAGAATAACATTAGGAAAGGAATACAACGAATCTTCGTGTTTACTAGAAATATTATATACTATTTCTTATTCTTGGGAACCGTGGAACGAGGAGCAGAAAATTAATAGCCCATTTTGAAATAATATTTTTCTCCATTTTTTAAAATTGTAAATAGGAAAATAACATAAGAAAGTAAAACAATAAATCTTTATATTTAGTAGAAACATTTTGTACTACTTATTATTCTTAGGATCGGTGAAACAGGGAATAAAAATTGAAAAATCTATTTTTTTGTTCTCCTTTATTTGTTTGAACTCTGAATAGGAAAATAACATTAGAAAAAAATACAATGAGTCTATATATTTAGTAGAGAAGTTATATTCTTCTTCTAATCTTTGTAAACGGTGCAGTTTAGTACAAAAATATATAAATCATTTTTCCACTTGCTTTTTAATTTTTTTAAAACATGAATAGAAAAATGATATTAGAATAAAAAATAAAATTTATCAAATATGTTTGGTAGAAAGATTATGTACTACTCCTAATTCTTAGAAACGAAGAATAAAAAAACCATCTTGATTATATTTTAAATGAATAAAATAACATAAAAAACTCATGATCTATTATTATGATAGTCGATAAAGATATGATTTACTTCCTGTGATATTTTGGAATAGTATAATATAGAAGTGAATTAGAAAAAAATACATTCTTCTGATCCTTCTCCAATTTTTTTGAATGCTAGTTCAATATAAATCTTTTTGATTTTAATAATATTACTATTGCTCACTTAAATGTTCACATGAATGAAATAATGTTAAAAACAATAGCAATCATTTTTCGGCAAGCGTGATTCTCTCTGTGTAAATTGTAGCGCTCGACAAGTTGCGCCTTACGACATAACTACCAACCCAAAAACGTTTAAATTTACTTATGGGTTTAAGACGCAGCCGTATAGCTCAGTCCTTGTCTAATCGAAATTTTCGTTATTAATGAATTAAATATTTTTATGCAATAAAAATTTTATATCAAGAGGCGCGGTTGCGCCTCAAAGGCGAGTTTAGGTAACTAAATGTCAAGTACATTCCTCTTATACTTTGAAATAAAGTTTCGAAAATTTTCTAAATCGAATTCTATGAATCTACAAATAAATTTATATGAAAATGTATATTAATAGTTTAAGAATTTTTATTATTATTTGAAAAAAAATTCATTGAAATTGGTTAACTTAATTATAAGAAAACGTTAATTGAAATTTTAAAGTATGGTATTCTTGTCATAAAATTTCTTCTCGGTTTTCAGCGGTTCAATTATTGTTTCCAGCCTAAATAAGTCAAACTTCCGTATTTCAAGAGAGCTATCTACTTTTTATATTTATCTGATTGGCGAATATATAAATATATATACACTAGGAGGCGAGCCCCCTGCGCGGAAGCGCGCCAACCCCCATCTTGCTTTTATAACTTTAAAAAAATATCCAAGAATTTGCAATTTTTTAAATAGCTTTTATTTAAAATACTAAATAATTTTAATTATTCAAAAGTTTTCTCCAGGTAAATCTTCAATGATCTTTTAAGAATCTAACTATCTGTGAAGTCCTGGCTTTACACCAGCACAGAATTGATAATTAAATGTTGTCTGTTATGAGGGCTACGTGTATATGTATTATTATAATATTAAATAAAGAATAAAGTTAGTAATTGATTTATAAACGTTTTATCAAATGTTAGTCTAGTGGTAGAAAGACTCTACCAATTTTAATTGATTTGAATCGCTGTCACGATTAAATATACTTGAATTTTGAAAGAAACATATAGAAATATAATTGTAATAATATTACTATGATTCAGCCAAGTAGATACAGGCAGACAGTAAATAAGTACATTTAATTTAATATTTTAATTATGGACATTTTATTTGATACTTTTATAATAAATTAAATATAGTGCGATTTAATATATTGCGCGAATAATTGTATAATTTTAAAGTGCTAGAAGTATAGTTGTTATAATTGTATCTTTGGAAGTACTTATTGAAAAGTGCGGGTAAAAGTGCTCTTAGAAGTTCTTTGAAGAAGTGTTTCTTTTTTTTTAATCTTTAAGAGGCGGTTGGAACCAAATCGGTGACTTGCGGTATATATCAAGTCAGCATTTTTCGCTTTACGATAATATTTTGTATATTTTTATGGCTTAAACTATTTCAAATTATTCTTTATATACATGACTAGAGGAAATGACTATATTTTTACCATATGAATAAGTAAATAAATTATTATAAGCATTTATTACAAATATCAAACTGACTTGACATATACGGCATGCAAAAAACTGTCGTGTCGATTGTTAGGTGGCATTTTTCGCTTTATAACAATATTTTGTATATTTTTGTGGCTTTAACTATTTTAAATTATTCTTTATATAGATGACTAGAGGAAATGACTATATTTTTACCATATTAATAAATGAATAAGTTATTATAAGCATTTATTACAAGCACCGAACTAAGTCACCGATTTGGTTCCGACCGCCTCTTAATATAATTTGAATTTTGAATTGATGTTAATCGATGGAGTAATGCTTATTATGCATTTTGACATTTATTGAATGATATGGTTGACGTGGTAAATCTGGTTCATGTAGCCTTCGCATTGTTCTCGTTTTGTTGATTTTGTAAATCGCATTGCACTTTCTTTTGTTTTTATAGAAAATGACTTAATTTTACAATACGCTTACTAACTAGGAGAGTAATCCTTGTTTGGGTCACGGATCTCGCTGTAACTTGTGGATATGCTTCTATACATAAAATCATGAAAAAAGCCGCGAGCATTCAGTCTAATTACTCCCTAATGGGAGCTTCCAAGTTAATTCTACAAAATCCTAGTAAAAGTTGAGATGAAATCCTTGTAATTAAAAAAAAAAACGTCTTTAAAAAGCTGAACCCATTCAAAAGTTATGGAAAAATAAAAATTGTTATAAAAATTGTTATAAAAATTAGGATAAAATTAAACTTAAATTTTCATAAAGTCATTCTGCTGATTTTTTTCATGTTTTTCATTTTGCTATAACTTTGGAACGGGTTGAGCTTTTTGAACACTTTTTTTTTAATTGAAAGGATTTGATCTCAACTTTTATTAGAATTTTGCAGAATAAACTTGGAAGCTCCCATTGGGGAGTAATATTCATTATTATAAACAATGATTTTTTAAAGAAATTGAACAAAATAGCTCATAATCTTGGACTGATCGAACGTTAGACCGAATGCTCGCAGCTTTTTTCATGATTTTATGTAAACATTTATGAAAACATTTCCCCAAGTTATAGCAAGATCCGTGGACCAAACAAGGGTTACTCTCCTAGTAAGTCACATTATCTGATTTGGAATAAAAAATTTTCAAATAAAAGATACGATGAGACGTAACGCATCTACACAAATTTCTAAAAATTTGTTTGCAGATAAAATAACTATTATTTTCATACGTAGATTATGAAATAAAAAGAATACCTACATTGACTATAACATAATGAATTAAAAAATGGAGCTATTAGTCTATAGATCCATCAATCTAACGTTGTTTTTTCTCGTTTTTTTATCGATATTTTAATGCTTTTTATTAAAAAATTTTTTTTCACTGACGTTTCATTGTAAACAGGATTGAATTTTTTCGTCTCTAGATAGACATATTAATATTAATAGCTAATTACAAGCTTAAATCTAGCTAAATTTAACGCTGTAATGTAGGTCCCAAAATGGGAGGCACATCTATGATGGCGATATATTTTCAATAGTATAGAGAGAATATAATATAAATAGATGTAAAATGCAACTAAAATTCAGCTAAAACCAAACTAAAATTTACCTAAAATTGCTTAAAATTAATATAAATTTAAGCTAAATTTTAGCTAAATTTTAGCTAAATTTTAACTGATTTCTATCTAAATTTTGCATAAACTTAGCTAATTTTTTATTTAATGTAGCTAACTCTTAGCTAATTTTTAGCTAACTTTTAGCTTAATTTTAGCTAGATTCTAGCTAACCAAAGATAGAGTTCTTTTACACAGCGACAGCGGTGGCGGCTGTGGCAAAATATTTTTATAATATAGAGAGATATATATATTTATATACATATATTCGCACTGAGGGTTGCAAATGTTTGCAGTTACTTACACAGTAACTGAAAACTAATCCGGCCATTTCCAAGTTACCTGCCTAGTGAGTGGTAAATGACCGGACCAGTTACCATTTACTGGGTGAGCAACTGGAAACTTTTGCAATCCTTTATTTTACTAACCCTGATTTCCTTGCCAGTTATTAACGATAACCATCACTAATGCTTGTTTAACAAAAATCCAACGGTTGTGGCAGACCAACACAAGCAATTGTCGGGTGGGCCACGGGTAAATGGTCGGACTATTTACCAGTTACTTGCACTCTAACTGGTAACTGGTCAAATCATTTACCAGTTACTTGCTCTGTGAGCGGCAACTGGTGCAAGCATTCTCAATTACTTGACCGTTTCCAATGAAAAATCATTTCCTTATTTACAACTCTGTTCGCATTTATCCATAGACATGCATATACATACGAATTTTCATGTTAACTCGCACGCACGCACACACATGTAATACTATATGGGACATTTGATGTCAACTTGCAAGCGAAAATGCATACACAAATACACACATGGGTTTATATTACATATATATATATATATATATATATATATATATATATATATATATATATATGTCTTTCAGCCGTATTCAGATGGAATATGAATCAAGAACAATGTTTGTCGCTTGAGCTGAAGTTGCCGAGGGCGCGCGAAGCGTGCCCGAGGTATACCTTATCCCTTTCAGAGTTATACACGGATACAATAATCTTTTTTTCAAGAATTTTTTTTGTTTCAACAACTTGCTCTTACTAATCGAGTATTAACACAGTACTTATAAGACATGTATGAGACCTTTCTGAAGACATCCTCTATGAGATAAAAAAAGGTTTTTTTAAATCGGTTCAGAAATGATAGAGTTTTAAGGTAACAAACATACAAAAAAAATTTGATTCGATTGAGAATTACCTCTTTTTTCGAAGTCGGTTAAAAAGACGAGATCATTTAATTAAATTAATTTAGAAATTTGATTTCATTTTAATCATCTTGATTTGAATTTGGATTTACTAATGTTAGGAATAATAAAAAATAGCGTTTGAATATTTGAATGTTGGTTTCAATATGTGACAATATGAAAACAGAATCAATAAAACATAATTTAAATCGACACACTTCCTTTCTGCATTTTTCATTTTGAGCTGGAGTCCAATACATAGCCATATATATGGCTGCATTGAAAGTATGTAGTATTTTTGGAGGACAAATTTTTTAATTGTCGATCAAGAAAGCAGACGTATTTTTTAAATGTCACTAAAAAGCGCAGAAAAATATGCACAACTGTCGCTAAAAAAGCAAATGTAGTTTTTAAACATCGCTGAAAAAGCAGACGTATTATTTAAACCTCGCTGCTAGTAGACTAATTATTTAACTGTCCCTAGGAAAGCAAACGTTATTTTTAGCTGTTTGTGAAAACAGCAGACGTAATTCATAAGTGTCGCTAAAAGGAGCAAAAAAATTTATATAACTGTCACTAAAAATAGTAGATGTATTTTTTTAATGTCGCTGCGAGTATACAGATTTTTTTAACTGTCGCTTGAAAAAGCAGACGAATAATTTCAAGTGTCACTACGAAAAAAGACGTATTTTCAATAATCGCTGTTAGCAGACTGTTTTCTTAACTGTCACTAAAATAACATACGTGTTTCTTAATCATCGCTAAAAATAGCAGACGCATCATTTAACTGTCGCTTATAAAAACAAAAAAATAATTTTATGAGTTGCTAAAAAAGCAGACATATTTTTTAATTGCAGCTACCAGCAGACTGATTATTCAACTGTGCTTAAATAAGCAGATATATTTTTAAATTGTCGCTGCTGGCAGACTAATTATTTATCTCTAACCAAAAAAACTTACGTATTTTTTAACTTTTGCTAAAAATAACAGACGTATTTTTCAACTGTCACTAAAAAGAGCAGATGTATTTTATAAGTGTCGTTAAAAAAAACAGAAAAATTTGTATACCCGTTGCTAAAATAGCAGATGTATTTTCTAAATATCGCTGCTAGCAGACTGTTCTTTTACCTGTCGCTAAAATAACAGACGAATTTTTTAAAAGTCGCTAAAAAGAGAAAAAAGTGTGTATTACTGTCGCTAAAAAGAGCAGACGTATTTTTTAACTGTTGCTAACTCTTACTAACACAGCAGACGTATTTTTCAATGGTCGCCTCAAGCAGATGGAATTTTTATCTGTCGCTAGGAAAAGCAGACGTTTTTCATAACTATGGCCAGTAGCAGACTAATTTTCTAACTCTCGATGAGAAGAGCAGTTATAAAACTTATTCAGCTATTTTTGGCGTCACTCAAAAAATACGTCAAATTTTTTAGATTCAGTTCAAAAATCAGTCTGCTGGCAGCTACATTGAAAAAATACGTCTGCCTTTTTAGCGACAGTTAAGAGATCAGTCTGCTAGCAGTGACAATTGAAACGTGCATCTGCTTTTTTAGATTCAGTTACAGAAATTCTTCTGCTATTTTTAGCGACACTTAAAAAATACGTCTGCTCTTTTTAGCGATAGTAATACACATTTTTTTGCTCTTTTTAGGGAGATTAAAAAAATACGTCGAATTTTTTTAGCAACAAATAAATAATACTTCTGCTTTTTTGGTAACACTTAAAATTATTCTTCTAATTTTTAATCGACTTTTAAAAATACGTCTGCATTTTTTAGCGACTTTTAAAAAATACGTCTGCTATTTTAGCGACAGGTAAAAGAACAGTCTACTAGCAGCGACATTGAGAAAATACATCTGCTATTTTTAGCAACGGTTATACAAATTTTTCTGTTTTTTTTAACGACGCTTATAAAATACATCTGCTCTTTTTAGTGACAGTTGAAAAATACGTCTGTTATTTTTAGCAAAAGTTAAAAAATACGTAAGTTTTTCTTGGCTAGAGATAAATAATTAGTCTGCCAGCAGCGTCAATTTAAAAATACATCTGCTTATTTAAGCACAGTTTGTTGCGTCACAACACCAATTTATGTAAAAATCAAATACGATGATGAGAGGCAGCACTTTACAGTCGCCTGTTCTCACCTCCCTCAAGTCAGCTCATAGACAAAAAGGGGGGAGAGAACAGGGAGACTTTTCAAGTGCCGCGGAAAAAATAGTTTAGTATCAAGAGTGATATCGCCTGGAGCGGTTCATTCCCTTCTGAGAGTACTCGGTTCTCTTCTTGAAAACGCCTAGTTTTCTTCTCCAAAGCGATCAGAAGCTTTGTTCTACCTAAGCCGCGGCTGTATAAATTTGCATTGGTTTTTCTATCTCTTTGCGTGCGTGCGTGCGAACAAATCGAACGGTGCGTCGAATAGTGTGTAAAGTTGTAGGGCAATAAATCGAGGGTTTTTTATGCCGCATGGCTTTTTCCCTTTATATCTGTGTTTTATTGAGTGAATCCTCTCCCAAAAAATAAAGTGTTAATTCAAGCTAAATCAATTAAAACAAAGCAACCACAACTGCAAGTTTAGTTGCTTTGTATCAGTAAAATCATTTAATTTCTCTTTTACAAAATAATAGATCTTTGGGTGTAAAAATTTGTGATAAAATCAATTCAGTGTAAAAATTTAATTTAATTCAGTTAGAAATTTCAAAGGTTGAAGTTAAAATTAAGTGTCAATTCATTTGCATTCAAAAAAGGGTAAATTCAAAATAGGATTAGTTAGGGAAATTCATGATCAGATAAATATTTCAAAGGAAAAGGATCATATTCTTTTCTTTCTAAATCGTGCAACAAATTTTAGTTAAAAAATTCGTTGGAAAAGACTACGCGACTTTTCATGGTGCAATCCTGTAAGGTCAAAAATCACGATCCCCTAGTTTACAAAAAAATCATAACCGCTAAAGCGTTCAACGAACAAAGCAAATTCTCAGAAAGTCAAAACAGGCGCCGGCCGGCGAGCATAGCTATAGATATACAAGCCACCGAGCAACGCCATCCCCGACAAAGGAGAGCTTCAACTTAGGGACTTCTAAGAAAATAAGATAAGTATTTTATACAATATACAAGGTAACAACATAATATTTTCTCAACTCCAAAATAATTTTAAAATTAATATCAAATCAACAATTTTATTTATTCAAATCTGAAATTCATAAATTAGTTTATTTCAAAACTTTTATTGTAGAAAACGTTTCTTTTAATTTTTATTAAAATTTAAGACAACTTAACGTAAAACTTAACATTTAATTTAAAAATTTTATTTTTCATTTGAAGTTTCATTTTGAAAGACTTAACATTTAAGTAGGAATTTTATTATCAGTTTGGTTAGAAAAATTTAGTTTCTAAGAAATATCAGCGCACAAATAAAAATAAAAATTGAAATTTATATTTTAATATTTCATTTAGCATTTTCAAAGAAAAATTCATCTCAGTCTAAAATATAACTTTCAGAAAGTTACATTGTTCAAACCAAAGTTTAGCATTAAAATAAAAGGTTCATTTTTAGAAAATCTTACACAATTTCAAATTCTATTATAATTAAACAGTAAATTAAAATTTTGTTCGTTGAATAAGTCTTATACAATTTAGAAATTTTTTGCCTTTTGAAAATTACATTTAAGATTTTACTTTTTGAAAATTGCATTTGAGTTAAAAATTTTTTTAAAAAAAAAAAACTTGTTCTTTTCATAAATTTAAGATTTTAGCATCATAAAATTTAGTTCATGAAATTCTTTTTTTCTCTTTGAAAGGTTAATAACAAAATAGAATTTAGAATTTTTTTATTTTTATAAAGCACAAAAGGTTTTTTGTCTTACAAAGCGAACATTTCTCAGATTGAGATCACGTGCTCTCAATGAGATAGAAAGTTGTCCTTTACGATTTTACGAAAGTAAGACGTAGCAACTTAAAACTAATTTTAAGAAATTTTCATGAAAGATTAAGTTGTGTAGTGACGGCCACTCGGCTCAAGGGAGATTACGTTAGCTAGGTGTAACATAAATTCATCGATTTGCGAGAGGAAAAGCGAGTTGATAAATTTATCCATTTTTTAAATAAAATTTAAATTTCATAGAGGTACATTAAATTTTGAACAACTTTACATTTATTATTCACGTAAATTTTCTTTGATAAATTAATTCATTATTGCATTCACATTTATTTTTAATTAAAGTCATTATACTTATTTGATTTCAAAATTGATTTAACTTATTTTTTCACATTGGTGTTTCTAAATTTAAATTTGAAATTAAATTTAACAAATTTTGCTTTGATTGTTTGTAACATTTACTTTTAATTTTTCACAGTTTGAGGTAATTCATTTAGCTAGGATCGCATTTAAATCAAAGTTTTAAACAAAATTACTTATCTTTAAAAAACATTAGATAGTTCGAAAAATTATCGCTGTTGCCCAAACCACGCCATTCGTGAGGAGGTTTCGTCGCACCAATAGTGACGGAATTCTCTTCGTGACAGTAAGAGCGCACGCAAGGCGAAGGATCAGCAAAAAATTCTGTTTCTTTTTAAAACAGCGGGCAGGTAGCAAGGTTTAATCAAAACAACGTATAGTTGTATATTTTGACAATTTATTACTTAAACTCTTATTAAGTTTTATACATTCAAAATGAATGATCCAGCAAGAATAAATGTTATGAATGGAAAGCTAGGGATCTTTAAAGATCAAATAAATGCGTTACAAACATACATATCAAATCCCGACGCAGAGTCGGAAAACATAAAAATACGTTTAGAACATTTATCAGACTTGCACAAAGATACATATGTATTAAGAGTTAAAGCAACAGTGGCTAATTTAGGCGATGAAGTAATAAATGAATTTAAGGTATTAGAAACAATGTATTATTCTACGACAGCTTCGGCTAAGAAATTGTGTCAATTTAACGAACCAATACCAGTAGCTAGTTTCACATTAAACAATTCTTACATCACTCTGACACGAAAACACACTTTACCGAAATTAACTGAAACAAAGGTACCAAAGTTTGAAGGCAAATCAGAAGAATGGCTTGCCTTCAAAAACCTTTTCATTGCATTAGTACACTCTCGCGATGATTCAACTAATACAGTAAAATATGCACAACTCTTAGACGCTCTTTCAGGTCCTGCTAAATTAAAAATAATAGAATTCGTGCCTAGTGAGGAAAATTACCCAAAGGCTTGGCAAGCCCTTCTAGATTTTTACGATCATAAAAGAATAATTAGTAATAGACATTTAGACGCTATTTTAGATTTACCCGTAGTACTGAACGCAACAATAGAAGGCGTGTCGTCTTTGTTAGACAAGATGCGTCAGCATCAACATATTCTAGAACAGTTAGGTGAAGCTTCATTCGAGAATATGTTAGTTAGGATAGCAGAAAGAAATCTACCACCAGGATTAAAAGATAAATGGCAGGATGGACTTAAATTAGATCAACTTCCTACAACAAAAGAAATGTACGAATTTTTACAGAGTAGCATTTTTAAGCTTCAATCTCTTGAAAATACAAAGAAACACGATAGGACAAATTTAAAAAGAAACTCAAAGGATAGTGTAGGAGATTTTAGAACAAAAAGGGGTAGAGATTTTGTATTAGCAACTTCAGCATCAACAAGCTATAGGTTAGTTAGTTGTCCGAAGTGTAGGCAACCTCATGGGTTGTACAGATGTTCTGAATTCTTAGGATTAAATGTAGAACAGCGATGGCAATTTTCAAAATCACAACCAATCTGTTTTAACTGCTTAAGTAGACACCCTTTTCCTTGCACAAGTAAGGAAGGGTGCAAAACATGCCACAAACATCATCACACTTTGCTTCACGAGATTAAAAATAAAGAGCCAACACAAGTTACACAGTCAGACACTGCAGAGGTGTGAATAGACTACCAATCATACTTATCGGTAGCTTTTCCTTTAGGATACAACTTAATGACTACAGCTGTAGTCACGATTCAAAATAAAGAAGGAAACTTCATTGCGGCTCGCGCATTATTAGACTCTTGTTCCACAATCAATTTTATTACAGAAACTCTTGCAAATTCTTTAAATTTAAATAATCATTATTGTTTAATTGATATAGGGGCAATCAATGGGTTATGTACTCTTTCAAAACATTACGTAAAATCAACTACTCAATCAAATGACAATCAGTCTAAATATCAACTTAGTTTTTTAATTGTACCGAGCACAACGGACACAGTACCCAATGAAATTTTTTCCTCGTGACTTATTGAACATACCTAAGAACATTCCTATAACTAATCCTCGATTTCACATACCAAACCACATAGATATTTTATTAACATCAAATGTAACACTTTCTAATCTATCTATAAATCAAATAAAACTTGAACACACTAACCTCTAAATTACATTACAAAAAATGAGTTTTAGGTTGGATAGTAGCAGGTGGAATCAACAATAAAATTTAGGATAAAGAAGTTAGCTGTAATGTAATTAAATTAGTTAGACTAGTAAAACAATTCTGGTTTATAGAAACCTTGAATAAAACACAATTAGATCTTGGGAAAACATAGCTTGCAAGCAGCATTATGTTGCTCACACCAAAGGAGATAATTTAGGAAGGTATATTGTTAGGCTTCCATTTAGAGATAGTAAATTTGACTTAGGTGAATCAGAACAACAAGCAGTACGTAGATTCTATGCACTCGAAAAACGACTCGAAGTTAATCATAACTTAAAATTAGAGTATAGTAAAGTAATGAATGAACTCATTGCCTTTCTCATCATGCTGTAGTAAAAGAATCTAGCGAAAAACTAAACTTCGAGTAGTTTTCGATGCATCAGCTAAAACATCAACAGGTATTTCATCGAACAATACACTCATGGTAAGGCGTACACTACAATGTACCATATTCTAACAGGTGTTTAGTATTCGTATACATACATACGTAGTAACAGCGGATATAAAAAAATGTGTAGGCAGAATTTACTTCACTAATATGATAGGAAAACAAACTTAGAATGTTTCAATTAAATACTGTAACATTCAGCATAGCTTTAGCTCCGTTTTTAGCTAGTACAACCATTTAATAGTTGGTACGCGACGAATTAGGAAAATTTCCAATAGCTGGCAAACTATTATTGCGTGAGTTTAAAGTAGATGATTTTATTTCAGGAGAAGAAACTTTAGAAGAATTAATAAAAATTCAATGAGATTATAGAATTATTAAGTAAGGGAGGATTCGCCATTCGCAAATAGTCATCCAATCGCACAGAGATTTTAGATGGGCTTGATAAAGGAATTTCTTATTTAGATTGTATAGTAACGAATAACCCTATTCAAAAAACATTAGGTATTGTATGAGATTAAGTCCTTGATGATTTAAAATACAAGCAGTAGAAGACCAAGTTAGTTGGCGTTACGTTCGATCAGAGGACAACCCAGCTGATGTATTGTCCAGACGACAATTGCCTTTAGACTTTAAAAAATCAACTTCAGTTCTTAGGGCCGAAATGGTTAGCACAATCAGGAAATACATAGCCAGAATTAGTAGAAACGATTGGTTTAGAAATTTTAGGTACAACTGGAGAAAAATGTTTTAAGAGGTAAAAATTTAACTCATAAACAACTTAAGATTTTTATATAGAAATAGACGCATTTTTAAATTTGCGACTATTGTATGCAATCTCAGCTGATCTTAATGATCGCTTAGTAATAACATTAGCACATTTTCTTGTAGGTAGACTATTCAATTTCTTACCAGAAAAACATTTGTTTTTAGTTTCAGATAACAAACTATCAGCTTGCAATTTCATTGCAAAGGCTTGTCAACATTTTGGGCCCACTGGCATCAGGAATAATTACCCGAATTACAAATCTAAACAAAATGGTATTGTCTTGAAAGTCTCTCCCGGGGTCGGCGGCATCGCTCGAGTGGCTTCTGTCAAGACCAACATTGGCGTTTATCAGCGTAACATTACAAGACTTTTTCTTTTACCTGTATATTGAATCTGTGATTCATATTTCATATCTGTACATGTCTATTTTTTTTTGTAAAAACAAAAATTAACACAAATTCAACTTGCGAATATTGCGAATAAAATCAATCAGCAACGTAGTCACTCCAAAAGAAACTGCGATCATTTGTAAAACTTGCAATCAGCAAAACAGTCACTCCAAAAGAAACTGTAATCATTTGTAAAACTTGCGATCAGCGACGTAGTCACTCCAAAGAAAACTACGCTCATTTATAAAACTTGCGATCAGCGACGTAGTCACTCCAAAGGAAACTGCGCTCATTCATAAAACTTGCGATCAACGACGTAGTCACTCCAAAGAAAACTACGCTCAAACATATTTGTCTAGTCAAACACTTGTCAAATAGCGATTAACTTAAATTTAAGTTTAGATTAGTTGCGAAATCGAAGCTTCGATCTAGTTTAACTCATTTCATTACTACAAAATCAATTTTAACATAAAATTTTATTTTGCAGCTTGCGCCCGCAGTATGTTGCGTCACAACACAAATTTATGTAAAAATCAAATACGATGATGAGAGGCAGCACTTTACAGTCGCCTATTCTCACCTCCCTTAAGTCAGCTCATAGACAAAAAGGGGGGAGAGAACAGGGAGACTTTTCAAGTGCCGCGGAAAAAATAGTTTAGTATCAAGAGTGATATCGCCTGGAGCGGTTCATTCCCTTTCGAGAGCACTAGGTTCTCTTCTTGAAAACACCTAGTTTTCTTCTCCAAAGCGATCAGAAACTTTGTTCTACCTAAGCCGTGGCTATATAAATTTGCATTGGTTTTTCTATCTCTTTGCGTGCGTTCGTGCGAACAAATCGAACGGTGCGTCGAATAGTGTGTAAAGTTGTAGGGCAATAAATCAAGGGTTTATTATGCCGCATGGCTTTTTCCCTTGATATCTGTGTTTTATTGAGTGAATCCTCTCCCAAAAAATAAAGTGTAAATTCAAGCTAAATCAATTAAAACAAAGCAACCACAACCGCAAGGTTAGTTGCTTTGTATCAGTAAAATCATTTAATTTCTCTTTTACAAAATAATAGATCTTCGGGTGTAAAAATTTGTGATAAAATCAATTCAGTGTAAAAATTAAATTTAATTCAGTTAGAAATTTCAAAGGTTGAAGTTAAAATTAAGTGTCAATTCATTTGCATTCAAAAAAGGGTAAATTCAAAATAGGATTAGTTAGGGAAATTCATGATCATATAAATATTTCAAAGGAAAAGGATCATATCCTTTTCTTTCTAAATCGTCCAACAAATTTAGTTAAAAAATTCGTTGGAAAAGACTACGTGACTTTTCACAGTTGAATAATCAGTCTGCTAGTAGCTGCAATTAAAAAATATGTCTGCTTTTTTAGCAACTCATAAAATTATTTGTTTGTTTTTATAAGCGACAGTTAAATAATGCGTCTGCTATTTTCAGCGATGATTAAGAAACACGTATGTTATTTTAGTGACAGTTAAGAAAACAGTCTGCTAGCAGCGATTATTAAAAATACGTCTTTTTTCGTAGTGACACTTGAAATTAGCCGTCTGCTTTTTTAAGCGACAGTTAAAAAAATCTGTATACTCTCAGCGACATTAAAAAAATACATCTACTATTTTTAGTGACAGTTATATAAATTTTTCTGCTCCTTTTAGCGACACTTATAAATTACGTCTGCTGTTTTCACAAACAGCTAAAAATGACGTTTGCTTTTCTAGGGACAGTTGAATAATTAGTCTAGTAGCAGCGAGGTTTAAATAATACGTCTGCTTTTTCAGCAATGTTTAAAAACTACGTTTGCTTTTTTAGCGACAGTTAAGAGATCAGTCTGCTGGCAGTGACAATTGAAACATACATCTGCTTTTTTAGATTCAGTTACAGAAATTCTTCTGCTATTTTTAGCGACACTTAAAAAATACGTCTGCTTTTCAAGCAAAAATTAAGAAATCAGTTGGTTAGCAGCGACAATTCAAAAATACGTCTGCTTTTTTAGCGACAGTGAAACTAATTTTTCTGCTCCTTTTAGCGTAACTTGAAAAATTCGTAGGCTTTTTTAGCATCAGTCAAAATATAAGTCTGCTAGCAGCGACAATTAAAATATAAATCTGCTTTCTTAGTGACACTTACACAAGCAGTCTGTTAGCACCG